>VZRZ01007933.1:647413-742007 GCA_013398175.1 Climacteris rufus
TTTTTTTTAGTACCAGGTGTCATGAACAGTAACAAAGTTTTTGATATATTGTCAGGAACAGCTCTCCAGGCTTTCCAAAAGGTGAGGACTGCAAAAATGAACTGGTACTGCATTTTACAGTCTCAGGAACTTTGTAATGAGACTTCAGAGATAATTTGCCTTTGCACTAATCTAGTCATATAAAATGGAGCCAAAACACTTATAAAATGTTGTCAAAACACTTATAAAATGTTGTCAAGTTTCTAGCTGTGTCCTAGCTTTAGGAAGAGATGAAGGCCTGATTTAAGATGTGACAGAATATGCATCTTCTATCAAGGACAGATATAAAAGAATTAGAAAAGATCATGGTGACTCAAATGCTTCTGTCTCCATCATGTGGGTAACCAAATCTCCAAAAGAAAAGCCACATGAGTGGGAAGTAACTTAATTCTTTCCAGTGTCCTGAAATGCTTTCAAGAAAAATACCTAGGTTAATACCCTTGAATTTGCTTTCAAAAGTTACTATTTATTTGCCCCTCAAAAGTATTCTTGCAACACTGCTGTCCAGCACTTGAGGATTTGAAGACCTTGCATTAAATTTAATTTACAATCAGTTCCTACTTCTCTTCCACAGTTCATTTCATGCAGGACTTGATATTGCCATAGCAGTGTCTCAGATATTTGGGTTGGACCCACTGAAATGCTCAAATAGAAGTACCAACACAGAGAGGTGACGCAAATGAAATTTCAGAACTATTTCCTTATTTAGTCTTATAGATACGTTGTTCTCCAGAGAGGTACAACATTTATGTTGTCTGTTTTCAAGCTATTTCCCAACACTTTGGAAGAAGTTAAAGTTATAGATACCCATGATTCTTGAGCCTTGTCAAACTCTATTTCAGTCTTCTGTTCACGTAACTATGTTCAAACTTTTCTTCACAAATGTGAGTCCTGGAAGTGAACGTTGTAAAATTAATGTCTCTTCATTTATTCAATCACAAGCTTAGAAGCCAGGACTTTAAGGAAGAGATATAGTGCAAGACTTTTGAAAATAATTGCAGAAGTCTGCAAATCTACATCTACAAAAATTATTGTTCCTGTGTAACAAAGGAGTACATAATGAAAATAAAATAGATTAAAGCCATTTAGCGATAAAAGAATCTTAAGACTATGTTACTGTAAAGCACAAAATATTGTGGTTTTTTTCTGTTGCTATTGAAAATTACTATGACCCAAGCAGTTTGTTTTTTAGCCGATACAATTTCTTTAGAAGACAGAAAGACACTGGTACATATTCAAAGAATGAACACTTCTCTACCCCTCAGATGAATGGGCAGACTGGCAATGACATCACTGGGTCAGAATTTTTACTTTTTTTCTTATTAATTGCAAATTTGTAGTGGCTTTATATCTGATTTCCCTTCCATGTTCACTACTGGATCTACAGGGTGAAAAAAAAAATCACCTCCACTGTGATCCAATGCTTGCATACTACCCCATGAAGCAAATCAAAATGTTCAGCTGGAAATATAACCTGGGTTTTTTTTTTCAACAGATGTGTAAAATGTGATGTAGTCTGAGCCTCCCTTAAGGGATTATTTTAGAACATTTAATAACAATTTCATGACATTATTTATATAATATAGTCCATTTCAAGGTGTGTATGAAGAGAGTCCTTCAGATTATTTTATGACCTGCAAGATTATATCTCTGTAAATGTGGATGTAATGGTGTACACAGAATGGAAGAAATCTTATCAGAGCAAAGAAATTGTTCTTGTTTTCTTTTTTTTTTTTCCCTGGCGGTAGAATTTTAAGAAGATAAAGAACTGTTCATTAAATATATTGCCAGATATTCTTTGATAACACATCAGTGTTGTAAGTATTTCACAGCCAGTATAAAGGGGGAAAAAAGAAGAGGCAACGTGAATGACAGTCGTGATTATTATAAATCATTCTTCCTAATGTTTTTGTCATCTATGTTCCTCATACTGCCTCAACCCGGGCCCACAAAATAAAACTGTGATGTTATCTGGAGAATATGGATCCTTTCCAGATTGATTTACCAGATGCCTGTCACCACGAAGTCGCTTTGAAAGGCTAACTGATAGGCTGGGCTCTTTGCAAATTACTGCTCTGCATGCAGTCCTTTTGCAGCTGATTATGCTGCCAATGTTATTTTCTGATGGTGAGATTTAGTGCAGCATACTGCCTGGCACTATCCTTGTAGATTTTTCTTGCTTGTGAGCTAAGCAAAGGGCAGGGTCCTGCGTTCTTGGCAGCCTGTCATATGCATGAGCTGTTTGTTTTTTGGATTCAGCAAGCAGAGTTTTAAATCATCTTTAGCAAAACAAGACACAGAGAAAAAAGAGAGATCAAAATAGAGCTGAATATTTCATGCCATAATTTTGGCAGCACATCTCGTCTTCTAGATTGAAAGCACCAATGAAAAATGGAATTTTGCAGTTTTCAGTTGCGTGACTTTTCCATGCTCCTTGAGTATCCTCAAATATTCTAGGACTGGTCTCTCATGCCATATCAGGCAATTTTAGAGAAAAGAATCTAGTGTTGAATACTTGTGTGGGAAAAGCAAAACTGTGTTAAAAAAGGTCAATGCCAATGCACAGTGAATGGAATGTGCCTCTCAACAGAAAACCAATAGATACTATTTGAATCTGCAAAACAGAGCTTGTATATTGTTAAAATATATAGGCCAAACATTGCCACTTCTGCAAAGTAATTAAAAATCCATCTTGCACAACTTCTACCTGTTCACATAGACAAACAAAACTGTGATTTTTATGCCAGTCATGCTTGGAGAAACATACATTTTTGACCAACAAATGTTTCCATCACAATTTGGAAATGGACTAAACGGTGGGTTTGGAGTTTGTATATGCCCATGTATTATTATTCAGTAGTAACCTTGTTTTCCATCTTGATCAACTTTAGTTAGTAGAATAAAATGCTAAATGGAAAAGGAGGAAACTGAAGGCTATGTTGTACAACACACAATATAAAGCCCTTCAAATACATATTTAAGCACAGCTAAAATGGCATAAATTAGAAAATGCAAACGAGTTTCATGGAGAGGTTTATACAGCTCCACTGTACATTTTGAGACTGAAGGTACATCTAGTCTGCAAATACTGCTAGCTCAAAAACTGTGACACAAACTTGATACAGACTGCAAAACTATTCAGAAGCAGGATTAATGTTCCTTTTCTGGGGCATACACTTCTCTCTCTGTGCTACTCATGAAGTCCAAGCTAGTTGCTTTAAACAGAGCTCGTGTTTATACATTCTCAGCTGTGTCTTTAGGGATATGGAAAACAGCATTGTGTTAATTAACATGATCAGGAAAAAAAAAGATATGTAAATAAAGCTTCTTTCCCTAGTTATTCCTTTTAATCTGGCAGTATTTTACATCTTAATAGATTTTTTAAGATGGAACACAGGAAAAACAGAAAACAAAAAAGCGATACAAGTGGATCTGTTTAGCCTTTAGATTACATAAAATAGACAATTAATCTGCACATGTCGTTGAATAACTTTCCTTTGTAAGTAAAGTTTACAGAGGTATTGATGGATTTACAAACTGCTTGAGAATCTCAGAATTCCTGGCTTTAAAATGGATGTGACCCCCAAATTTTGGGAGTGCCTGTTTTCTCACAATCCTTCTGCTGCTGTTCAAGTCAACTTTGAAAAACAGAGAGAACTAGTTAGGCTCAGCTTAAGAACTGGAGAAATGTGGATTTTCTTCAAATAATGGTGCAGAAAGTGCAGATGTGGAAACTGTGCCCCTAAATCACATGTAAAGGTGGGGATCAGTAGGCTGCAGAACTATTGGTGATTTCACCTCATAAAGGACATGGGAAGTAAGCAAAAATACAAAAGAAGGAAAGGCTAATGGACAAACAGGGATACAGTGAAAAACACTAAAAAGCATTTGAGATTGGCTTTGAAAAGAATACTAAAATAGACAAGAGGAGTCTCTTGACTATTTAAATGTCAAGAGTATGAGGAGGAAAGTGTCTCCACTACAGATTTGATGATGTGGGAAGGAGAATTATTTTGGCCTGAAAGCAAAATTAATTTCTATCAGGTCTTGAAAGGATAGTGTTAAATATTAAAATATAGACAAAGGGGGAAATGGGACTAATAATATGTGAAAGCTAACACTGGAACAGGCATAGAGAAGAGATCCTCGAGCAGTGAGGGACATTGACACCTACTTATGGTTGGAGACAAAGAGGTCAGTAAACTCGTAAAGCAGCATAAAGCAGCCCTGCTGCCCAAAGCAGAGGTCCTGTTCTCCGGCTAGTTCCTGCAACACCCGCTTTTCTGCACCGGCATCAGTGTTTCTGCAGCCACCAAATAAACTGTTAATGAAACATTCCAGCTGGAAAACAAGCTTTTTTTTTTTTTGCTTTTTTTTTTTCTTTTTTTTTGCCTTTTTTTTTTTTCCCCTGGTTGCACAGAGAACAGATTTCTTCTCCAAAACAAAATACAGTACAAGGGCATTCCTGATTAATATCTTTGTTGAAGGAAAGTCTAAAAGAACTATACTATATGATTGCTTCAAAAGGCTAAAAGAAACATTAGGGATGAAAGAATACTATTGAAAGTAAAGGACAATGCTTGCATAAGAACAAATTAATGCAATCTGGCTATCAAAGCATTTAAGCAAGAGACTAGGAAAAGATTTCTAATCATCAGAGGAATGGGATTCTTTGACAATCTGTGAACTTAGAAGAAAATAATCTCATTTTAAGGTGGTACTGTGCAATTTATGAAGGGAATGATTCAATGTAGACAAACTATGTGATAGGATGCAGGAGGACTGGAAGACTTGTTGTGCTCCATGTAATTCTTGGCTGGTACCTTAAAGCCATAAAGAAGCAAACTCATAGTGTCAGAAGTACTTGGTTCAGCAAAGTGCCAGCATGAGTAGCAGTTTGAAGCACAGAGACTTCATTTTGTCTGGATCAGTTTACCCGATCTTTAGTTTACACAGAATATTCAAAGTAGGGTTACTAGTATTTATGACAGACATCTCAAAGTGGCTGAATTTTCAGGGCAAGGAAAATGTTTTTAAGATAAAATATTACTTATTTGTGAAAATACTTGCCAGTCATTCTGCAACTCTTATTTGGAACTTATATTCTCTTGCTGTGTATGCAGCTACACACACAACAGAAAATCAGGTTTGACTATATCTTCCCTATGACTTTGGAAAAACCTGTCCTTTAATTCAGCATGCAGTCTCCCTGCTCTTGACTTTGACTAGATTTAATAAAACTTTAACCCTCAACATTCCAGGCAGGTTGAGTTCTCATTTTACAGATGCTTCCGTTTGACAATAGCAGGAGGAAATACTGCTTTGATCTTGTTTCCTGCTGTCCTCTATTACTTATTAGTGAAAGTCAGAAGATTTTAAAGGATGAAAACATGTAATAGTTCTATTTCTGCTCCAGCTGTGTCTCCTATTTTCTTCATACTTTCTTATTCATTTTTTTTTTAAGAAAGGTGACAATTTGAAATTATCTTTTCAGCCCATGACCATGTCAGAATGTGAGTGGCTTCTATTTGTGACAAGGTTTATTACGACCCTTGCTGGTTCAGCAAGGTGGAAGCTCACCTTAGGTCAAAAAACTACAGCTTTTCTGTAAAGTGGAGTACTGTGGCTTTTACCCTGGATTGTGCTGGGTTCTTCCTGGACTTTTAATGTATAGCAAATTCATCACATTTATTATTGGATATTATATGCCATGGTCCAAGCTTCTTTCACAGACAGCATGAAGTCATTACAGCCTCGGTCACTCTAAACCATTCAAGTTCTGAAAGTCTATTCAAGTTCTAGAGATGGATTATGAAGTCCAACAGCAGCAGTCTGACACTGATATGACCAACAGGACACTCAGTCTTCCTGAATTCAGCAGTATTCCTGAATTTTGTGTGGTGCAGATGGGGAAATGGACAAAAGCTAGTTTTCCTGTTGGAAGCAACAGCAGAAGATGTAATAAAGCAAACCTGTATCTGTTATTCTCAAAATTTGAAAGGTATTTTTGTCTCAATCCACCTTTCCAACACCTTCCACAACTTCTAGAAAAAAAAGTAATATTCTGTTAGAAGGAGAGCAGTGGAAGTTGCCTGTAAGTTCAGTTAATGGTTCATCCTTTCTCCTATTGCTAGTCTGGGACCCTACTGAATAACATCAGGGTGAGTGGTTTGATTTCTAGCAGGTACCTGGGTGCATTTTTCTGGTCTTGGTCTTCATTGCAAGCATTGGGAGCCTTGAATAGCAGGAAGCACAATCCCAGGATGGCTATGGAGATTTTGCTCCACCTTGAAATCCCAGACTAAAACTCTACAATTTCAATTATAGAGGATGATTCTGTGCCTTTTAAAGAGCAACTACTCAGAATTCAAAAGTCTGGGGACAAGTGGATTAAATTATAGTTATTACCAGACAGATATTTCAAGATTAGTACCCTCTAAATAGCAAATCCCCCACCCTCACGAAACGCAAACAAAACAAGAAGTTTACTTGTCCCATCAAGATTCTTCTGGCATTCAGCTCATAACTTGCAATTTCCAGTCTTTCACCTCAACACTTTCTTCTGCTTTGTAGAGAAAAACAATAAGGTTTCTAGTGTGTCAGACTAAGGTCCTGAAATTAAAAGACTTAGATACTAATTTAGTTTCAATAGTTTTTGATGTGTAAATGCTAAAATTGGTTCTCTTGTGCATGAAAGGGCATGGGGATGTGCATATACAAATCTGTATTGTTTTCCACTTCTGTAAGACCCCACATGGAGTGCTGCATCCTGCTTTGGGGCCCCCAACATAGGAAGGACTTGGACCTGTTGGAGTGAGTCCAGAGGAGTCTCACCAAGATTATTACAGGGCTGGAACACTTCTCCTATAAACCCAGGCTGAGAGAGCTCTTCAGCCTTGAGAAGAGATGATGACAAGGAGACTTTTTAGTAGTCTTTCAGTGCCTAAAGGAGGGTACAAGAAAGCTGGAAGGGGCCTTTTCAAAAGGGTATGTAGTGACAGGACAAGTGGGAATGACTTTAAACAGAAATAGAGTATTTTAGATTAGATATTAGGAAGAAATTCTTTATTGTGAAGGTAGTGAGGCACTGGAACAGGTTGCCCAGAAAAGCTGTGGATGCTCAATCCCTGGACATGTTCAAGGTCTTGGATGGGGCTTGGAGCAGCCTGGTCTAATGGGAGATGTCCCTGCCCATGGCAGGGGGGTTGAAACTTCATGGTCTTTAAAGCCCCTTCAAAGCCTAATCATTCTATGATGATGATTTATGGGAGTGGATTGCTGAACACTTCCTGACATAAAGGCCCTCAGAGCCTCTTCCACTACATTACTTAAGGCTGAGTTTGCATGACTGCCCAAGCCACCCACTCCAGCACACTGCTGAGGAGGGTTTGGGTCCCACATTAGTATCTGGAGAAACTTGAGCTGTGTTCCCTCCTGCCACAGGTCTCCCATTGTATTCCTGTCAAGGCAGTGTATTCTCCTTCTGGGCATGCCGCAAGTGGCATGAGCATCTGTTCTTTTGAAAATCAGCAGAGAGGCAACAGATTTGCAGTAGCTGCTGTGCCAGTGCTTTGTCCAAGCTCTGACCCATCCTACATTCCTGTCTCCTGCCAGGACAGCATAGTTAATCTGGTAAAGGAGGAACCAAGTGTCTCTGCTGCAGTTTGAACCTTCCTTGCTCTAATGTCCTTTCTGACACATTACAGGGAACTGTTGTGTTTGCATAAATTTAGGTGTGGAAGGAGTTAGCCAGGTGGCCACATACACACTGAGTGATAATATTAAGAAGAAATTTAACTGCTCCATCATTTGCTGAGTACAGTCTAGCAAATGCATAGAACTAAAAAGAGATTCCATGGAAAAACATTATTAGCTGCTGTAATTAAAAATGTTTTAATAATGCATATTTAGATTGCTAATGGCACTGGAATCTTTTGCTCCAGAGGGGGAAAAAGTATATATGATATATGTGATATAAAAATATTTAGATAGAAATGGTGCAGTTGTAAACATCAACAGTTGCACTGATGAACTACATTCACAAATGCTTCTGCCTTTATCCACTACACATAAACACGGTTGCCCATGGTTGTGTAAAATGCCGAAGATCTTTGGACATTTCATTATGCTTTAATTCAATGTGCAAGGGTGACTTTTCAGTTCCCTACCAAATGAAAGGTCTAACCCATTCCTGCTGATGCAAAATGCACATTACAGAAAAATAAGCAATAAAGAGAGGTGCAAACTGGGCCCATCTTCAAAATTAGATATCTCAAAGGTACATGGGGCTCTGCATTCTGTCCTAATTTTCTCTGACTAGGCAGATATTCTTGTCACTTCCCTGCCCTAGCCAAGCAAGCTCACTATGCAGACTCTCCATCCTTTCCAAGAAATGACTGAGACTGCTCTTAAATATAAATCACATTTGCTTGTAAGCTACCTGCCCTGTCTTTTGCCAGTTTTTGTGGTATTTTCTTATACTGTTCCACAATCTATAATCTTAGGATGCAGGATGTTAGGGTTCCCTTCTGACAGTTCCCATTACTGTCTGTGTGTGTACACAGATTTAGTCTCATCCTTGTTTGCACCTACTGGTACTGTCTACATTCATAACTGTGGCAGCAAGTTCCAGAATTTGAGTATCCTTTGTGCAACAAAATACTTTCATCTGTTGTGAATTTATTTCCTGGTAATTTTGTTGGGTATTCTCTTGTTACAATATTTCAAACTTTATTAAGAACAATTCTGCAGTTGTTGCAGATTGACCTCCATCATTTTAATGAGTTTAGAAGCCTCAACTCAAGTTTAATTCTCCTATTCTGTGCCTCTCCAACTACATTCCATCCTCTTTGAGATGTGGAAACCAGAACTGCACATTGAAGGCATGTGAGGGGCCCATGACTTCGTAAAGTGGCAGGATTGTGCCCTGTGCCATGTTGTTGGTACCTGTGTTAATGATGCTCAACATCTAGTTTTTCTGGCAGTTGTTGGTCATTCAGCTGTTCATGTAAGAGATTGATCCCAAATCTCCTTCCTGATTTGTAGCTGCCAGTGCTAGATATAAACATAGATTACAAGGCTGTAACACCTATTTGTCATACATTTAGTTAGCTTCATTGAAAGTTATTTGCTGCCCACCTGCTCAGTTTAAAAAGTTTCTTCACAAATTTGGTATCACCCCATCACTTGGACTACTTGAAAATGCCCTCCCATCTCCAGACCACTGAAGATGTTGAATGTAGCTGGTCCTAGCACTTACCTCTGGGAACTACACCAGTGCCTTGTCTCTGAGCTGAAAAGTGACCTTGAAATCCTACTTACTGCTTCTCATACTTTAACCAGCCTACAGTACCTAAAAAGGCCTTTTCTAAACTTTGCAACAGCCTTTTTTTTTCAATGACCTTTGATGTAGAGCTATAGCAGATATGCCTTATAGCAATACAGAGCCTTATCAAAGGCGTTTGTTTTGAAAAATCTATATATGCTTTGTCTGCTCTATCACCTTTGTTCACATTCATCCTGTGGATCACCACTGGGCTGGTAGAGTGGGATCTCTTTCTGCAGATTTTTTTTTCCCCCACTGTGCTCAGAAAGATACAGACAGACTGGTTTTGTCCATTCATCAGCTCTTTATCGTAGTTGCTCTTTATAATGAGAAATCTGCAGTTTCCCACCTGCATGCCTTCTGACTCAGGTGAATGCCATTTGGTCCTGGTAATGTTAACCAGCTCCTCTAGTTGCTTGGAAAAAAAAATTTTTTTTCTTCCCTGTAAATCCTCTAATATTATCTGTTTCAAACATTATTTTATTATTATTATTATTATTATTATTAAATAAAATCACTTTCAATTGCATGAAACGGAAGGCTTGCACAAATGCTGCAAACCCTGTAAAATAGTTTTCTTTCTTAGGTTAGGCATTCTTTTGTCCTGCAAACACTTCTGCATTTAGTCATGTTTTATGTACCAATTTGTGCTGTAATAGCAACTCACGTAACAGTCCTAGTGTACTGAAATTTATAATGGGGCAGTCCTCTTCCTTTTCAAATCAATGGCAAGATCAGGTGCAAGACAACATAAATGTCCCTGAAGTAAAAAATCGAAGCAGAAGTCTCCTTTGGTGGTCTTAGCTAAAGAGGAAGTATCCCTGTGGAAAGCCAGTTGGGCTATCTTTTGTTGTCATGCCTGAGACCTGTCTCACTGTGCTCCCCATCCCCATGTGCTGCAGTAGGTCCCCCTGTTTCACGGGAATACCAAGCAGTGCTTTTGTTGGGCGTCTTGGGTACTTCGGCTCCAAATCCCTGTGACGCTTCATTTGTATCTGAAGTAAATTTTCAGTATTAAACTGGTTGTTCAAGACATTGGAACAAGAAGGAGAGCTGAAACATTTGTTATGTCCCTTGTGTAAGTGGGTCTGCCTGGGACATAAACAGCTCCATCTTGTCTTTAGAAAAGTGCTGATCCACTGGTGTTTTCTTCTTCCCTGTTTTGTTTGTGCATTTTTGGAAGCATGCCAGTTTTATTGACCTTCTGAGGGCTCCCTTCATGAATAAATCATATCATAGGGAGCTTTGCTTAGAAAAAAGACACACAAAGAGAGTCTCCATTGCTGGCCCAAAAACTTAGAAGGAGACTGGGTGGAAGCAACAGTATCCCTCAAAGGCTAAAATTTGTGTGCTAAGATTGAAGCGTACATGTGTTTTACCTTTATTATATGCCCAGAAATCCTCAGGAGACAGAACTGAGGACAAAAGTGCAATTCCCCTAGCCACACAGCCTGAAGCAGAGATCAGAATGCTTTTGGACACAGAGCTGAAATTGAACTAGGTGCCTGCCCAGAAAAGGCAGCAGCGCATACAGACAGTGCCACAAGTGCTGCATTTTCATGCGACTCCAGTTCAGGAGCTAGCCTGGGAAAAGGAGGCAGGACTGAAAGGCTGGGCAGAGGATCACAGCCTTATTGCCTAGGCAGAGGTTTGTCTGCTGCCAACTTGTGCCTGAGGCCCCCTCAAACCGTTCACTTGCTGTAATCAGCACTTTTTCTGCCTACAAACAGTCCTTGAGACATGTAAGTAATATTTGGGATTGTCAAAACCCCTTTGATGATTTGGTATGTGCATGCATTAGGGGTATTTGATCCAGACAGTACGTGGATGGAAGGAAGGGAGCAGAGAAATATTTGAAACATTGTGGAGAAAAAGTTGGTAACAGGATTAACCTGTTTTTCCCCTAAATGTCTGGTTTCTTATGCCCTGTGTATACTGATCTTGTGCAGTGCCTTGGCAGAACAGTCGAGATCTGTTCTTTACACGGTCAGCCTTGCACCTTCCCACTCCTCCACTTTTCAGCTCCTTCCAGCATCCCCTTCTGTGAGGACATAAACTGGAATCCTCTCCCAAGGCTGGTTCTGCAGGTTCAGGGTGTTTGGCAGCTCAGTTTCCATGGCAGCCGGGCTCCCCTTCTCCCAGACAGCAGCTTAGGACGAGAAGGGAAGGAGACCAAGAGAAAGTCATTAAATGTGTCAATTAGTATGCAGGGCCAGGCAGCAGTGGCAGCAGTAGGGGTTCCTAGACTGCCAGCAGACCAGGGGAAGAGGGCTGCAGCAGGCGGGAGCTGAAGTGTTGCTGCCCCTGGCTGCACACCCACTCTCTTACACATGAGCTCTCCAGCATCATTCCCACCCCACAAGACAAAATAAAGAAAGCCCCTAACAGGGGCAAAAATTATGCATTCTGAAATTTGTGCATTTGATGACCCAGCTAGATATCATGGTGAACTGCAGAGAGAGGAAGGAGTGGGGGAACTTAACTTGGATGAAGACTTGATATTTTCTCTGCTGCCTTTTACCTTGTAGCTCATGGCAGAATGGGACTTACAGAAAAAAATGCAGCTTGGAGACCAGGGTGTATTTTTAGAGGAGCAGGCGACAGGCCTCTGCTAGGTTGTAGTTATGATGCCAAGCAACATACTACCCTCTCCTGTAGAGCACCCAGTTTCTCTTGAACATAGTGGTTTTCTTCATGTCTTGGCCTAGTCCAGTGGGTTTTTTAGACAATTCCCTGTTCTTTTAAATGGTTGCAGCATTTTGTCCTGGGTTGACAATATTTCAGTAAAAGCTGCCTCTCACTGAATTTTATGCAGCTGTGCAGGATCTGTAAATGTTCTGTGATGTTTCTGAATAAACAATGCAATGTAACAGTCTGTCATGGTTTTACCCCAGCCAGCAACTAATTACCGCACAGCCCCTTGCTCACTCCCACCACTGGTGGGATGGGAGGCAGAATCAGAAAAAAGTAAGACTTGTGAGTTGAGATCAGAACAGCTTAATAATTGACATAAAGTAAAATATTACAATAATTAGTATTTTATGTGATGTTCTATGGTGTGGAATGTCCCTTTGGCCAGTTCAGGTCAGCTGTCCTGGCTGAGCTCCTTCCCAGCTTCTGTGCACCTGCTGGCTGGAAGAGCATGGGAAACTGGAAATTCCTTGCCTTAGGGTAAGCATACTGAGCAGCAACTAAAACATCAGTGTGTTATCAACATTATTCTCATACTAAATCCAAAACACAGCACTGTACTGGCTACTAAGAAGAAAATTAACCCTATCACAGCTGAAACCAGGACACAGTGACTGATTGTTAGAGGGATTAATTTTATTGTGATACAGTCATTTAATCTCTAAAAGGAGAGTATTCTAAGTATCTTAATGGGACATTGACTGGTGGTATTTCAGATTTTTATTTTCTTTTTAACAACTGACAATCACTTTCTCCCATCATTTCACTTTCCATAGAAAGAGCCTGCCCAGAGAAATGTCAGAAGGATTTGCTTATTAATTAATAATTTTGTTGTTGCTTGCTTTTGTTTAGGCTGTAAGATAATCCATTCTCTTACCAATGTAGGTTTGTTCCCTATAGTATGTTTTAGTGCTTTATGTGGGATCCAGTTGTTTTAAGACATGTTTTATTGATCTTGTGTGAAGCTTTATTTGTTTATTTTTCTGAGAATATCTGTAAAATGTACCTTCTCTCAGTGCAAGTCTTGAGCATCTGAGTTGTATATGGAGCAATTTCAAGCAGGGGAGGATTTCCTCCTGGAAGTGATAATAGAAATAAGATAGAGATCCAGTGGTATTGCATTAAGTTGCTACTCATGCCCCTGCCAGCTTCTCACTGTGCCAAGCTACCCAGGGCTTGAAACACACTAGGAATCCCCTGAATGTTGCGCTCCCACGTATTCAAGGAAGTTGCACTGTCTGCAGGAAGCTGTTCTCCAAAAGCATAATGTTCCCTTCCACCTCCCAACCTTCCAGCAGCGACCTCTGCTGAGATTTTTCTTAACAAACCTCTATAGGTCTTTGCTTCATTTCAGAACCCATTTAGAGGATGCACAGTATCAAAAAGCATGCTGTAGAATGTGTGACCTAAATTGAGCATCAGTCACATTTTATTTTTATTTATCTGAGTACATTTTGTTTTAAGTTTCCATTCAAACTGAAATCTTTTGGGAGGCCCTGGCTGCTGTGTTTTGCTGGGAAATACCAACATTTTAATTTTAAATTTTTTTGCTGTGCTCAAAATTATGAGAAAGTGTTCAGTACTTTTGCCAGATGCAGAATCAAAGGTATTTCAAAGGATCAGTAATTCTTACAAAGAGAAGAAATTCTCTTCCTGGTCACCATAGTTTTGTTGAATAGAATAGTAAGGGTACTGTAAGTAGTCTAGGTAGAAGTTCATCTAAATCTCTTTGAATTTGTTGTGAAAGAGTTTTTTAAGGGAAGACCTTCTCAGTTCAGAAGTACAGGGTGAACTTTACTGTTGCCTTGTCGACTTCTTATTCTGCTTATCCTATCCTCTCTGCTGCTTCTGATTCTTCTGAATCACAATGTATTAATATGATAGTCAAAAGTTTCTATGATTCTTCTGTCAGTCAGTCCTTAGACTAAATGCAGCCATCTCTTCCTTTACAAAGCTTAATTCTTCTCTCTTCTGCTGTCAGCAATACAGAACAAGTAGATCTAGGGCTTGGTTGCAGATGGACTGCTCCTGGACAGCATTGTAAAATATAAAAATATTATCCATTACTTCAGAATAGTAAAAGATGATGAAATTCTAGAACCAGCATCCCAACTGATGCTTACAGATGCAGTTCTAGCTTTCATTTAAGTTATGGCATTTTTATCTTTCTCTGCACACACAAATGCCTATTTTTATCATAATGAATATTAACAAGGATAATATAGTGTTAACTTAATATATTAATGTTAAATATATTTAGATTTTCAAGATAATAATGATAAGTAGGTTTTTTTCTTTACTACATAATGTTAAAATTAGTTATTCTGCAGATGAGTTTGTGGCAAATCCACTGGAGTGATTGGTATGCATCTCAGTGTTAATAATCACCAGGACATGTATAGTATTTCTTCCCTTGCTCTCCATTCTGAGAACATCATGAGCAGCTTGCATGGCATAGCCTCAACATGGTCCCACAGAGATTTAATTTCACCCTGGTGCTAAAGCATAATAACGGAATGCAAGCCTTCAACACAAATAATAAAGGTATTTACAGGTGCCTAACTTGCCAGTATTTCAGCTCTGGCTTCTAAGGGATCTAGGAAATGGACAGTAATGGAAAAGGCTTGTTTGCTCAGTGTTGGACTTTGCCGAAGAAATTCCTGGTTCAAATGAAGAATAACCAAAAGCTATACTTCTGCAAGACAGGATGCAAATACACTTAGTTTTGGAGGAAACAATTATGTCTCTTCTTACTGTGGCAGACATAATCCCAAGACCCAAAGAAATTTGGGGCCAATCTCCATGCTGTGGTTCTTTCCCCAAACCTTTGTCTGAATTTCACCCAGAAAGAGACCACTTTCTGGTGGTGACAGGGCTTTTTGACAGCTGTTCACAACCTGTGAAATCCATCAGGAGCCAGTAGAAGTTGCCTTGTCTCTCCTCACGCTTTCTGCTCTCCCCATTCCCAGAACCCTATTTTCTGTTCTACTGGATCATCTTGATTCTTTTCCCTATTCCCCAGGGCTAGGGTGTCATGTTGTTGCTTATTTTGCAGCTGCTTCTTCATTAAAATGCTCCTGCTAAGCATAAAGAGGCCCTTATTTGAGCAAGTGCTTCGGGGGGAGTAACCTATATCAGATTCATTTAACAGGGAATGTTCTCCCCTGCTTTCTCTATAGTTAAGACAGACTTGGAGGCAATAATTTCCCTTTGCCGTTATTATGTCCTCCTGCCACAGGAGGATGTGGACTCTGGGAAGCTGTCTGACCTTAAAGAGCAAGAAGCTGGATTGCATTTTGTTCAGGAATTGTAATACATCGTTCCTGTCTGATAGAATCACATTCTGTATTGGTTCACATATAATATTCATCGCTATCTCTTCAAAACAGGCAAAGAAAGTACATGGAGCCTTATTTCTGCCTTTCAAATGTTTAACTTGCACCTGACTATATCCACAGCTCAAAAGTTCTCACTGAAAACTGAAGTCATCTCTTGCTGCCCACCAAAGATGTCATACTGACCATAACAGTGAGATGCTTTACCACATACACTGCAGTGCACTATAATATTATATATGTATATATACAGTAATGTATCAAAATTAAGTGGCATATATTTTAGAATGGAGTCTCCATGATCTTGCATTGATCTAATTCTTTCACTACCTAGTTCAAGGTTGTCAGCATCAGAGCACCCAATCACTCATACAGAAAGGATTATGTAAAGTGTTCAAAAGAATTGAAAAGCAAATTAAAACAGATAAATACATGCTTCAGCAACTTGGAGGACATTAATTTAAAAGGTCACTATTCACATGTACTTGCCATACTAGCAAGGCAGCCTCCTTTGTCAGTGTTATCCACTCAGCATAAACTCACTGATAAAATTGCAAGTCATAAAATTAACACTGTTCTGGAAGGCTGGAATAATCATACAAAATGGATCTTGCACCATACAGTGGGTTTTCAAACTCAAAATCACTATGGTAGGAAGAAGATTCTTTTAGGAGAGAACTTAAATGTTGCATCTGCTTTTCATTAACACAAATCTCTTAGCTCAGTGACTGAAGTGTCTTGAAGGAGAACTGCTATCTGGCAGAGAGGGAAGGAAAATAAAATGGGACCGCAGCCTAAGTGTGGGGTCAAGGCTAATGGGAGCTCCAAAACCAGCCCTAATGTAGACAAGATCCAGGGATGTTTTCGATGGAAATAACCACAGAGGCTATTTAGGTGATTGTGATGGCTTAATATACAGAAAGAATAAGTTCGTTTGCCTGGCAAGAAAGCAAAGAAAATTATATACTAAGGCCTGAAGCATGTAACATTTTAATAAGAACGTCATTGAGTGCATGCAATAATACTCTGTGTGTATCATCCTAAACATGTCCAAAGAGTGTTATAAAGTAGCATGACTTTAAAAGGAAATGCAGGCTTTATGGGACAATAAGTTTTCATCTGAAGCAGATGAAAAGTACTGTGAAGTACAAAGACTCACAAACAGTATTAGGGTTATATCAACCCACTGTGATATAAAAAAGTAGCACTGCGACTGCTGTGGTGAACCCATTTGTAATTTTTTACAAGTAGTTAGAAAAAGTGTTGTTGTTATTATATGGCATGTACTGCAAGCCTGTGTAGAAACCTCATGTAGATCAGGACAACATTGATATAGGCAATATACAAGCATAGGTCAAAATAGTAGTGCCAACCAAATAGAAATACGACTTAATTTAGTACCAGATTTTCGCAGAGGTTGATTTGGAAGTCCTAGCCTGAAGTATTCCTTACTGTCCAAAAAACTGGGGCTGTAGACAATCTCAGAAAACCCTCTGAAAATTGAAATATGTTGTCTTAACGACATGGTACATTAATTTCCCACTTGGCTTATTTTGAATGTCTCCAGGACTTCATGAGTCTAGGCAACTCTGGAGTCTGGGAATACTGTATGTAAGATTTATATTGAAGATCATAAAGCTGACCTTCAGTTCTAATAATAGAGATCTCAAAAAATCAAGTTACTTGTCTTAACTACTTTGGTGTTAAAGTGCAGCCTGTTTGTTTGTTTGTTTGTTTGTTTTTTAATTAGGTCTAACCTTTGAGCTCTCAGTTTCACTGCAGATCCTACTTTTATTGAAGCAGTGAAACTAAAATTATGTTTTATTACCGCGATGCCTGTTATTACGGCTTATCCCGGTAATCAGTCGAAGACGCAGAAATAATGAGAGCTGGACTTCGGGCTGTGTTCAGAGCAAGGGCGGAAAGGGGGAAACCCCTTTCGTTTAATTCTTATATACACTTTTAGAAATCACAGATCATTGGAGAAAGTTAACACTTCCGTCTCTAACTATATTGGTTACAAGAAGTGTCCGTCAAAGGGATCTGTGTCCATGGGAAAGGAATGTAAAAAGATAATTTTTACAACAACATAGCTATGTTTACAGAAATCGTCCTTGAGACTGTCTAACAGAGAAAACTAGCTATTTTACAGTGAAAAATGGGCAACAATGTTTCTGCATTTATTTTGAAGTAATTATTGAAGTGCAGCAAGTAGAAGATTACATGTGTAATAAGATTCTTATTTATCCAGAGAGGAAGATGAGCATGCATGGGAAAGGAACGTCCTCAGAACCACATGATTACAGTGAGGAGTAGCTTCAATTGTAGGAAAAGGTGGAAGGAGTGTTCCCTTGGGGCTCTGCAAAATGTGAGGGGAAAGCAGGGAGAGCAGCTGTAGTTGTAGGTTTCTTTCTTACCCATCTCTTCTTTATTCACACAGTCCTAGGCTTTGGTGAAGGATGTGAGGAGTATATTGCACAATCCGTGGTGTGGAAATCTATATGTGTCAGATCTTCAGAGAGTCCTTACCTGAAATGCAGCAGTGCTGGTGCAAAGTCCTAAATCTTTTCAAAGTTTACTCTGATCTTCCTCAGTTCCCCAGGATCACCTAGTAATAAGCAAGTTCAACAGGCTTTGGGTCAGAAAGACAAAACTCCACCCTGATGACGTGTCAACAGTGAATGGATACACCCAGGGAAATTCTGGGGGTCATTTCCTACCAGACTAACATTTTCTGCCAATGCTAACATCTCAGGAGGTTATCCAGCCTTGCTTTAGAGGCAGAAGGTAAGATGCTTCAGCATCACAGGCAGAATTTAAAGCTCAGTGTTGGTGTTAAACAAATGCAGTCATGTGAATTCCAAGAACCACTGTATACAGAGTGCAGTAGAATGTTTCCCAAATGGAAAATTACAGTGCTGGGGGTAGAAACAGGCACTGAAAAGAAATAAGAAGCCAAAACAAAACCAAATACAAAACCGAAAAAATCAAATTTGTGGTTCCAAACCCTCTGCTGGTGCAAATTCTCCCTTTACACCAGTACAGGACTTCATCCAAGAGCTATAAAATTAGTTCATCACTACTTGGGCTACACTTTGGCTCTTGTATCCAAGAACAATATTTTAGGCATGGCTTGAGGAATAATTCAACATATGAATTTGATAAGAACAATTTAGGATTTTGCAATGAGGATTTTTTTTTCCCAGTAGTAACAGTTACTTGTATTTTTAATGGTCATATTGTGTGTTGTTTGATGGATGCCTCATTTCAGAACAAATGCCTGTTTCAACTCATAGAATGATATTGTGGCACAACTGAGGAGACAAAAACTAGAATTCATGGAGGGAAAACAACAGAGAATTTTTTCTGTTCTATTTTAATGAAACTTTTCTCTTGTGTTTTCCAGTTTATGTAAACAAATTATGGCCCAGAGAAAGTGTGAGGCAGAAAACATCACCAAGACTGCAGAAGAGAAGGAAAATGAGTTCAAGAACGTTGTCATTGCCTTGTTTATTAGCATCTGGGGGAAAGGGGGAGAGGCTGTCTCACAAAATTCAAAGAAGAGCAACATCTGAGACATTTCAACTAAAAATTGTGGTGCTCCCTTGCGGTGTACATTACAAAAATACTTTTGTGACTCACAAGACCCAAGCTCTGTTGCTCCCTTCTTCTCCTGTGATGTAATTTAACATGACCGATAGAGCCAGACATGCTATGTTAACCTACACTAAATTTGAAAAAACTGTGGTTGTCAGTAAAATACGGGGAAAAGTTGTGATCTTTACTAACTAGGAAATAGCTTTCAGACTTGACATTAGGAGTAGAGATTTCCCAGTGAACACAAACTCTCTTATGTGGTGTGATATTTGGCTTTCAGAGTTCTGTGCTCGAGTGACTGCTACTTGTTGATGTTGACTGTGCTGTTTAGCTAACATCTCATCACATTACACCTCAAACCCCCATCTGAAAAAGCAAAAGAGTTTAGAATTTCAGCTATGATACAGACTCATAGAGGCCAGTTCTCCAATGCATATCAAAGATTATTTTTAAAATCTCCTTAGCACTGGTAGACCAGACTACTTGGGATTAATATAAAAGTGGAATTTGATATATTGTAAACCACTTTGAAAATCAGAAAAGCAGTAGCTGCAATTCATTAATATTGCATTGCAAAATTGTTTTACTGTTGACTTGGGCAGATTAGATGATCATCCTTGTGCCTGTGAGGATTTTAACATGAGTCATTCCAGCTGCTTGTCTCCTGGTATTTGATATCTCTCTTCATCTGCTGGTACAACCAGGAGACACTCAGATGTGGAAACAGTGGTAAGGCACAAGTGATGCAGTGGTGACTTTTTCCAAGGACTTCAAAAACAAAGGACCTCACATGAGCTCAATATTCTGAGGTGCAAGTTGTGCCACTGGAGTAAGCAGTAACTATATATACTGTGGCATAACTTAATATGGCAAATTAAGAGAATGCACAGTATTTTAGAAAGAAGAGGCTATATGATTCAACAGGCCAAATCTTCTCTGGCTTATCGCATCTCCCTGCTTTTTCACTAAGGTTCTGATTTCTCACGTTCAGAAATGGATTTAGATCTACGCTGAGTTCACTGAAATACACTGTTCAAAGAGTCTTTCCTTCCAATTTGCTACAGCATACCTCCCTTTCTCTTAGCTTAGGTTATTGTTTGTTATTTAACACTAGAATATCATTTTGAAGTGAAGCAAATTATATTTTAAAGGAATAGGCTTCTTTTTTTCATTCGTACAGTGTTCATCCTGGGACACCAAAGAGCTGTAATCCGTTAGTTTCCAACACTGCAGATTTCCACTCAAGTTAATTTCCCTTCTGTCCCTCTGACAGGGGATCTTTTTTAAATCGGAGATGTGAATGATGTTACCTTCTTTGTAGCACTCATATTCCTTTCTTAGAAGAGTAAATGGCCTGTAGTGCCATAACTACTACAGTTTATTAATTATTCTATATGTTTGGTTGGTCCAAACGGATATTGTGTAAAACACAACAGTAGGCACCTTTTCTATATCTGTTCAACTTAGCATTTTAAAATCTTTGGAAGATGCCGAATTGTAAGATGCATTCACCTGTTTTAATTTCATTTGGTACCTCCCCTTCATTTCAGCTTTTTGCCAGGATAATTTCTAGCCCTCCAAAGGCACTGCTGAGAGGTTTAGTAAGGACTGCATATTACAATGTGTGGCTCATCTATACAGAAACACATGAATAACTTCTCCAGAAAGCCTTTCTAGTCCAGGATCCCTTCACTGTGAGAAACTAGTGACTCTGAAATACTATGGAAACATATCATAATATTTTCCTCAAGTGCTCTCTTCGCCTTCAGCATTCTTCAGCTCCAGAGCTTTCTGCGCCAGAGATGGTATCTTTGTGTTTGATAGTCCTGATCAGATTTTATCCTCCATCAGTTTGTTTAATCATTTTTTGATCCTAGATAAACCCTTGGGATTGACACTGCCTTGTGTCATGGAGTTCCACAAGCAAATGTACATTAATTGACAGAGTGCCTCTTTTTTGTTCATTATGAACCTGCCATTTACACATTTTATTTGATATCTTCTGGTTCTTGTTTTATGTGGACATCTGAGTAATTGGTGTTCCTTCATCTTCTTCATACCTTTCATGGTTTAATAGAGGCTAACAAGAAGAATTTATCTCCATGATGCAAAAGTGATATAAAATATTGAACTGAGGTTGTGCAGTTGAAGAGAGAATTTACAGTGTAATAAGTGTTGTTCTAGACAATGTTTCACTTTTCTGACAAAACCACTGGTAGAATTACATAAGAGTTTTAGACATAAGCCCCTTTTAAATACAGATGAATGAAAGCAGGGTTAAAAGTGAAAATGAAAGAACACACTTTTAGCTATTAGCTAATAATCTGACTTATTTTATAAATCAGTAGCCTCATTTGTTGGAGTGGTATGGCTTATTATGGCTATGAAAATAATATATTGCTTTTCTGCAAGTAGATACGCAGGACTGATATTTTAAGAGAAGACATTGACTTTGTCTGCAAGGCCAGGGCATGAAAGAAATAAAAATAACAATTATTGATTTTTTTTTCCTTGTGCTAAGAGAAACGTTTGCCAGCTTTTATGAGGGGGAAAGAGCAGATGTTCAGCAAGAGAGGAGAGGTTTCAGTTTTAGCAATAAGACATGATAATTTTTGCAGAGAACATTTCTTTGCAGTTATATCATCTTAAGATGGGGAAACAAGTCAGAAGACCAAAATATAAATAGAGAAAAATACCCTAAAATGCCGTTATCTTGCAAGTATAAAGGATGGATTTTAGGAGGTGGTGAGCAAATGATTCAAAAGATTCAGCTTGGTTCCAGTTTGACAGAGAAAGGTGCAGTTATGTTAATGAGATTGAGTATATATTTGTCACATGACTTTCAATTTGGGCATGTGTTGGACTGTGTTGCTGCTTTCAAGTCTACGACCCTGAATTGTCAAAGGTCTGAGAACAGCAGGGCTCTGGACAGATGCACCAGACAAGCCAGACAGGACATTGGGCCAAGATCAGGGCTGAAGCCCTGATAGTCATTCAGCTTCATTGGGTTCACAGAGTAAAAAGTTTGCTTCTGTCCTGTTGGCAGAAAAAGCATAACTAGTCTTTAGAGAATATACAAAGTGCTATGACACATTACTGCAATGTCACTCTGCAGGAATCATGGGAACATGGGAATGTGAAATGTTAATGAGGAAGTCTGTTTTCCAAGGCTGTGCAATTGGTTGCTGTGCTTTTTGCTGCTTTTATTCAGAGTAATCAATTACTTACAGCCAGAAATTGGAAAAAAAAATCATGAAAGGGTTATGTAAAAAACTGCAGAAACTGGGAATTCCATTTTATGTCCTCTCCAGGAGTGCTGGAGCCTCCCAAGATAAGGCCACCAGCATTTAGGAGGAAGACTGTACTGACTGGTCTCTGTCCTGTCCCTTATCAGCCACTGCAGCACCCTACAGGCTGTGGAGCCCCAGAGCCAAACATCACCGTCAGCACCACAGGCCCCAGTGGTCCTATGGTCAGACCATACTGCAGCTGTCATGCACTGCAAAAGTGCGGCCAATCCCTCCTCATGGTACTCAGGTGAATAAGGCATAAACCTGATGTGAATTGATTGAATGGTCATCTTAGCAACATTTTCAGTTGATCTGTCTGAAGGTCAGAACGCTCTACAGAGAGATCTTGATGTACTGGATCAATGGGCTAAGGACAGCTGCATGAGGTTCAACAAATGAAGTGCCAGGTCTTGCACTTGGGTCATAACAACCCCATGCAGTGCTACAAGTTGGGGGAGGAGTGCTTTAAGAGCTGTTCAGCAGAAAGAGACTTGGGGATATATGGTCAGCAGTCAGCTGAACATGAGCCAGCATGTGCCCAGGTGGCCAAGAAAGCCAGTGGCATCCTGGATTGTATCAGCAATAGTGTGGCCAGCAGGAGCAGGACAGTGATTGTCCCCCTGTACTCTGCACTGGTGAGGCCATACCTCAGATTCTGTGTACACTTCTGGGCCTCTCACTTATGAGGTACAGAAGCATGTCCAGAGCAGGGCAATAGAGCTGGTGAAGGGACTGGAGCACAAGTCTTACAAGGAGCAGCTGAAGGGGGCGGGGATGTTTAGGCTAGATAAGAGAAAACTGAGGGGAAAACTTATTGCTCTCTACAACTGCCTGAAGGAGATTGTAGTGAGCTGAGGGTCATTCTTTTCTGCCATGCCTCAAGTGAAAAGATGAGAGAAAATAGCCTTAAATTACACCAGGGGAGGTTCAGGTTAGAAAGTCATTTTTCTCTGAAAGAGTGGTTAGGAATTGGAATAATTTGCCTAGAAAAGTGGTGGAGTCACAGCCTCTGGAAGTGGTCAAGGGGCATCTGGATGTGGCACTTGGGGACACGGTTTAGGAGTGATTATGGTGGTGCTATGTGTGAACGAGATTATCTTTCAGGTCTCTTCCAACCTTGGTAATTCTGTGTGATTATTTCTCGTGCCTTTCCTGGCCCATGGCTTGTGTCATATATGTGCAGCCCCACACATATCTTGTGCCTTCCATATCTCTGTAGGCTGGCTTCCCCCAGCTCCACCCACTGTCTTCTGTTTCCAGCAGGAGCACAAGGCTTAGTTTGGTTTTCTCTGTAAGAGATCATATCAGTTTGCTCTCAATCATCAGACAACAGGGCCTTGGATTCCCATGGCAGCTGGGCAGTAGAAGTTGGAACAGTGACCATGGCAGGGTGTAGAAAGATGTATTTTTAATGGGAAGAGAGAACAAACTTCAACAAATTCTAAAATTAGAGGCCCTGCTAGCAGCCCTAAAGGATTAATGCTTGCAAATAGATTAAAACAATGTTCAAGGCCAACTTCTCTGGCACCTTTCAAAGTGCTAAATTCATTGAAAAGATATTTGCTCAAAGCAGTGACAAGTGGAATGAGATAGTATTGTTGAGAGTGCAATATTTCATATGTGGGATGGTCTTTTCCTTGGAAGATCTTCTTTGGAGAACATCGCAGTCCACTGATCAGGCATAGCAGTCTCCTCCCTGTGGATTGTTTGCACATTGCAGAGGCTAATTCACTAGGTTTTCTGGTTTAGATTCTAGCCCAGTATTGCTAATAAAAGCAGTTAGTGAACATAAGAGAAGGCTATAGTGGACTACAGTGTACTTGCCTTCCTAAACTGGCATTTGGAAGTAAGTACTTAAGTCTGTACTTCTGTAGGAATACAATTCTAAATAAAAATGAACTGTGTTATCTTAGGGTATTATGGTAATAGGGAAACTGCTTTCAGGTAAGTATCAAGAAAATCTACTCTAATTTTATACATAAAGTGGTCACTTTTACAGCTACAGTATGGATTTTAATAGCATATAGAGTTAAAACTCTAATGCTTTTAATCCTGCCATAACCTTAACTAGACTGAATATAAATGTGTTATTTACCCATAACTGTAGTATGTTTAGCAGGAAACCATTTGAAATTTATGTGTATCAAGGAGCATCGCAATTACAGTGTGCATAGTAGGGATTTTATACTGCAGAATGCTGGTGATATCTGAGAGTTTTGTAATAACGTGCATTTCTTATTAAAGGATATGCTGAAGGCATCCCTTTGAAGTACACAGAAACTTTAAACTTTGGTCAATGCCATCGTGTTTTCATTCACTGATGCTTCTTGGAAAACACCTCCTAGCCTTGCTGAGAGTATGGCAACAACAGCAAAAAGGCACGCCGCCTCACTTCACTGCTGTTATGGCACAACCCTGGGTACTTGGACTCATCAGATAAAGATCAAAAGAAGCTCTCAACAGACTTGCAATTTGTTTCAGGCACCTTGCAAACAGTTATGTCAAGTCCCAGGCTTCAGCTGAAAAAGCTCTGAAGTATGTGCTTCATTTTAAGCATAAAACTAGCACGGCCCTTAATGCTGTTCTGAGCTGAGTGAGAGTTGACTCAGTAACCACTGACTTTTAATAGAGAAGAAAACATGCATTTAGAAGAAGTGCCTTTGACCCTGACATGTGCTTTTGATGGAACTGAACTGAAAGGAAAGGTTCTCTTAGACCACGGTTAAGATGTACAGCCTGCCATAGGAAATGCTCAGTGTTGCACAGGTATCTTGTCTTCTTTGCAGTGCCATCTGTCAAGGAGAGCACCCCAAATAATTCTTTTGTTGATACTTTGAAAGGCAATAAATTCTATCTTCAAGTTGTTGAGGTGTTGGAAGTAACTTTGTCTAAAACGATTGATATTGACCATTACAGAGATGGAGAGACCTCATGACTTCTCAGTCCTGGTCATGTGAAGTCATGTGGTCTGTCCAGTGAAGTCTTGTGAAACGGACACAGCTCCAGGCAAGATAATCTGGGAAGAACACCAGTGAGCCCTGTGCCTTGTGCTTACCTGTAAACTGAATTTTTGGTGTCAATCTAGTGAATCAGACTTGCTATGACTGCAAAGAGAGACAGCAAGGTGTGTGATGTTAGAGATGAGTTCATCACAGAACCATTATTTGGTGGCAGTTTATCATCATCACTCTAGAGGTGTGTCTTTCATTTTCCTGAATGACATTGGAAACTCGGCATAGGGTCCTACCAAAAAAATCTGGATCTGTAGTGAAAAAACATAGGAAAAGAAGATTTGAAGGGTGTTTGAGGGGGTTTTAATTGCTTTTTCAAAATCTCTTGACTTAAAATGTGACAAATAAGAAAAGATAGAGACACATATTTTATTGACTATAGCTTGCATTAATTTTTAAAGGAATGCGTCAAGGAAATTACTGAACAGAACCAGTAGCAGAGGTTATATGATGAGCAGGTCTAAGAGCCATTTTAATATTTGATGAGACCAAAAGGTTCTCGTCACTAACCATCTTTTAATCGCACTTGCCCTTTGAATAGGTGTATGTGGCTGCATATTTTTAAGGACTAACTTTTTGACTTTCTAATGAATTATCTCTCAAGATAGGGTTAAAACTGGTGGTAGTTTGGAAGTTTGGAAGTTTGATTGCCATGTCAGTTTAGGTCATGATAAGGTGGAAACCTGAATGTTTGGTTGCATCTCAGAATGTCGGTATGTTCAAACTCTCCACAACATTGAGGAGTTTTGCAGTCCAAGCTGATGAAAAATGACAAAGCACAGAGCTTTACAGACAGTCTGTCTGCCAGAGAGAGAAACTAGCACCAAGACAAATGGGCCAAATTGAGAAGAGCACTTAAAAATATGTATCCATCCTCTGTCAATGCAGTGCGCAGGAATTGGGTCCCCTTTTGAATGGCTCTGAAACCCATGCACAGCAACCTGCATGAGTCAGAAGCACATCCACAATGTGGCTAGGAACTGAATTTGGGAGCCCTGCCTTTCATTCAACAACTTGTTAAAAAATATTCCTCCATCACTCACATAACCTCTCAATTGGAGGAAGAAGAAAAGCCTCACAATAAACCAAGTCTATGAAAATTTTGGCATGACTTCCTGTTTCTATGAAGTCAATAATGAGCATGGACTTGTGGTGGCGCACAGACCAGGATTGAGCTCTCACAGCTGTAGCTGTGTTTGGTATGCTGCACTAACACTGAATTAGTGACATATAACTGGAAATTGATGTTCTGTGTGATTTAGAAATAATGTCAACCCTGACTGAAGTTCTGTTGGGTTTTCCTTCCATTTGCTGTTTCAACAGGAGAACAACGAGGGCATTATTTATTACAGCAAATGTTAAGTCCCAAAAGCAGAAATTATATTTTGAATTGACAGAATCCTGCAAGTGTAAATGTGGTTTCATAACTTAATTTATTTTCAGACAGGAAAACAATTGAGCAAGAGTAAGATGTCATTGAAAAAGCCTTCCTTTTTTTTGTTTTTTTAATATTCCTTGGAAATATTCTCAGCTGTCATAGCACAAAAGTAACTAGCATATCTATATATCCATATCACAGTATCTTAGCAGTTGCACTATTAGTAGTTAAGTAGTTAAGTGGATTTCTTTATTGATGTGATCCAGCCACTACGGGACATGCCAGGAACAATATATTGTTTAGAACCTGGAAATAAAAGAGTTTAAAAATTTTGAATAAAGTTTAGGAGACCTAAGTTTAAAGAAGTGTAGCATTCTGGGGAAAATCTAAAGTGTTCTAAAAGCTTTCAGAAAGCCATTCATTCAGTGAAGATCCCGTTCAACAGGAGATGATTTGGGGTAGGAATTCGTGTCAGACAAGTTATTTCTTATTAAGGGAATATATCCAAAAGAATGATTTTTTTTTTTTTTTAATGAACAGGGTAGTTAATGTGGAACAAAATAATTTGATGCATTAACTGTGGAACTTAACAACAGAGATAGCATTGCTTTCATGCAGTCAAAATTAGGATATTCAACTATACAGATCCAATCCTAATATTTCATACAGTCAGACCGCTGTGTCTTCCTGTATTTCAGTTTATGTCACTGAGTTTGTAGGAGAAACACTAATGTAGATTTCATTTAATGAATCATTTTTAGTTTCTTTAGTGTTAAAATAGAGAGTAAAACTGGTCTAATTCAAAGTAAGTTGGTAGTGTAATGTAGACCTTCCTGTTCCTTGGGTAGGATGTGCCAACTACACATGAAAGATTAGTTTGGACTTCAGAAACAACATCCTTTGAGATTTTTGTTGAGAAACCTATCGTGTGGTACTGATTGTTGCTGGGAGGAGTTGGAACTATGATTCCACAGTTCTTAAAAGCTCCTCAAAGTGAATGTAGCCAGATGAGAAAAAAAGAAACTGTGAATTCTCCTTATTTAACACCTCAAAACGGCCTTGTGATGGTCTGAAGAAATTATTTCTGACTCTTTCATTTGTTTTTCTCAGGTTGGTGGTCACACTATGCTGCCCATTCGTTGGATGCCTCCAGAGAGTATAATGTACAGGAAGTTCACCACAGAAAGTGATGTCTGGAGCCTGGGGGTTGTATTATGGGAAATCTTTACTTATGGCAAGCAGCCATGGTATCAGCTCTCAAACAACGAGGTGTGTGTAATACATTGTCAAACTGCATTGGGAAAACTGTCACATTAATTGTTGTTGTTGCTTCTCTGGAGAAGGGACAGCAATGAATTTATATATTAAAGGCAAGCACTGATATAAGGTATTTATTGTGTTGTCATGAACCATGTGGTTGAATTTCTTCCTTTTCACCTTTTTCTCCCCTGTGTGGGGGGAAGGTGTCGAAGCAGAACTTGAACCGTGGAAATTTAGGTTTTTTCCTTCATATAGCATAAAGCCTGCTCTGGGTAGACTATGAGGCAATGGAAAGGACTGTAGCTGTCTCCTGAACAGACATATCATACATGGTATTGCTTCAGAGTGGTTGTACATAACCATGGACAGATTAGACTGATGAAATGAAGAGATCTCCAGGCAGCCACAAGTATCCCCTTTCCAGAGATTAGCCACAGTGCTACTCATAAGTTTGCAGAGGCAGGAGAAAAGGAGAGGCACTGATGCTCTGTGTAAGCAGGATGAAAATTTAGCCTCATTCTGAGGTGGCAGTTGTGTAGGGAGAGAAGGTATGCAATTAGTTTCTAGTTGTCATTCGTTTATGTGTGGAGTGGCCAATGTGGTTGAACTTAACATGAATTAAGTGATTGCTGTTTCACCAATTGCATTACAGTGAATTTTCCAGATTGCACATGCTGCTCATTCATCTGCCTAGAAAAGCAGTCCTTGACAGAGCTGGCTGCATGACAGCCACCAGTGAGGCTGCTGTGGTTAAAGTTAACTCTTCCATGGATGAATTCCATGTAATTGGCAGAACTGAGCTGATCCTTTCCTTGTGATTTCTCATAGGTGATTGAGTGCATCACTCAGGGCCGAGTCCTGCAGCGACCTCGCACATGCCCAAAGGAAGTGTATGACTTGATGCTGGGCTGTTGGCAACGGGAGCCTCACATGAGGCTCAACATCAAAGAAATCCATTCCCTCCTTCAGAACTTGGCCAAGGCATCTCCAGTCTACTTGGATATTTTAGGCTAAAGTCTCCTAGCATTTCTTCTTCTGGGCTGCGGGAATGAATGTGTTCAACTGCTGCTGAACTCCATTAAAATGTGTTCTTAACTTTGACAGTATTAATGACAAAGTTGCGGAGAAGCTTTCAAAGGGCAAGCAATGTGCACTTCTCCATCTGTAGACACAGTATTGACTTTTTAGACATTACTGAGACCTATCTTCTCTCTTTCTTTCAGTTTCTATCTTTCTTTTTTCATTCTCTCCTGTCTTTCTAATCAAGTTGGCTTCTGCATTATTGTAACTCTGCATAGACAAAGGCCTTAAAAACCCGATCTGTTATATCAGCAGACGCTTCAGTTTGCCCACCACAACTAACAATGCCTTGTTGTATTCATGCCTTTGATGTGGATGAAAAAAAAGGGAAAAATATATTTGACTAAAACTTTGTGATTTCTGCTGTACAGCTACTGGGAGTTTCTATGGATTCACCTCAATTTTTTGGCTTCAGCCTGTGGGTGGAAAAAGAAGACTGGTGTTCTCTACATGAAGAATGTTTTTTGCAGAGATAAAGCCAGATGGAAGAAGACACTCTTGTGTGATACACTATCTGGAGGAACTTGGGAATCAGGTGGCATCCAACCCTACAAGAAAACACTGAAGTGATTTGATGGAAGGCAAGAGGGGGTCTAGCAATTTCCCTGAAGGGTCCTTCTAAGGACTAATAGGATTGTTTAAGGAGATGCTTTGCCAGCACACTTCATTGCCAGAATCAAGTAAAACAAAAAAAGATGCTGCCTGCACTGCACGCAATTGTGTTACAACCTGATAAACTACACACATCCCCTTATTCTGTCTTTTGGCAGGATATTGTCATGCCACTGGTGCAAAAATGTTCTCCAGTTAGTCTTTTTTAGTAAAGGCTGAAGCTAGATTTGGTTATGTACAGTATTAATTTCAGGATCACATGTTGAAACTAAGGATTTTGATAGGACAAACTATAGATGCTGTGGCAGGTGTATCTTATACAGTCCTTGTCCAGCAATGTATTTCTTCCTTCCTCAATCCTTTCTTTTTTCTTTTTTTTTTTAACCATGCAAGCAAAACTGTGCATGGTCTTTGTCAATTAATGCCCTTTGTGCAGAAACGATCACTCATCTTGTAGCACACCCTAGTAGGCATAGTAAACTCATAACGATATAACCTATATTTCTTTAGAAGGGGCTAATGGAGGACATTAGCTGTGTTAAAATGCCTTTACAATGTTACAGATACTATAGGCTGATATAACATGAATAATCTAAAGCACGGAGATCACTAGTTATGTTTGAGACATAGCAGGGGATAAAGATCTCTAGAGAAAACAATTTACTCTGTGGTTATGGCTTGCTATTCAGAGTGCAAATATTCTGAGCTCAGCGCCATGTTTGTATTGGTACTATTGCTGTCATAGCCAACATACACACTTTATTAAATAATTTATTTTTGGTTGGATTGGCGTTGTATGTGTACAACATTTGCATGGCCACTGTGTTGATGACAGCTGCATGGGCATACCTGTTGTTTTTCAAACTAGAAGTTGACAATTTGAAATTTAGAGCTAGGATTATTTTTAATATGAATTGTTACAAATGAAAATCTACCTTACCTATTCCTCAAGACTTTTGCCTCCCTCTGTGAGGGGGCGTTATTGCAAAAAAGTGATCTTTCTTTCCATTTTCTCTTTTTATTATTTCCTATTGATATGAGCCAGATCAAAATAGTCCATCTTCGTGTTGGGGATATTTTATTTAATAAATTAAGCATTTTATTTTTGTAAGTGTTCCCATAGCACATTTAATATATCATTTGCTCGCATGTATTATTTATTGAGGCACTTTAAGTTTCTCCTTCAGAGGCTTTTAGAGCTAGCTTATAAAGATGCTGAACATTTTCAGAAGAAAACAGTTCACTGGGCACTGATGAAGTTTTACCCTTCTCAATGTCATTGAAAAGGCAGCATTACAAATAAACATGACAGCGTAACTATAAAGCCATACTCAGTATTTCTTTAATAAACTAGATGTTATTTCTTAACCACTACTGAACTGGAAACACATAAAAAGCCACAGGAAGATTCCTACAAAATGGGCCTTAAGATTTTATCTAGACTGTCTTGGAAGTTCTCACAGAAAACGAGAAAAAGACTGAGCATCCAGAGAAACCCATTCTCTTGAGAATATGAATGTTGTGTTTTAAAGGAATTCGAAATAGATTTTCAAAATAACAATGGTGGAAAAGAAAGATATCAGAGTCCTCTCTTACTGTGCAGTGGGAAGAGGGTGCAGGTGGTGCAGGGGGCTGGTAAGTTTCTACCTGCGTATTCTGTCTTAGTTTCTTATGAGCTGAAGAATAAGGCATCTGAGATGATGCTTTTACTGGAAAAGAGGCTCCAGCCCAAAAGTAAGCAGGTGTGTTTTGCAAGCACTGAAAGAATGTATACCAAAAATAACCATAAAACCCTGAAAATGTACTTAGTGTCATCCTCTTTTTGATTTACTAGTGGGACTTTTAGAGTCATTTCAGAGAATAAATAGTACTAAAATGCATTGTGCAATAACATAGCCGTTTGTTAAACTTCTAAAGGACCAAATGTTCTACAGAGCCACCAGTATGGATAACCTTGACCTATATCATTAATGTTCTTGATAGTGCATAAAATGTATAATCACAGTAGAAAAGCTATAAACTGTAGCTATACATAGTTTGCATTTGTTCATGAGAAGTTGGGTAAGTGTAGCAGAATGAGCAGAGAAGAGGAAGAAATATGTTCAAATCACGGTGAAGGGTGAGTATATGTGCATATTCATCATGCTTGCACTGTCAGGTAAATCGTGTACACCAAGTAAATATGACAATCAGGCTCATTTTAAAAGTCTTTCTGGACTGTGCTATGAACTGATCATATATATAATATTTAATATATGTGTGTTTGCATATGGCATATATATATACACACACATAGCATATACATGTATGCCTATGTCTGTTGTATTTTATTTATATATGTGCAGACATGCATGCACATTATGTATGGGCTGTGTGTATATGTATAAATTTACATACACCTATGTTATTACAAATTATGATTAGAATGCTATTAATAAATTGACAAAGTTTGCTGAGTAACCAATTTTTTTTTCTTTTGATATTTCTTTTTCTATTTTTGTAAGATTCAACTTTCTAACTGGTGGGCAGCAGAGGCAGTGTTAGAATGCCAGAGACATAACAACAAGCACTTTTCTTCCCCAGATGATTGCATAAAAAAATTTGTTCCATTCCCATCTCACTGTTGAAATTAATACACAAGTTTCCAAGCTCAGAAAACAGTTTGTTTTACTGTCATTTCTGGGTTTGTGCTAGTGTTGTTTTATTGTCCTAGAATAATAGTGCAGCTCCATTAGCATTTTATACTTGTCTACAGTAATGAAATAATTCCAAGAATGAGCTGGACTTTTCACACTGCAACACAACTTGTAGAACAATGAGAACACCAACATTCAGGAGTAATAATAGTAGCATTCGTCACCCTCTGTCCTTCACTCTCAATAGATTTGCAGACCTCGGAACTGGCCATGGAGAACATATACTTGTAAAGCAACAGCACCCTGTGATGCCTGATGGAGTGTACCCATTTTGAAAAGACTGCATTCATTTTAACCTGTAAAACAGTATGCCTGTATATTGCCCACAGTTTAATAGGTAACTGCTTATTTTTTCTTTTTTTTTTTTGTCCTTACTTTTTTTTATCACTTTCTTTCCTTCTTTCTCTTTTCCTGTCTTTCCTCCTTCTTTCTTCTTTCCTCCTCCTTCTTATATTTCTTTCTTTGCCTCTCTTTCTCTCTCTCTCTGTACCCTCCCCAATTTTATAAGAGGGTGGTTGATGTAGACTTTTACAAAACACTTTAAAAAGAAATTAAATAACCCAAATGACTATGGTGTAATTTATATGTACTAGACCAAGTCCACATTTGGGTTGTTGCAACCTGTAACTGAATTGCAAATACTGCTATAAAATGTGGGCAAGGGGAGTGGAGAGAGACTGAGGAGCAGTTTGGGATTTCTAATGAGAGGTAATGGTTTTGATAGCACAGGAAGTTGTATTTTCTTGTTGTGAGGGCTGGAATAAACCACTGCTGCTTTGAATAAGAGGTCCTTTAGAGCCTTAGTTAAACACCTTTATTTGGGTGGGGTGGGGGGATGTGCTATTCGTCACAAATATGAAGCAAAAAGAGAAAAAAGTCTACATGTTGCAGGGAAAACACTGTGAAATTCACAATAGCAACCAAGTGACTATTTGCCATCTTTTAAACATATGTCTCAGGAGAAGAAATGGGAAATGATGGGTATGTTATTTTTTTGTCTATGCATTCTGCACAAGGTCTGTGGGGATTTGTTGTTTACTTGTAGAAGGTTCTGAGTGATGACTGGCTGATATTTTATAAACACTGAATATTTGAGCAAAGATTATGGAAGCTGCTAGCAAGTGAGGCCATTGATAGGAATACATGAGAAAACAGAATAAATCAAATCTATCCAGAGGCCTAACATCTTTCTGTAACTTAAAGAAAAGCAGCTAAGAATGTTTTATATATGAGTATTTTAATTCAACATTTTTGTTTAATTGAATCACCAGTAGAGAGAGAATCAATTAATTATTAAATATTTGTCCCAGCCCTTCTCTCCACCTATACTTTGTGTGTATATATATAGTTCTAGATATCACTCACTTTGTCACTTAAGGTAAAGAGGAAGATATCTACATACAAATATAAATCTCTGTATTGTCACCAAACTGAGACCTGGTGTGTAGAGCTATCTTTCTCCTTTCTTTATTCCTTTTTTTTTTAAATATTTATTTAATGTGATGTCTCCGTGGAAATATTTAGTGGTTCTTGTTTTGCAGTTTGTTACAAGTAATCATTGCTTTAAAACTTTCATTGCATCTTGGCTGATTTCAAAGTGATGCCTAGGTATCAGTGTTAAAAGTTTTGTTTGTGAATCATGTGACCAGCTTCTCTCAACATGACATGGAAAGTCTCTTGTATTACAGTGTATTTAATAAAAATTATGTCTTACAATAAACAATGTCATCCAAAAGAAAGATAAAATGGTTACTTTAAAACACTAAAAATTTTGTGAAATGGTGTGTGCTGTTTTCTGTTGTTTTAATGCCTTTTGCTTACCTCCATTCTTTCTAAAAAAGATGAAATTAAGGATAAGTTTGGTATACTTAGAAACATAATTTGTTTGCACTCTAAAATGCTAAAGAAAAAACAGGTTGCTAAACTCATAGTTCATGGAAGAGTTGACCCACAGTAATAGGACAAAGGAATAGCCAATCTGATGGCATTTTTTTAGTCTTTGTTTATCAAATGAAGATCGTATCTGAATGCTTGTTCATTTGGGCAGCTGGCAGCAAAAACCTGCAGGCCTTCAGATATTTTCTGGCTCTTTCCTAAAAGTGTCCCTCAAACCACAGCCCTGTTAAAAGTGTAGTTTTTCCTTTTTAATTCATGTCAGTCTGGAAGAAATATATTGTGAACAAAAATAGCATTAAATCCAAGTCCTTAACAAAATTAAGATTCAGAATGTAGGCATCCAAAGGAAGGCTCAGCAACTGTGTTAAGGATCCCTTCACAATCTGTTGATCTGAACCAAGCCCTTCAAGATCGGAGTTAAACAATATGAGAGCCACTTTATAATTGCATGTGCTTCATTCTGCCAAGAGACCACTCCAAGATTAGATGAGCTGTCTATAAGCATTCGAAAGGTCAAAGGAAAATAATGCACTGAGAAGAAGCCTCAGGTAAAATCTGTCCAAAACTGAAAATAGTTAAACCACAGTAAAAAAAATTGTTGGCAGTTCATGTTTGTGCCTAACCTGTTTTCATGGTAAAATACAGATGCCTTCTGGGTTTTTACTACCCAAAATTAAACACCTTGCTGGAGGCAACTGTTTGCAATAAAGTCTGGCAGCAGCAGGAACTTCAGAAACCGCTAGAGCTGAGCATGTGTAACCATCGCCCTGCAGTCCCATCAGCACAGGCACAATAGCCTGCACACACTCCTCACCATTCCCTTTCCCCAGGGACTTTTAAGACCAGAGGCATGTAGCCACGGCAGGGACAGAACATTGCCGCTCCTCATGCTGGCTTTGCACAACAAGACACAAAGCCAGCAGGGCCCATGGACTGCCTCAGCAGTACACTGATAGTTTTTGCAGCATTGCAATGGGCAGGCTAGTCTCCTGTGCAGCCCAGCCCTCTTAAGACTCCAGTTTGAATTTCCTCTTCCCAGCAGCCATTCTGCCTACCCACAGAGTCCCACAGCTCCTTCGAGCCCATCCCAGATGGACCCTTGGGCAGACAAGAGGTGTTGAAACACAGATATTGTTGCTCATCTCTTGATCAAGGCAGAAGAACTTTGTGTCTTCTGCCTTTCCCACCTAGGCATGTATGGCCCTGCAGCATTCACCAAGTTTCAGAGCAGAGGCTCAATTTAAAAGCAATGACTGGTGTCATTTTTATTGCCTCTGTTCACTGTAACTGTAAGGGTAAAAATGTTAGTTCAGGCTGCACGAGAGGCTTGGAGGAGACTAATGAGCTTGATAAGCTTCCTGATGCTCCCAAAACATGTCAGGCTTGGTAGGCCTGTGTAAGGTCACTCACGCAAAGCTCAGCAATAGCTTTCCATGGTGTCACAGCATCTGGGGACCTCCCAGCTCACCGGTGCTTGCCACCTGCATAAAATCCACAGAACGCTGTGAAACACCAAACAATTCAGGAAGGAAAATGAAACACGAGTCCTGCACCTGCTACTGCTAAGTCTGAACAAACTTCCACAATTGATTTCATGGTGAAGAAGCCTTTGTGTTAAATGATTCATATAACTGGAAAATCATCTTGATCACTGTATTACTTTAAAAGTGATTTACAGTACCTATTGATTGTTCCCATTGGTATTTTTAATGGCTATATTAATTTCCTTTTTAAACAGTGGGAAAGTTTATGTTTTTGTAAAAAAGACTTATGGCCCTGTAAAGGACATAAGAAAAAAATGTACTCTGTACAGGGTTAGGCAGACTCTACGAAACGAGCTCACAGGTTTGCTTGCCAAAGCAGCTTATTACTATTTGTCATAATCCATTGGTTCTGGTAAGCAAGATTTCATGCAAGAAAGAAAAATATTCGAAGTAATCACCTTAAGAATTGCCCAACTAATTTCTATTCTAAGAGCTCCATCCTTCAACCTCTTGAGCATAGATTGATACACACAACAGACACAGAGTTTCTTCAGCAATTCATGGCTTTTGAGTGTTGGAAGATTTTAGGGCTCGGGTCCATTTTTATCAGTGATGCAGTGAAGAATACAAGTAAAAAAAAAACATAACCAGAACAATAGTGGAGTGGAAAAACAATTGTTTTGCTTTCTTGAACTGATAATCACATCATGCAAAGAAATTTACTATAGCACATAATACAATTTGAGCTACAACTCAAGAGCTTGTGTTCTTTGTGGCTGGGGTCTGTATTAAATAGAATGCAAGTGAAAAAGAGATGAACAAAAAAGATAAAAGTAAATGTGTAAAATGTGCTGTAAAAATTAGATGTGTAGCTTTGCTGTCCCACTGTTTGACCTTAAAGACAAATAAAACAGATACTTTGCAAATTATTTACACATATTTTAAGCACTTCCAACATGGAAGAAGATGTTTCTAGGCCTAGCAGTTCTTTGTTATGGTACAATGACTGCTGGTGTCATGGGAGGTCCAGATCTCTCACTCTATTATCCTGCTTTTTGGTTTTATTTTCCTGCAACCGTTAATTTAAATACATAAAAAGTGACACTGCTGTTCAGTGTCTTGCAGCATGGGCAGAACTGACTCCAGGGTTCATTAATCTGAGTTCTGCAGCTAGACTGTTGGGAATGGCTAAGTAATTTGTTGATGATTAGCAAGAATGGCAATATTGATTGACACAGGTTACTCCCAGGGTAGGCTCCCGTGCAGGGTAACCCAGGTACTTCCTTGGAAAGCTGAGGCTGTACGAGTAATGACAAGGCATTTATCACCTTCTTCTTCACATTCTGAAAACTGTTTGCAACTGGTTTATGACAGTTGACCAAAAGGAAAAAATTTCCTCTCTTGACCCCTTTTCTGTTGCCCTTATAGCCAGTGCAACCAGCCCTGGACCTGAGTAACATTTAAACTGAAGGTCTTTTCTTCTCCAACTTCCATTGACAGGTCAGAACCTCCCAGTCTGGCAGAGGTGATCAACTTCACCCTTGAAGTAGACAGTTCTTTGCCAGTTGGTTTTTGCACATATAAGGGTCCTCTGATTTGCGAGACCTGCAGAGACAGCGAATGCTCTCAATATGTGTGAGGGCCAGTGAACAGTATGTTTTGTCCATGCAACAGAGAGGAGAAAAAATATGTAAGTGGGAGCCAGCACAGTCCTCAAAGCTGACAGAAGCTGAACTTGTGGTCTCCAGGCCATAAGCAGTGCTGAGAGGCCCATGGTACCTACTGAGGAGCAGTAGGAATGTCTCTTCTCTGCATACTCATGTCTTATGCCCCAACATAGATGTTTTCCCCTCCCATTATGCCCTGCAGTACATAAGGGATAGACCTGCTGCAGCACGGGTGTCCCCACAGGGGAGAGCACAGCCTTGACCCTCAGCCTCATGTGACTTTTGGGCACAGTCCTGACAAACAAGATGTCCCTGTCCTCAAGTATCTGACCTGATTTGGTTTCTACATGTCCACATCATAATGGAAGTGATTCCTCTTCACTGGCAAATTCTGGGTAAAGTGCTGACAATAGCCCTTCTTTTCTTCTGCAGTGAGTCGGCACAGTCCCACAGAACACTCGGGGAGGTGGTGCAGTGTATCTCCAGCGTGAGCAGGGTTCATGTGGCTGTGGTCAGCCTGAAGCCTGTAACACTCCTTGACTCTTTCCTGTGGCCTCTGTATTAGCCCAGGATTGATACTGGAGAGGAGGAAGGAGGCAGCACAGTTTCACCAAGGCAGGCAAAAGCCTAAGTTTGCAGTGGTCTTGGTCTTAGGCAAGTGCAAAAACACTTTAATCACTGCGATGGGAGTCACCTGTCATTCCATTCATCAAAAGCACTCTGTGAACAGCTGCCCACAATCCCATATTCATGTGCTGTCATGGCATCAGAGCACCCAGGCAGCAATGGAGTGGCTGTGAAATTTGCAGCGCTGCCTGTCTTGGCATGCATGGGTTGATGCTTGAGACAAGGGATGCATCTCAGCAGCAGTACACCCTCAGTTTTGGGTGGACGTGCCATCTGGGCGGTGCCACTCATTGCCACTCAAGCAACTTGATGTTGTTTACTGTGCAGAGAGCCGATGACTACTTTTGTCCCTGTATCTTTGTCTTTGCCATTTTTTGAGTATCCTGAGAGTCCACTTGAGGTCTGCTAGCGGAGAACTGGATGACTCCCAGCTGAGCCAGGAGGGACCAACTCCCTTGCTTCAGCCACTCATCTTTTCTCTTCAAGACATTGTCTAACTTCTCCCTGGCATGGCTACTGATAAATGACTCAGTAGTGTAGCATTGTTGTTTTGTAGCAATCTTGAGATTGAAACACCAAAATACCTGTCCTGGTTTTATTGCACCCATTAAATCTGTGAAAAAAGGGAGAACCAATACAGCTTGTCCCCAAAACTAACAATCCTTGGAGGCAATAAAATTGCCTCCTTGAGTAAATAAAATTTACTCAATTGTCTCATGCTGGTGACCCATTAGATGGAAGAAGCAATATTTGCACCTGTGTGCCTCACCATTGTGGTGGGAATGCCTGCTTGGCCTGACGCATTCCCATAACTCTTGCTGAGGTTGGTTCTGAGAGCCAGCACACTGGCATATGGAGAAATCCACTGCCAGGACCCTGGCCAGAGTGGTGCAAGATGGGGGCAGAGGTGCAGTCCTGCAATCCTCATGCAAGTCATTGCTTTTGCTGCAGCTGATCACTGTTTCTAGAACTGGCTTTTTATTCATTGTGTGATTTTTTTTAAACACTTGACTTAGTCTATTAAGAGCACTGCTGGCATCCCCAGCTCCTATAATTAACATTTCAAGAAAAATCACGGCCAGGAACAGCAAACCTATAGGAGACAAAGTAAGACAAACATACGGATCTCGTATCCCCTGCTCCCCTTTTCTGCTTCAACTCAAAGTGCAGAATTTGTCTTCCAGTTCCTCTAAGCAGTTACACAAGAAATTCTCTGCAAATGATCCATTATAAACTTAGATCATCTCTTTCCGCTTTGGTGGGTTTGTTTTGTTTTGTTTTGTTTTTTGTTTTGGTTTGGTTTGGTTTTGTTTTTTTGTTTTGTTTTGGTTTTTTGTACTGCTTTATGATTTGGGGAGTTCTGGACAAATGTCATTAGCACCAGGTTTTTTCACAACCCAGAATCTAAAGAGGCTTGGATAAAAAAAAACAGATGGAGCCTAAACATGGTGCCTTCAATACTACAGAGACGACGGAACAAATATGTGCTTTCCTTGGTTAAAATAACACCTATTGTCAGTAATTGTTGTTGGGTTTTTTGCCAGTGGGAATCTAATCACTCTGGCAAGAGCTAGGTGAGCCACAATCTGTTACAGTGTGCTTTTGGTTCATCTTGTGTTGTACAACCACACAGATTTCCATGCTAGGCAACTATGAAGGGATCAGCAATGTTTGCAATATGAAACTGATATTGCAGGATATGCTGCTTGTCCAAGCTGTGCAAAATTCTATTGCACCATCATACATATTGCTTAGTGGTTATTTTTAGACAAGATTTGCTGCTAAACACCTATGTGAATATGATTCAAGGCAGAATCTGAAAATTACTTTCCCAATCCAGAATGGCACGAGACAAATTTGGCTGCCAGTTCTTTATGGACAAAGTCAGTGTTGTCCTCAGAAAGACAGAGATACACCCAATGGACATGAAAATTCTTGATTTCAAGTCTGTGGCACCAGCATGCCCATCTAGTCTCAGCACAATTAACAGCATACAACTGCAGAACTGGTGGCACTGGGGGCTGTGGAACCCAAACCAGCAGAGAGTGGACTGTGATGTGAACAATGAGGATGTCTTCTGGAACCCTGCTCAGACATCAAACCTTGCTATTATTTTGCCTTCCAGACCTCAAAACCTGGGGATCTCAGTGGAACAGGGGTCATGATAAAAGACTTGGGAGGAGATTAGGTAATCTCATGCCAGACTAAGAAATCAAGCCAGACCCAGCCCTAAAATCCCTAAAATTGAGAGTCTATAGCAGTACCTTGAAATGGTAGCAAAGCTGTTGTATATAAACTGAAAACAATAGTAGTAGTGAAAGGCAGAAAAGTGCACCTGCTGTTACGTTCATCTTTCTGGCTGTGGTTACCTGCCACATTACTGATGGCATTGAGTAACACTGTCACACTGAGGTAACCCTTCCATGCTGTTATTTTCTCTTTAAAACATACCAGTGATTAAATCTATGTGGGCAGCCAATATCTTGGAAAATAATGCAGCACAGATTTGTTGTGTTTGACCTTAAAAATAGACTGCCAGCTGCCACCTTGTCTCCGTTCTCATCCTGCAGCTGGCAAATCCTTGTGGAGCAGGACATTCAACTGGAGGCATACACATCAGCTTGTTTTTTAGTGATGCTTAGGTGAAGTTAATGCTGACCACCTTCCTCTCACTGATTACCCAAAGTGGAATTTCTGCGTCTTCCACCACTGCTCTGACATAAAGACTTTGTCAAGAGAGACGAGTTACCATGGCAGTGCCTCTTAAATAGCGCAAATTCAACACACATCAGTATCTGTACAATAAATACAGTAGAGTACTACTTCTAATGCACTATTCTGCGTATGCTGGGTGGTAATCTGTGCAGAGGACTGCAACTCTTATTCATTCAATTATTGGAAAGTAATACTTCAAATCAGAAATGCTTTGGGCTTGGGAAGAAACAGAACAGAACTGATGAGTGAGTAAAAAGACAGAGCTCCAATTGCTAAAGTAGAGCCATTACTGAGGTTGCCCTTCATGGAGACACTGATACACCCATACTGAGTGCTGGATCAGGCCCATACTCTCAGAGAAGTGCAGCCTTTTAAGGGGTTCTGACAAGGCTGTGTTTCATTTTGTAGGAGATTAGGAATGGCATTCCCAGTTACTGCCAGGCCTTACAGACACATGGCTGTAAACCAGACAGAAAGAGTCGAGTCAGGTTCCCTTTGCTGAGATGGGAGGCATTAAAAGGCAGCTGGAAAATCCTAGATATTTATTCAGTTGAGAGATTGAAGCCAAGTCATGATGTGTTTCACTTCAAGGCATGGGTGTCCCTGGTTTGGTCTGCATGTCGCAGATGAGCTGGGCCATCCGCTTACAGCAAATGTACTTGTTCCTATATCTCCTAGGTCAAACAAATAACTGTTCTACCTCACCTCTGGAGCATATGACACAGTGCAGATTTTTCCAGCCTTTTTACTCTGTGCTGAGAAGCCCTTGCAATCCCACTCAGTTGCCTCTGACATGGTAAGTCTTTCACTATAGAAGTGTGCAGACCAAACTATTCTATTGTTTTGCTTAGTTAAGCATTATAGTTTTTAATTTTTGTTTTCTTTTAAAGAAGATTGTGCATCATGCTTTGGCACTTGTAGAGGTACTTTTTTTTCTGGTTCAGTGGTTCACTGCTCTAGTTCACTATGAACAGTGGAAGGAAGATTTATGATGAGTATCTGTTGGGAGACCTACATCTCTCCAAAAATCGGTGGTAAAAATTGCTCTGATGCAATTGGTGAGACTTGCAAGAGTTGAATTTATATTCAGGTGCTCCAATGCCAGTCTGAATTATTTGGTTGAATGAGCATGGGGGTTGTTCAACAAATTTTCCATTCATTTCCTCATTCCTTGGTTAAGTAACAGTTGTGATGAGCTAACACACTCATGTGAGTGACAACCTGAAGACAGGACAATTTTCCTTGCAGTACTTCTAAACTTAATGCTATTAGTTACCTGCACAGTGATTAGCATTTACTGTTGCATGCAGCGCCACTGAACAAGCTCAGCAAGGCAGTACCATAAGGACCTCTGCCTCTTGCATCTTCACTGATGCGTGGCACAGCAGTATGCCCAGGAAAAGATTGCCTTCTCACATGCTTATTCATCCCATTATTTTAACTGTTCATGAGTTACCACTGGAGTTTGGTAGTTATACTTACATTAAAAAATTCTAAAAGAGTTTTAAATAAATTAATATGTGAAAAAGTTATCAGTGATGCTGCTAAATATTACCTTTTACTTGCTGTTGTTAAAAATGCATTATTTCAGTGAAAAATTAACTCTCTTCTATGCAATTGTATAATAAAATTAAAAAATTACAGCTATATGAAATATAACAAAATACAGTCATACTCTGGGAACAAACATACAAGATTCAACAGAACACAAGTGAATTTTTTCAACTGTGTGAACAGAAGTGGAGATAAAAGAACTCATGATGCCTTTATAACATTTCATAACATGAAAAATTATAGTGTGTGCTTAGTCTTCAAGGAAAGTAAACTATCCACTGGTGTTTCCCTATGGTAGAGTTGTGGTCAGACAGTTCCTTAAGGTATCACTTAAGTCAGTGGACATCTTGTGGATTTCAGAGGGCTCTTAACCCGACAACTGTCCATACAGTGCATTCACATACTCTATGCCTGCAAAAAGCTCCCAATAGACATAAGGCTTCTGCCAAAGAGAAACACTGGGGATACTGTAGACATGAAAGTGTGTCTCTTCCTAAGTCTGAGATAATGACAATTTTACTGCTCAGTTGCTCATCATGTTCATCAGCTATGCTAGCACCAATATAGGCAGGAATAGATAAGAAACAGAAAATATCATTGTGTCACTGAGCAAATCTTTACTCCTTAAACATTGCATATATCTCAAATAGCACTGTAGAATAGGAAACAATTAAAAGAAAGGCCCCCAAAAAATCCAGGTTATGGCAACAGCTATCACGAAAGAAATGCCTCAGCAGCATCCTAAATACAGTCCTAAGTCTTCAGACCTAAGGAGGCTAAAATGAAGAATTGACAAATCCCAGGTGGCATGGTGAAGGTGAATATGGCATGTTTACTTTTTTCAGATGCAGATGAAAGCAAAAGGAAATGAGAACATGCTCTGGAAGCAACAAGAGAAAATACCTCTCTGCAGTTTAGCTGCATAACATTGCCAAAGCTTCTTATGGGCAGCAGGAATGAAAATGGATTTTAAAAATGCTGGACATATCTCTGCAAAGAAATACTACTGAAAAACTTTAAAAAGTAAGACATCATTTCACTGGGTAGAGCAATAGATTTACAGTCCACATGAAGGTGGAAGAAGATTCTGGTTATTAGTGTGTGTTCTTCCTTCCTTGCCTCCTTCTCCAGACCTGCTACAATTGGCTCCTGGAGCTGAGAGACCTTTCACCACTCTCACTTGATTATTTGACTGCAGCCATGACTTTCAGAAGTACAGTTTCATTTTGTAAACCATTAATTGCAATATTAACACTGTTCTTTAACATCATTAGTATCTGATAATATTGTTTCTGAAGTGGAATGAGATTTTTTTTCTTTTAAAAATTTATTTTTGCTGATGAACCGAAAAGAGCAGACAATGACATTTCGCATATTTCAAGCAAACTCAATCTTAAATAAAAGTCATCTCTTTAAAATGGATTAAAATTGATTAAATGGATTTAAATGGTCCATGTTTTTACTTCTTTCACTATTGAGCATTCCTTAAATTTTTAATGTTTTGCTATAACAAGTTTTCTATTTGCTACTTTTTTTCTCATATGAAAGGTGCTTAGGAATTACTGGAATCTGTAGTGAAAATGACTGTAACAATATAAAGCAGTAGACAAAGGACACGAAATGATGGAAGTGAAAAATTTGTGCTCATACACTTTTCAGTTATCATCTAGTCATTGTCCCTGAAATTACCCAGATGCTCAACTTCTATATGCCTAATGATTAAAAAAAATAATGTCAGCTAGGTATTTCTTATATCAATCACAGGTTAAAGTACTCAAGTTTTCTGAGACAAATAAAAAAATACGGCAGTACATGGAAGATGCAAGCGGCATAAATTGTACACTTCCCCTATTAAAGTCAGATTAAAAAAAAAAAAAAGGTGCAAATTGTATGATCTCTGTTCAGGTCCCTTTGTTGCTTGGCTGTGGTCCCCACAATCTCTCTGGGTGAAGAATGTGGGTGAAGGGTGAAGGTCTCTGCTCCAGGTGGCACTGTCATTACCTGCTCGGACTTCTTTTACAGAAAGATGATCATGTCCCAAAGCTTTCAAAGCTGTAGATTACAAGTGAAGAACTGGTTAATGTGCTATATATGCCTTTATAAATACCTTAGTATGACCTACCTTAGTATGTCAAATGTAAAAATGCTCCCTCAGCAGGGATGGGCAAGACAGCTCACCACTATCTTCATTTTTGTCATTTTAACTACAACTCCATCTTCTTTTAAAGATTTATTCATGTGTTTTGTATGCCACTGTATTTTCTTTAAAGGAAAACAAACAAGATACTGTCTTTTCCATAAAGGCGATAAGTGTGGGATAGAAAGAAATATGTAAGCCATTAACTCCAAAATTAAATTGTCTTCAGGATTATTAAATAATGAATGATTTAGAGAAATAAGAAAGGGAGCAAAACCTAAAAAACCCCAACAAACTTGCTGCTGTTTGTTTCCACCATACAGCACAAACCAGAGTGAGTAAACAGAATATTCATAATTATCCTAAAAATGAAAAAACCCACCAAAGTAAAAGAGAACAGTCACTTCACTGGTGTTTCTGAAGATGTTCTTTAGCAAGCAGAGGCTTACAATGAGAATGGCTGCTTCACTGATGGACATGATGTTTACCTCAGTTCATCAGACAGAAACAAACACTATATGTAAATGAGCAAAGATTTTTGTCTGTAGTGGATCCTAGACTGTGTACTGGGAATAATGTAAATAATAAATAGCAGGAGAGAGTGAGGACAACTGAGCCTTATGTCATTTAAAATTCACCTATTTATCAGAAACATTTAAAGGAAAGGGTTGAGACAAATGAATATTAAATCCCACTGATGTTATCTGCTAAACATGTAGCTTATTTCTAAGTAAGATGGAATCTTGATGTCTATCTAGCCTGAGTTTTTTTCTCCTCAGAAACACTGTTGAACAAGGGCATTGCTTATTCTTGATGCTTCTGTGGTCTCCTCTACTTCTCTTTTTCTTTGTTCACTTGTCTTGAGTTCTGAGTTTGGGGAGGTAAATAAACAAAAAAAAAAGCACACATAACAGTACATGATGAGTTAGAGGAACCAGAGGATGCAGATGCAAAACATCGGAGATGTGACAGTCCATCTCTGTGGGACATGCTGGATGAAGCAGGCAGAAAGGGTGAGAAACCTTAGCAACCTGAGAAAAAGCTACCTGTAATGTCAAAAATCAGGTTTCTACGACGAGGCATTTGATTAAGTGACTAGCAAGCTGCAGGATGTTTCACACTGTGCAGGTTGCTTGTGCTCCAGCCAGCAAGGGATCAAGAGTTTCTGTAGATAAAACTAACAGAGTGAATATGACACAGGCATAAGGCAGCCAGTTTATATGTTGCCTATTTTAGAAAGCCACTATTCATCCTGTTAAGCTATTTATACAGTGATAATACTCTGAATAGGGAGAGATTTGTGCTAAGAGCTTTCTTATCTTATGCATTACGTAAACATTGCATGCCACCTTAATTGTATTTAGCAGACGGCTAATTTATTCCCAGCTGATCTTGGGAAGTTATAATTCATCCCACGCATGTGAGCAATTGCCTTCTCTTTCTGTAAGAAGAACTCCATGCAGAAATGCTGCAGGACACTGCAGGGATATTTGCCATAACAATCGCTGACAGGTAATGACCCCCTTCCAAGGAGGCTTGACACAAGAATTGTGCTCTTTTAGTACAGTAACACAGTACTAGAGTTCAGGACTGCACTGTCATTATAAACTGAAGTATAAGCATATTCCTTTGTCATTCATACTGATTTATAGCCCTGTACACTGTATGGCAAAGGTCCTAGAGCAAAATTATTAATAATTGCAATTAAGAGTTTTCTAAATTCCTGTATCCACAACACCTTATCCAAAAGAAATTACGACACGCCTCTGAAACTATGAGCAGGACCACTCATAATTACCTTCATGTTTGATACAGTAATTTAAACTAATGTTTCCTTTAAACCTTTATGTATTTATTCCTGTGGTTTGTATGGTTACTTGTGGTCTGCTGATCGTGTAGATCCATCTCTTGTAACTATCAGCAGAAGATAAGGGCAGATAGATGTAGAGTCAGAGTAACGCCAGGAGCAGGGAGACAGGGGTGCCGTGGGCAGTTGTACACCCATTCTTAGAAAATGATACAATGCATGTAGAGCCCGCTGGCACATTGACACTCAGACTCTACCACATCTTTTGGAATGTCTTTTGTCAGGGTAACCACAAAGCTGCCTACAACTTTTTCTGCCAAAGCCTAGAAGTGACCTAGGGTTCCAAACACTGCTTTGCCCAAAAAAATGGGGAAAAAGGAGATAAAAGACCTCCTGTAAAAAAAAATTAGTGGAATTTAATATTTCACTCATTTTTCTTAGTTGTTACCAGAATAGTAGTTTAGAACATTATTGGAAATACTGCAGAAGAAAATGAAATTAAAACTGAAGAGAAAGCATTTGTTTGACTTGGTTGAAATTTCCTACTGAAAAATTTGATACACCAAGAAAATCATGTACTTTCCAAAGTAGTAATTGTATTTTTATTTTTGTCTATTAGCTCCCTCTAATTAGTGCCAAGGTTGTAATGTTTTGTGAAATCACCTTCAAGAGGAGAGTGGCTGCCATTAAGAACTCAGTGCTTTGTTCACAGAATCTGAAAATCTCACAAAAAAAAACAAAGGTTAATATTAGATTAGCAGAAGGAGCAAGGTTTGATTGGTAATCTTAAGATTGTTGATATATTACACAAATTCTTTCAAGAGCTTCATTTTGTTTTAAGATAGTTTGAATTTTTTTTCTCTGTTTTAGCTTTTTTTTTTCATTTCCTCCTAAGGGTGTAGGAACAGCCTGCTGAGTTCATCTGCTTTATATCAGTCAGAAATGCCTCTGTACAGAATAGAGATAAAGAAGCTTTGCTAACAGAAAATACTGATTTAAGGAAAACAAAATTATTCTGAGCATATAATAATTTCTTATCAATATTTGGAAATTAGCAAAAACATTGAAAATAAACACTTTAAAAGAATAATCAAATCCATCAAACAGAGCAGACTGAATTTTCAGTTGCCTTTGTAAAATTCACTAGAAAAATGGCCTAATAACATATTTTGTGAAGATGTATAGTTTTTCCAGAATCTTAATTCACAACCAAAAAATTTTCTTTCTCCCTTAAATTTTCCCACAGTGCTTCAGCTTGATTGAAGAAGGACTAGTAATGGACCAAGACTTTATAATGTTTATCAAACCACATGACTATAATTTTTCAAAAGGATTTGGACACTGGTTCAAACCACTGACAGTTTCTGAAATGTCGTGCATTTCCCTGATTAGATTTTTAAAAATTTTACTTTGTTGATGGCAAAGGATACTTTAAGGAAGATTCTCTTTCTTCTAATGAAAATCTCGTTGGCATTTCAGGGTACAATTCAGTTACTACTACACATCATTCGAAGTGCCTCAAAAAGACTTAAGGACGATTAACACAGTCATACTTTCCTTCATACATGCTTTCATACTGCAGAGAGATGAAAGCAGAACAAAACGAAACCGAAGTCTATTGTCTCACTCTGGTATGGTGCAGAGTGTGTGCCAAAGTCCAGGACCTTTTATTTTTGTATGTAATGTGTGTTAACTTGTGCAAAACCCAGGGAACTCCACAGGAGTATTTGCAATGAGCTGACTGGCCTGAAGTCAAGCCTCAAATCAAATGAGACATTAGTAATCAAAAAGGTATTTAAGGATGTTTTCGCAGCTACATTTCATACCTCTAAGTATTTTGGAACAGTAATATGTCACATAATTTTAGAATTAAATATTTTTCAGTCATTTATTTTAAAAATTCTTTTAATTTTTATTAATTTTCTTTATTTTAGATTCTATTTGCAGTGTAATTTTGCAATTTCAAAAAAACCCCGTGCATTTTACACCAGCATAGAAAACGACACATACATATACACACATATGCAAATGCTTAAGTACTATTTAAATTTTTTTGCTTCTTGTTGCAATCAGCATGTACTTAGTCTAATGACACATGTAGGGTAAAGTATCCAGTTAATATTATAAAATCAAATATAATTTATCCACTATGCCATAAGAGCAAATATGTCTGTATGTATGTGTTTCTACACAAATAAATACAATAAACTAGTAGTGATTTTTCTAGTCAGCAAATTGTGTCAGTCTATGATTTTGTATATAACAAAGTAAACTGCTTTTTTTCATGGAGGGCAAGAAGGGATAATTGTGTTAAATAATTAATTAACAGGATGGAAGTGTAACAATGATATCTGAACAACAGGGAAGGATTTCAAGGTCTCATCTGGAAATAGACTGTACTAGTGCTTTTGCTGATTACATTTAGATATAATTTCCAATACATTAGAGAATTTACTATGCCCTTCAAGAGCTAGGAATGCATCAATTCAAGGCATTTTTTTTTGAAAGTGTTTTAAATATTACCAAGGAGGCAATTTTCTTCCTGTCTGATGATGTCCTTTTGGCTCCAGTATCAAAATCATTACATGTTTTTTTGTAACCATAAAACCATATCTGAATGCCTCGTCCTTCACAAATGCAAGTTAAACTTCACTTGTGATTAAATTTGAATGAAAGGATCTTGCTAATTTCTTGATGGACATCTGTCTTTTTTGTGAGGCCTATAGAAATTGAATCTCTTAACAAATGAATCACTCTACACAAAAATGCTGATACATGGAAGAGCTTTGCAGGATGAAGAAGAAAAGCATGTTCTCCACTGCACAAAGCCCCTTCAACAAGGTGTAGCCAGGTGATGAACTAAACAATCAGATTGTTTTACAAATGAGAAAAACAGACTTCAGGCTTCCATCTACCTAAAATAACCATTTTTTAGAGTATTGTTCCATAGAGGTGCAACAGGACCTGTTCAGCATGGATCTGGAGTAATGCTGCACTCAGGTGCACATATAGCCCCACAGATGTGAATGTCAGCTCACAGGCTTTCCCAGCACTGAGTTTGGAAAATAAGATTCTTTCAAAGATGCACCTTTTTGGGGATAAGTCAGCCAGGACACTGCAACCTCAAAGACCAGCTCCAGAAACAAAAGTCCTGAAAGCCAAGTCCCATGCACCACTGCACTATGCCACTTCTAACATGTATGGGACACAAGGTATGAACCCTTTCTCAACAACCCAGCTGGTGGTGTTCCCAGCCCTGAAATTGTCCTGGATGCTGCCATAGCAATGAAACTGGTGTGAGAAACTCGTAGCCAATTCAGGTCTAAACTGGGAGCTAGCTTATTAGGGCAGCTGTGAGAAACAATTAATGAAGTTTAAGGCCGGAAGGGACCATTAGACCACCTAGTCTGACCTTGTGTACATCACAGACCATTACATTTAATCTAGTTATGACTGTCCCTTTCTCCATGAACTGGGCTTTATTTATGTGTGCTTTCTTGCCCAGCAGCTAGACTTAAAGTCAAGACAGGGAGAGGCAAATACTTGTCACTTGCCTTAGACATGTGTCTAATGGCTCATCTTGGATCAAGTAAGGAAAGACCTGTCCTCAGTTTTCATCTAAATGTGTTGGACTTTTACTCACGTATTGGCTTATTGTGCCTTTATGCACTGTATCAAAGACCAGTAAAATGCATTGCCTATTTTCTCTTCATCTTCAGATTATTCCTTGAGGGGTTTTTTTTGTTTGTTTGTTTGTCTATTTTTTTTCCCCTGAGCACTTCTAATTTTTTCTGAGAACATAAGCTGATTTTATTCTGTTTTTTTTCTGTAAACTTCTCTACTTGTTTCAGTTCTAGTATCAGTTTTGTGTTTCTTTGGGTTTTTTCAGCATTATTTTACAACTGTGTAGGACTCTCCTAGTAGCCAGTTTTGTATGGTGCAGAGAGATAAAATTACCTTAATCTCCTCTCCTAATCACTTCTTCCTTGTTCATACACATAGTGCTCTTACTAACTTCATTATCACAACAGTGGAATTTCTCATGTTGAATTGCTTTTTGCATTGTAACCTCTAATGTTCATTCGGGGCCATGGAGCCCAAGGATATATTTTCACGTACTCTCCTGCCTTCTTTGTTCCTAAGCATACAATCTAGCACCTGTGTACATCCAGGGCCCTGCTGTAGGTTGGGGTTTTTTTTATTTTTAATCACTTTGCTCACTTCTGTGAGCAAATGATCAAACTCTATAGGACCCTCCCATAAATGGCTTCTTTTAGCCTCAGGCTACCTAATGATTACATTAGAACTGAAAGTGCTAATGTACCACAAATTAGCCCTGAGGTCCCAGAATTAAAGGCATATTTGTATGCTCAGTCTTGGGGCCTCAGCCATTTGCAGTTCAAACGTTTAAAACTGGTCACAAAAATTAAGATCTTGTGTGTTATTATCGTTCTTAGTTTTGAATCCTCCACATCTGTGAGACCACATTCACCATGTTATTTCCAGTAAGACTGAAAACACAAAAAGAAGAAAAAACAATAGTTTATTCAAATTAAAATGTAATATATTAAAATTGTAACTGTTATCCTATTAAATTGGAGATCCTTATGGACTTGCAGAAGTCAGCAGAACTGCAAAGAATTACTGAAATACTTTCTCTTAAAAGCTACTATTTTCTCAAGTAAATTTAGCAAGGGTAACATGGTAAACAGTTAATGGGAGATAGACATCATGGGATTATGTCCGTTATGTCCGTTTGTTCATCCTGAACATAAATACAGTGATCCTAGGACTATAGAATCTAGTGATACTAGGACTATATCACATATCCAAGAGATGTTGTGGTTTGCATTTACATTGGTCACAATGTAGAATTAGCAAACTCAGTCAACATTGTGTCCCTTTCTATTAAGCACTTTTAATTTAAATCCTTGTTTATATCCTGACCTATTTTTCACAGAGGTGTACTTCAGCTTTTGAATGTATTGTTGGAAAACAAGGGACAGTGTGCAGTGAAGCTGGGAAAATATCACGCTTCATAAACCAAGGGGACAATCTGGCCTTCATTATGGAAAACTCAGGATGAAATCCAGACTCCACCGGAGTTAGTGGAAAAACTCACATTGACTTTACAGAGGCTGTGGGTTTGCTTTTCTTTAGGTGAGTGTTGGAGAGATCTGTGTCTCACATTTTCCTAGCTTGTAGGCTCAGCAACCTCCAGTCTTCAAAGCAAAAAATTAATTGAGGCAAATCCAAATAATAATCATCTTCTCTCAATCTTCAGTGTTTCTGGTAGGTACAAGCTGTACTGTCATACTTGATACTAAATCCTGAGTTTTAGTTAATAGACCAGAGGGCAGTATTTCCTGAACTTTTAAAATTCCCCTTTGCAAGATAAATATCTTTTTTCCACTCCCAAGTTTCTCTTTCACCTCTCCAAGTGACAGGCCTGGAATGGAGGTTGCAGATACAGGGACAACCTGTTTTCAGCCCTGACATACAAGCCTTGGTGAAGCAGCAGTGGCAGAACAGCTTTAGTCTTGCTACGGATGAAAGCTTTCCTCAGTGTATTGCTCCCAGGGCATATCACCAAAGAAACTCACAATGCCAGCTGAAGGGACGGAGTAAGAGTGACTGATGAATGTGCTGTCAGTTGAGCAGATGTACTCACTTTGAGTTATAAAACACGACACCAGTTGTTACCCTGAATATCCCGTGGTTATGTACACCTACTGCAGGTGCAGGCTGTTCTCTTAAAGTTCTCTCAACCAAAAAAAAAATTGTAAAAATCTTTACATGTGCAAGAAGAAAACTTCTGCCCCACCTCCACATAGCAAAGGTATGTTTGGTGAATAACTTAAGAAGAGTGCTGTGACATGCAACTCCATCTGGACAGGGCACATGAGGGCTGATGCTGTCCAATTTCCTGCCAAGAGAAGTACTGGAGAACCAGAGCGCAAGGGAGCAAATGCTACTCTTGGACCTTCTTCTGGTTCTTCACAGCCTTTCACGATGTTTGTTGCTAGGTGGCTCATTGTTACATGTCCTGGTGCCTCCCTACAGGGTACTTTAGTGAAATACTACCTTAATAATTAATTTCTTCTGGATCATCTTGCTTGGGTGATCCTCTCTGATTTATCAAGGAAAACGAAAACAAAACTGAAAACAACAACAAAAAAAAACTAAAACTCACCAAAAGCAAACAAACAAACAATCACACACACACAACAGCAAAACAAAACCACAAAAACACAAAACAACAAAACAAACAAACAAACACACAGAAAAAACAACCCCAAACCAAAACATAAAGGGGCATGCAAATTTGTCAGCTGGCACAGAATGACATTTCTTTTGTGTTTACAGCTGCCACTCACAAGGAGGGTGAGGAGAAAGCACTGGTGGTCTTCTCACGCTGAGACAGGAATTAAACAGCATGCTTGGATGCAGAAGACCTGGCCTGAAATTCCATGTCAAACATTCAGAGCTTGGATTACAGACAAGTGCAAAGCTTGTAAAATTATTGCTGCATGAAGATTCTGTGTGCTCCCCTGATTTTTAAGTCCAAACTCTAAACAAAGCAATTTGTGTTTCAAGAAATGTTTCTGAATTTTCTTTTTCTTCAGACAGCAATGCCTAACAAAATAAGTCTAACTTCACAAGTCACTTTGTTTGATCCAAAATCTCTGAAGTGCTATGCAAAGCAGACCAGTGGCCAAGTCACCAGTTGGTATCAATAGCCAGTGGGGGTACACATCAGCTTTACAGGCTGGTTCCTGCTTTTTCCCTGGTCCTCTTTGCACACGCCAAGTCAGTACTATGAGACATATAAAACAGAGACCCAGAGCTAGTAGTGGGTAGTAAGTCTGTGCAGGAAAATGTAAATGCTGGGCAGGTACAGACTTTTACTTCTGTTGTCCAAAAGTGGAGTATGAGCTCCTTTTCCTGACTATACTTAAATATTAAAAGAGGACAAAGACTAATCCTAATTTGATTCAAGCTGTACATACCTTATTGCAGCTGTCAGGATCTCCTGGGATTCTCTACAAGTCCTAATCTGCACAAGTCCTGGGACCATTGCTGTCCGTAGAACAATTTTATTTACACTCACAAAGTGTTGCTTTAAGTTCAGCCTTTTATAAGTATTTGGATACGGGATACAGGTAATGATTCTGCTTGTAATGACAGCAGTTAACTCTGTGTTGTTATGAATGCTGGCTGCCCAATGAGGGCCCTCCTGCATCACCCTGGGTGTGATAGGGCCTGCTTTGTAAAGGCTGGAGAGCATAAAAGGCAAGGAAACAAACAGGCTGATGGAAGGATACGGGGTGCCCATGACTTGTGCACATATATATGTGCATGCAGGCAGTGGGACACAGGCAGCTTGGGGCTGAAGGTTGCCTGCCCAGTACCCTCTCCTCTCTCTAGCATCCCTAGACTGAACAAGCGGATATGAGAAAATCTATTCCTGAGAGCCCTTGTAGATATTGGGTTACTACCAGAAGCCCATTAGCGGTAACACTATTTATCTTCATGTTTATTTAGAGAATAAACCACAAACTATGCAAAAACAGCCAGCAGAAAGGAATGAAGCATTGAAATGTGGTATGTCTGTCTGTCAGAGCCCAGTGTGAAACCACAACTGCAGGACTCTACCAAAGAGCAAGTGAGCTGTTATTCCTGCATGATACTGACTTACCAGCAGGGCCAAGGTTAAAAAGTGAAATGTGACCTGCAAGGAAGACCTGGTATTGCAAATGCCCCAGCTCATTTGACCTCAGGTGAACTCAAGGAGCCAGTCTGGCCAGGCTTGGACAAGGTACCGTTGGAAAGATTCAGTGGTGAGTGCAAGGTTTGCAGAAGTCTTGACTAGACTGTTTCTGAAGCATTAATTATCTTTTGTCTTTGATATGAAATTCACCATGGAAGAAGCATTTTGTCAGGGTAAGGCTTTTTTTGAAGAGCATACGAAGACTGTCCAGGAAATAGACCATTAATTGGTGCATTTATCTACCACCTGCATCTGATTTGTCTCTTCAGTGTCTTTTAAATATTCACTAATGCTGTTGAATCACCATGTGATTATTTGGCAGCTACTTGAGAAAGCAGGAATCAGCGTGTAACATCATTAGGATACTGGTGTCCTCATCTTGTCTGAGCAAGTCTCTATCATTGGGTGGCTTGACTTACACTTCACTTAACACCATCTCCAGCAAGGCAAAAAGTATTGCCTCTAGTTTGACCTCTAAGGCAGAAAAGAGGAAACTGCAAACAATGTAAAGGAGAAAAAATATCACTGTCCAACATGTTGAAAATATTGGTGACATCCTCTAGGTTCATCAGAACTGGCAAAAGCTGAGCTCTTAGTCTTTCTTGGTATTGTGGGATGTCTTCTATTCTCCTAGCTTTTCCTTGGCAGTGAGAGAGGTCACACAGGAGAATGGATCTTTGATCATATTACCCAGGACAATGGGTCCTTTTACAGTGTTAAAAGGAAATCAGAAACTGGTGATTTTTCTTACCTTTCTGTCTCTGGTGGTTTTTACTTCAGTACCAAGCGGAGTAGGATGGGTCCAGCTTGGTGAAACTAAATGCTTTCATAAAGCAAGGGTCAGGTCTTCAGGATCATGGTACATGGAACATGCTCATCCTAGTCAAGATGTAGCTGCACCTTGAAATGCACCAGAAGAGGGGTGCATGGGACAGGCAAGCTAGAGGTGCCCTGATGAACAGGAGAAGAAAATCTGTCCTGAAACCAAGGCAAACACTCAGAGCGTGGCCTGTACTCATTTCCATCTTGTCTTGCACAAAGTTTTCTGGACAAGCTAAGCAAGAGAAATGAAATTTCTGTTGAACCACTGAGGTTTTAGACCTAATAAAGTAAGGACTCTTTGAAACAAATAAAAACTGAACCTAAAAGGAAACTGAAGGTATCATCAATTTGAAGACAGCAATCATTTCTTGTTTCCTTACACTGTGGTGTGTACTCAAGCCCATACAAACAGCACAGATCATTACACTACTATCTTTTTTGCTGAATATGAAAAGACTGCACACACAAAGAGAACAGTAAACTAATTATCCAGAACACCGGTTTCCAAGATACAATATATGAAGATTAACGTTTGCATTTTCCCTTAGAATGGGAGATAGCAACCTTAAATAAATTGCTCTGAATTGCAGTCATAACAGTGAGAAAAATCAGTTTCCTCTTTCATTTCCAGCCCTGCTACATAATGTCCAGCTATCTAAGGAGATTTCCACAGCTGTCAGAATACAGTGACTATCTCCACATCTATTATTAATACGTCTATATATTGACATTGGCCCTCTATTCAACACAGCAGTACAGACTACTGCTGCACCTGTGGCTTCTGCTCTACAAACCCAAGTTCTCCCCTTCCCCAACACCAGCATCCATGGGAGCTGAAGCAGCAGCACTTGAAAAGGTGCATATACCTTCCCCAAGGTTTTTTTTTTTTATTCATGGCAATGAGAGCCACAAGAGGGGCAGTGAACAGTGAACAATGGGCAGGAGGGACAGTTTCCTCCAGAACATGGCCCATATGCAGAGTGCCTCATGCTCACTAATTTCCACCTGCCCCAGCCAAGTAGGTCAGACCCACAGAATCTGACATGAGCATAAAGGTGACAAAACCATTATGTCCTTGATGGTCAATTATCAAGAAGGAAATTCCTCAGTGTTTGTTTGCCTCCTGTTGGTGATGGTCACCGCTTAATACCTGTCTTTTCAGTGTATGAAGTTTCTATGTAGACAAATATGGAAGGTAACAAAGCCTGAAACTAGCAGAGAAGTGAACAAAAACAAAATTCAAAAAACAAAAAGAAAATGAAGGCTGGCCTTGTTGTGATAAATAGTCACATGTGAGTGTCTTTTCAAAATGTCTCTATAAACAAAGACCCTCACACTCAATCCTTTTTGTGAGTTGAGGTTTATTTTTGCTCTTGTGCACACTAATAAGGTATGACTGTACCTGAACTGCTCAAGTGTTAAGAATTTCTTGGCTGCTGAAAAGCTGGTAAACATAGCTGTTATCATAGCAGTCTCCTCAGCAGGCAAGAAAGTGAGCCTAGGCTGAACAGCAGTTTCCCTATCATCCCTACCCGGAGATTATCTGGGAGCAGCATGTTTTATACATGGGAGCAACCTGATCCTGGGGCAGGGAATGCAAAAGACATGAGTCATGTCACTGCACAATTCAGCAGTAGGCAAGGTCAAAGGTATCAGGATATACTGTTGTAACACTAAAATCAGGTGCCAAACCACACATAAGACAATGTCAGCATGTATTTTGATATACAGAATCCAGCCTGAAATAAAAATATTTTGAACCTTAGGTCCTTCATGGAAACATGCTCCAACAGTAGGTTTTCAAATTGGAAATTGCACCTAGCACATCATCTGTAGTTATTTGGCCTTTCTCGTATTGCCCTAGAGATTCCTGAATGAGTAGAAGTGGAAGAATTGATGCTAACAATAATCTATAGCTATATTTGTGTCAGTATGAAGAGAGAAAAGAGCAGGAGTGGCACACTGCAGATGAAATAAGCCATATTGCAGTTACCTTTTAGTTTAAACGGTTTTGGAATTGATCTGTGAGGTTTGTGCTTTAGTGATGTGTTTTTTGCACAGGTTTTGGGGGCATTTTGGTTTGATTTGATCTTACAAACTGAAAGGTGTTTATTTACCACTCTTTGTTGGTTCTTGAGTGTTTTGGGTGCTGTGACCTTTTCACAAAAATTTACAAGCAAGTGAAGTGACAGCCTTTGTACTGACCCTTATCAAACCCTGAAACAGGATGTTTCAAGAAGCTGCAGAGGTAACCAGTGTAGGAAATTTAGCTAGACTGTGTTTCTCTAAAGTTATATAAACAAGTCTTTCATATAGTATTATATTCCCAGAATTCTGATTTAGGAAGCATCAGGTAAGCTTTAAGTTTGTATTATTCTCTGCTAATATTTTTCCTCTTCTTTGTTATGAAGAAGTAATAAAATTATATTCAGGATAAGTAATATCAAGTCATTGCAGCTATTCTTTTTTTTCACTCCTACCAAATGTCTGTCGCTCTGGGATGTCGCTGTAGATGAGTGAATAAGCACACAAACAGCTCAATGAAGGCAGCAGCAGAGAGAGAGTTTATTGTCCTATTCCCTTTATATATGGTAGGAGCTCATCAGGTGTTTAGCCACCCCCCGAGATGATAGGCTGGAGCCTCACAACACCCAGTTACAAAACACACTCAGTCTGAACCAAAACATCTCAGGACAAACAACAGAAGTTCAAGCGTTATCTGCTTGTTTTGCATAGTTCGTATGGGAAAGGAGAATTTCTCAAAAGCAGCCCTAGGCAAGCAGGACCTGGGCAGCTACAAATGTCTACACTTTTAACCATAAACTAACTTGTAAGTTCTACTGCAGATCCTGAGTGCCTAAAATCAACCTCTTCCCTAGTGAATTTGTGTATAAACATCTCATAGATCCATAGGACAAAAGGGCTTTTACTTGTGAGTGTGGCCTAGGTGAGGAAACAAGATTTCTGATATTGGGTAGAGCACAGTCAACTGTCCATGATCAACTTCTTAGAAATGTTCCAAAGAGTGTATTAAAAGCTTAATGTGTGGGAAAATTCAATGGTACACTGTTTCGTTGGCAACCAGCCCTGTTGGTAAAAACCATGAATGATTTTTCTGTTTTTTTCCCCTTCAAGTTCCTCAACTGGATTTTGGTTTGCCTCTTTCTTAGCAAGTTATTAGTATTATCTTACAGTGGTGTGTAAGACACAGTGGTGTGCTTGAATAAAATAAGCGTAAAACATCAGTACTGATGCATGTTTCTTCTGCAGGTTAATTTATCCCCAATATGAAGTAATCACATAATTTCATACCATTAATTCATTCTCATCTTCTCAGTTTCCAAAAATAGGTGTCCAGTGCTCAGCTGAAATGGTAGTCTCTCTTATTAAAATCAAGAGTCTTGCTTTGATCATTCACTGCTTGAACATAGTTGAGTCTAGACAACTTTCCAACCAATTTGTCCAAATTATAAATGGACAAAGAAGGTACATGCTAAATGCTTTTAATGATAAATAGACCAATATTTAAAAAGCACTAAGAGCCCTTTCATTCAATGTGTTCCCAGAACACTGTAGTATTTCCAATTATCCTGCTTTTCTTCAAGCCTAGAAACAACATATGAAAAACAGATGTCACCTTCTATTGAAGGCTACTGATGGAATGGTAGCTGTTCTTGCTTATTGGAAACTGCTCTAGAATTATTTCCCTCTCTTTCTGTTACCATGACAATATTTGGCCTAATCCCATGGGGTTTTTCTCACATCTAAGAACACTGTCTAGGCAAGTGGAATTATCATTAAAATTAATCCTGTTCAGAACTGATAATGAATCGTTTAACTGTGCCTTTGTTTTAAGTGTTGTATTCTTACTATCATTCCTTCAGAAAAGGTTATATGGAAAATACAAACCCTTAACTTCCTTTGATTGTAGTAAATTATTCCCTGGATGTAGTAGTTTGTGCATCACATTGCTATGAAAATACTCTTTTTGTGTTGCTAATATTCCTACAAAGGGACAAAGTTACCCTACCAGACTTACCTTTTTTATGAAAGTGTAAAGATCAGCCCCCAAATTTACCTAGATATCAAGAAATCTATCTAACCTACCTTGTGTTAAAAACAAATCGCATTCTATATTCAACTTTTTTTAAAAAAACACCTCTAATATAAACACTAACACATAGATTCTTAGCTATTCTACTTAAAAGCTCCCTTCAATCTCCTTCCCAAATGTCTGTGGGCTGAATTGTAGGATGTTTAAAAGTTTGCTTCTTAAAACCTTTTGCAAGAGAGCAACTAATGAGGGGAAGCAGTATATGCACTGATTGGAAGGGTACCTGTGGGAAATACATTCTCCTCACTTTTCCTTCTGTATGCTAGCAAAAAAAATCAATTGTGATATTCAGGGTCACTTATACATGTGGAAATCATTGTGGTGGGTATTCAGAGTAGAGGCCTGTAGTACAATCAACATAAGCTTATTAAAAAAAAAAACAAGTAAAGGTAACATGATATGTCTTCTGCTGGGGTTGCAGGTTTGGTTGTTAAAGGTCATAGTGTTAATGTGATGTATTTAGACTTCTGTAAAACATTTGGCCTGATACCTCATTACATTTTTATTAAGAAATTAGAACAATCCAAAGTCAACTTAGCCCACACTTATCATAGAATCATTGAATTTTTGAATGATAAAATGGTTTAAATTGGAAGCAACCTTAAAGACCATGTAGTTCCAACACCCCCTACAGTGTCTCAGGGACACCTTCCCCTAGACCAGGTTACACAAAGCCCTATCCAGCCTGGCCTTAGATGCGTCCAGGGATGGAGGATCCACAACTGCTTTGGGAAACAAACCAGTTTCAGCACCTCACCACCCTCACAGCAGAGTTTTTGTCTAATATCTAGTCAAAACCTACTCTCTTTCAGTTTAAATGTATTCCCCCTTGTTCTGTCACTAGCTGCTCTTGTAAGAAGTCTTTCTCCATCTTTCTTGAAGGCTCCCTTCTGCTGGAAGGTCACAATAAGGTCAATCCAAAACCTTCTCCAGTCTCAAAACATCCAACTGTCTCATCCTTTTCTCACAGGAGAGTTTCTCCATCCCTCTAATCATCTTGGTGACCATCTTCTCAACTCTCTCCAACAGGTCCATGTCCTTACTGTGTTGGGACCCCCAGAGCTGGATGCAGCACTCCAGATGAGGTCTCATCAGAGCGGAGCAGAGGAGCAGAATCCCCTCCCTCATCCTGCTGGCCACGTTGCTTTGGATGCAGCCCAGGACACAATTGGCTTTCTGGGCTGTAAGTACACATTGCTAGGTCATGTCCAGCTTCTCATCCACCAGCACCCTCAAGTCCTTGGCACAGCTGCTCTCCATCTGCTCATCCCCAGCCTGTGTTGATAGTGGGGGTTGCCCCAACCGTGGTGCTGCACCTTGTACTTGGCCTTTTTACACGGCAGGAGACTTCATGGGCCTAGTTCTTGAACTTGTCCAGGTCCCTCTGGTATGCTGTCTTTCAGGTGTGTCAGCTTGGTGTCATCTGTAAATTTGCTGAGGCTGCACTTGATCCCTCTGTCTCTGTCATTAATAAAGATATTAAATAACACTGGTCCCAGTACTGACCCCTGAGGTACACCACTTGTCATTGAGGTCCATGGGGACTTGGAGCCATTGACCACTGCCCCCGGGATGCCCTTGCTGAAGCTGTGCTGGTTGTCCTCCGTGTGCCTTAGCACAGCTTCTAGGAGGATCTGTTCCATGATTCTCCCAGGCATACAGGGGAGGGTGACAGGCTGGTAGTTCCCAGTGTCTTCCTTTCTGCCCTTTTTAAAGACAGGTACAATGTTTCCCCTTTTCCAGTCCCCTGGACTGCCATGACCTTTCAAATATCAAGGAGAGTGGTTTGGCAACTACATCAACTACTTCCCTCATGACTCTGGAATGCTTCTCCTGAGGTCCCATAGACTTTGATACATTCAGGTTCCCCAGGTAGTCAGACCCTGATCTTTTACTAAAATTTGCTTTTGCTCCCTCAGTCCCTATCCTGCTGTCTGTCCACTTGAGAGGTGTGGGAAGAGAGGCTACCATTGAGGATTTAGGTAAAAAATGTATTGTGTACCTTAGTCTTCTCATCTTTTGTTACCAGTTTGCTGGATGTGTTTATTTGGTAGGGCTATGCCTTCTTGGTGTAGAACCTTTCTTTTCAAGTCAACATAGCTGTAGAAGCCCTTTTTGCTACTCTTTGTATTAAAAAAACTAGGTAAATTATGTATTAATGACTTGTAAGAACTATTAAAATCTATACCAACAGAAACAGCACGTGACATAAAAATTAGGGAGAGCTAAATAGTGTAGAAGACAAATCACTGAGAAAGAGAGTAACTGCAGTCATTTGGTGCACTAATTCATACGAACAAACGCCATTTAACAAAACCAAATTCATACTAATAGACCCAAAACAGATGCCTACAGATGGGGACAAATCAGAGGAAGACACTGGATCTGGAAAGTTTTCAACAACTGCAGCAGACAAATGTTTCAGTGTTTGTGTCTGAATCCCATAAAGTCACTCCTGAATTACTCTGTCCAGTTCTGGAAAGGATCAGAGATGAGCTAATGGTGCGATCAAAGGCAGGAGCAACATGGTTTGGAAAAATACCTCAGGGACTGCCATCTATTTAGTGGACTAAAAAGAAGGTTAATGATTCTTGTGCTATGAAACCTCTGACTGCCTACATGAGGAATGGACACTTGATGTGTTTGGTCTGCTAGAGAAAGGCATATATATCAATGCCTGGAAGCTAGAAGTGACCAAGGCAATATTAAAAATGAATAGGAAAATTATAACACTGTATATAATTGACAGCATTGAAAGAATCTGTGAAATGCTACAGTAAATTCTTGATTTCAGATAAATTATTGTTGAGATTAAGTTTTAGAAGTTACACAGTAGTTCAAGTAAGATTTGATATAGGCTAGTCCTCTGATCTACATAAAATGCGGAACAATAATTAAAGATTACAGTTTTGGCTACTCAGAACATGCATAAGCAAATCGATGAAATTTGGCCCTATAACCAGCAATAAAACAAGCAAACAAAGATTTTTCTTTATAGTAACTTGGATCTTGAACTGGAGTGGTGCCTATGCATGTAAGGCAAAAATCCAATAAATTACTTGTATCTCATGACACCTGGGAGACTTCAGCTCTTTCCCATAGTCCAAAGACGGTACATGAGTGTATAAGATACAGGAAATCTCCTTTCACCTGGGGTAGGAAGTGGAGGCCAAAAGGATTCCCACAGGCATCACAGATGGCACTCAATGAATATTCTTAGGCACCTAAATGGGTCCCCAGTTGTCTAACTCTCTTAAAAGGTTAAACTTGAGGCCTTCCTCCCAAATGTAGGGCTTTTGAACAGAGGAAACAGAGTAATTGTTGTCAGACATTGCAGGTACTGCCTCCTCTTTTTGCATGTGCCACCTGGTAAGTAGTTGAGAGACTCCTCATTAAGTCCTTTCCATTTTCTGTGAAAAACTACCATACAGGATACTTTCAGATCACTAAGGTTTGTTAAATACAATTCCCTCTTCTGTTAATAAATTAGATATATTGTACTGATTTGAGAATTTCCTCTTTTCAAACAACCTTTCAGATGGCGTATTAATAGTCAGTTGATTATTTTAGCTTAAAGATGAGTATTTCAAGAAATTTCCAGATTTATGTCTCTTTCCCTTTGTGTCTTCTGAAGAGGGTTTTGTGTGATGTAGGATGTACTCTTCATTTCAAGTGCTTCCCCATGTTATTTGATGGCTTGAGATGAATATTGTAATTTACCAGGAAAGAAAGGACCATTTCCAGATCACTTGGTAATCTGCCACCCAGTGGCACTTTCATATCTAGCTTTTATGCTAATTCACAGCCTCTAGCAAGTTCATGACCTTTTTGTATATGTCTAACTCCAAAGTTATGACCCCCAGAGGAAAATTTTTCTTAACATATGTATGCATGTGTCTGTACACAACCATATCCAAAAATTTTAAAATCTGTTCCAGAAGCATTGCAATCTTCAAAGAATGGGGATAAGCAGATGTCTTTGGAAAGTGAAAAAGTAAATTCATAGACTCAGAGAATTGTTTAGGTTGAGGAAGACATTAAGATCAAGACATTAACCCAGAATGTCAAGTCCTCCACTCAACCATGTCCCCAAGTGCCACATCTACACATCTTTCATAAACTTGTAGGGATGATGACTCAACCACTTCCCTAGGCATTCTGTTCCAGTGCTTGACAACCATCTCTGTGAATAAATTTTTCTTAATATCCAGTCTAAATATTCCCTGGCACAACTTTAGGCTATTTCATTTTCTTCTATTATTTTAAATCTCCATCAACGACGTTTCCTAAGCCATTATTCTTGTTAATCAGCAAAAATCCTGGGTCCTTAATCACTGAGATCCAGACAGCTTCCTGTGGTCTTTTCCAGCAGCTTTGTTCCATGGGACTGTGAGTCTAACAACTTCTTTGGAGAGAGACCATCTGACAATAATTTCATGCAGGTCAGCCCTTCTTCACAAATATTAATTTGAAGCATGGGACCCCTTGATAAATCAACTGGCTTCTTTTTATCAAGAGAGAAGCAGGTCATCAGACCATGATGCCACCAATTGTAAGTCTGATTTTTTGGTGGTTTTTATCAAGTACAGAAATTAAAACTGGTAATTTATAATGTCCTAGTTTATATGAACCTCTAAAAAGCCTGGTGGTTCTCTTTGGAATTGAAGAGTGGACTGGAATATATAGCGACTCAACAAATCCAGTGAAACACTTGCACTACAGCACCTCTTATACCACATCTGTCAATAGACATTGTCAATATTTATTTTATGCATATATACCTATTCTTACTCATATATGTCTGTGTGTATGTACATAGAACTTTCCTATGGTGTGTATTTTTTATGTATGTATTTTCAGAAACACAAACATACACACAGACACATATGTAATCTACTAAAATGGATTATGAGTTTCTGACAATACTTAAACTGCTGGAAATGCATTCCATTTTTCCCCCCCACATTGATTAGCAATTTAAGAACAGATTTTCTACTAGAAATTTCCAATTTCAGGAAAACAAATGGGCTTCAATATATAGCCTGAATATAAAAGTGAATGCTAATGTTCTAAAGGTACCCTGATGCTGACATTTCACACCTGATCACAGTCTCAATGAGCAGAGCAAGCTAGCATCTGTCTCTACTACTGTAGTACTGAAGCAATGTTATATAATGTGCATATGACGAAGATTGCCTCTCTAAAATTGTGAACAAGTATTCAGTAAATAACGTTCTTAAATAAAATAAGGACGTTGTGCAAGGGGCATTACTCCCCATTTCTTTACTTTAGTTGAAGAGTACTCCATGTAATTGCAGGAAGGAGTTCATTATGTCTTCAAAAAATTGTTTTTTTCAAGTACTCTCAAATCTGTACCTGGGATATATTAAGTAAATGGACCAGAATGGAAGCAAATAATACAAATTAATTTCAGTCTTGATTTTATCTGCTCTAATCAACTGTATTTCTAAGATTTGAGGCATATAGTATTTTGAAAAAGGAAAGAAAGGCATCTGTGTTTTCTTCCAAAATACAGTAATTAACTGGAGTGTGAAAATAAATTTTGAAAATAACACCTTAGTATTACAGGATTTTCTTGAAACTTCCAGCTTTCTTGCTCTGACATGAGGCCTAGATTTCGGAAGTGTTTAGCAAGAGCTTTCTTAGGGTGGTACATTGCTGCATTCAGTTGCCTGACTCTGAAGAGTCTTGCAGTGGCCCAAGGTATTACACTGGGTTGTGAGCACACCTGTGGTACGTGATCAGTGATTTCAGTGAGGTTACACAAGTTCGAAGTCTGACCAGTGGATGACTACATTTGCTGCTTCACGATGCTCTGTGTCTTCTAAAAGGGGCTGCTTACAAAGTCTGAAACCAGGAAGAATGGGATTTTGATATTTTCTGGTAAACAGGAGGACATAGACATGCCAGGATCAGGAAAATACCTCTTATAAAGAAGAGTCTGGGTGACTATTTTTAGTTGTTCTTGAGCTACAGAAATGGTTAATATCTGAAAATTCACCCTTACACTGAGAAAGAGTATAACATTTATAAGCCGTTTCACTTTTACTTCCCTATGTATATGTGATCTACATAGAGTATCCAGGGCCTTCCTTTATATAAACTGGGGAAAAAAGGCAAAGGAATATATAGGAATGGTGGTAAGGGGTCAGGAAAAGACAGAAGAATGATAGGAAAATGCATTATTCACAATTCTGTGATTTAATGTAAAAAAAACCGATGTCACTTCTGTTCTAATCCAAACCACAACTTCTATATGAGTACATATGCTCATATATGAGCATGTATAGGTTCTGACAAGGATTACCAATGATGGCAAAAACTGGTTTATCACTCAACAAAAGCAACAAGTAGGTGAAGCAGTTCAGTTAATCCACCCGGCATAAAAACTCACTTCTGAGAAACAAATAAACTGACTTCATGGGGGTTAAATAAAGTTTTTGTTATCCCCAGCTGTAGGCTAGACATATATTATCAGAGAAAATCTAAGGGTGTCTAACTCTTTGCCACCCTAGCAAACTGCAGTGATTTTAGCCAACTGCTGCAAGGTCATGTCAAATTCCTTATTATCTTGAAGGGGAGAAAACCATGCACTTCAGAAGATGACCTGTGTCAATGCAATGGCCCGTACCTCTGAAATTAGTTTTAATGCCTGTAATTACAGACACAGCGATAGGACAAGAAGTAACGAGTACAAATTGAAAGAGGGAAAATTTAGATTAAACATTAGGGGGAAATTTTTTACGAAATTTTAGTGTGGTGTGACACTGGAATGGGTTGCCAAACGAGGTTGTGAATGCCCCAACTGTGGCGGTATTCAAGGCCAGGTAGGATAAGCCCTCAAGAAACCTGATCTAGTGGAAGGTGTCCCCACCATGGCAGGAAGGTGTGGGACTAGATGACTTCATTCCAACCCCTTAACATTCTGTGTTTCTATGATTCCATGATTAGGACTTCTTTCCTGTAAGGATTCAAGCAGATGCATTAGACTTTGTGGGATCTGCGCTGTATCTCCTGCCTCCCATGTGCACACAGGGAGGTGATTAGGTTGTGCTGCTGGAGGCATCCTGAGGAAACTGACAGTGATGTGTACAAGTGTGGAAGGTTTCTGTTGCCCACACTAGCACCAGACCTGTCAGTTATCTGCTTCATCCAAAGATACTGACAGGGGGTGTTTGGGACATTTTCATGGTGGTTTTAGTTCCTCTTCAGAGAAACACTGTATGTTTGGTGAAGGAAAATGAAAGATCAAGGCGGAGAACTTTTACTTCCAGAAGTTTTCACTGAGCCATATTTAGAATAAGAAAACTCCACCCTCATAGTGCTGGCAACAGCTATTTAATCTAATTGTTGAAGACATAAAGCAATTTCCTGCCTAAGTACATTAACTTCCATTCATATTACATTACCATACATTCTTTCACTCATCCTATGAGGCAAAAAAAGTAGAAAAAGAAAATTTAAATATGTCTGCTGGCATCAAAAAAGCTAGCCCCAAAATTTGAGGGGCACTCAAAGGAGCTTCCAGCGTGTTACACTGAATGTTGCTGTACTTATACAGCTGATTCTGGTTGTGTGATTTCTAGGGTTGGGATTAGGTCTGCCAAAAAGTAAAGGTTTGAAATGTCTTAATTCTTGAATTTGTGTCTAGTTTGTTAAGCTGATGCTTTCTGGAACAGAGAGTTTTGATATTTTCAAAATGAAATGTTTCAATTTTTCACTCTAGAACAATATTTTGTTTCAAAACTTAGCTAGCAGTGATATCTAAAAAGCATTAAAATATCCAGAATTGAGCTATACATTTTGTTTCAGATCAAGGAAACCCTTTTGTTCAATTCATGGTCTTTTTTTCATAAAATATCTACTATTTTCACAATGTTACTCCTGCAGGCAGTGGGTAAATAGTGTGCCACATGACAACCACAGAGGTACGCAGCTGGGGAAATTTTCACTGCCTTAGCTAAATGCTGGAGGAAAACCTGGACAGTTTTTTTGATGGTAACATTAGGGAGGCAGTGGGCGGCGTGGGGGCAGGAGGGAGGAACAAGACAGGAAGAGAGAACTACAGGAAGTTTTATGCCAAACCCCTGATGTTACAGTTTTATGCAGGGATTATCCAATGCCTCTCAATAAAAAGTGATGAGGCTTTCAAAGTAAGACCTTCTTTTGCAAATCTGGCCTAAGAAATACAAATGTCTGCAGATGTGATTTTTCACCCTCATTTCTTCTGTGAGAGCCTTTATTCTCACAAAGGACAAAACAATCCAGTGTTACCTTTTTAGCTGCCATTTAGTGTTATGTCACGATAAATTGAACTACTTGTACAGTATCATACATGAATTAGCTTCAGTGAAACGAAAGAAAAATAATTTTAAAATGAAGCTTGAACTCTTCAGATTGAGTATTTAGGGTTAAATGAAGCTTTCAATCAGGTCTCTGTTCTTGCCTTGATCTTTATTTAAAGCAGGATGGTTTCTCAAGCCCAAGATCTTAACATTTCACATGATTGTTACTAAAACACTACAAAAGAATAAAACTGCAAAATGACTTCTGTTTGATAAGGTCAAGGACTTCCAAAAAACAAATTTCATTACATATCCTGTATCTTACCTTCTAGGGAAATCTAGAACATGTTTTTCAGACTAAAATGTTAATAAATTGTTGTTTAAAGATCCACTAACTGTGTGACTGTAATCTGTCATTTATGGCTATTTAGTCCTTGTGCTAATTTAGATTATTTGTAGAAAGAACATGTTTGAAAGAGTGATTGGCTTGTATCAGCAAATGCCACTGCTTTGGTATCTGGCCACATTTTAAGAAATGTGATTGCACTGTTGCTCTGAATATCAGTTAAGCGTTATATGGCTTTTTCTTTTATGTTATGAAACATTATTAGTTCAAAATTTAAGTTCAGCTTTGCTGCTTCTATGGGTTAGGGACTGACAAAGCTAGCCAGATGAGATCAGATGCAGGGCACTTTTGCCTGCCCAATTTCTCTGAACCTTTGAGGTTTTGTCAATCTTCTGTCCCTTGGGCTTTCATGGTTAGAGATTAGAGCTCATTTCAAGAAATGTGTATTTGGATGTGACTGCTCCTTTAATGAGACTGAGCTAAAGTCCCAGACTTGTTTTACTTATAAACCCTCACTGTGTTTATCACGGCTGCCCTAAAACGATTTAATCTGCTTACTCCCATGCATATCATAATCTTATAGAAGGCTGCACTATCTACACTAGTACTTGAATCACCCTATGTAAGAAAAATACAAATACTGGAATTGTATGTGAAACAAATTAAATCTCTCTAGTGCTGAAAGGTCAGTCAGTCAGCCAAATCAACTTTCAAAGCAAGTAACAGAAATGGCTTCCTTGGGTGCTCTCTCTTGACAACACTGATCTTATTCCCACCTGAGGTACACAGTGTGACCCTGAACCCAGGAGCTGTATGGCAACTACAGAGATTGTTCTTCAGTCTGGAAGATCAGACATGGGCAGGAAAAAGTGATGAAGTAAAATTGAACATGAATAATAGAGCTTCCCCTCATCTTTCATTGCAGACTAGTTAGCCCAGTGATAAGTTTGTATGAGAATTTCCTTCACACCCACTTGGTATTTACAACCATCCTGCAGGATGGGATCTTGCTGTGCCAAGAACTTTGCAAAGCTGTGGAAAACAAATGCTGTCACAGGAAGGAGGGAAGGTTGCAATCCACCATGTGCAGACATTTTCTTCTTACTGGTATGTGTGCAAAATATTCAGTATTGCAAACTGTCATCAGTCTTCTTCCCTCATTGGTGGGTCTTGTCACTGACGTGGGTGTGGGTTAAGGACAGCCATGAAGCAGGTGAGCTCAGGGACCACCTCAGGGTTGAAGTAACATTGTAGTGTGTCACTGGAGCTGACAGGGCTCACGGTTCTTCAGGTGACAAAGTAGGGATGTCAGGTCTGGAATAGAAAAGGATTTGGGGCAAGGACAACACTTCACAGGAGGAAAGAGCACAAGAAAAAAGAGTCATGAAGGGCTTTGAAGAGAAGGAAATCTGCTGGGACAGATTGCCATCATGATTTTATATCCAGTATTATCAGTAAAGGGTGTCCGCTTCCTCAATGATATTTTTAATCCTCCTTGAGTTAAATTGAAGCTTTGCTCTTCTGATTGCATGATTCGTATTTGAAGTACTTGTTTTTGTCTCAGGTAATTCCAAAAACAAAGACTCAAAAAGAACCTTTAATTTTCTTGCCCCTAAAGAACAGATTTGATCAAATATTTTGTTTATTAGGATAATCCACACCTTATATACAAAATTAGAAGATCTGAAAGAGATTGAAGCAGTTCATTAGGAAACTGGAAGTGAAAAACATGGGAGAATGGGGCCACTGGATTTGTACTTTTTTTTTCTGATGATGTGCTAAACCTATCATATATTTAGTATATTAAAAAAAAAAACAACAACAAAATACAAAGCCACATGTTTCAGATAACTAGTAAAGATGCATGTATTTTTTTGTTTCAGTGGTATTTAATCTTACTATGCAATAAAGCAGAAATGTCCTGCTGCTTCAGATAACCTCAGTGCTTGCTACATACAAAAAGATATATCTATAAGGGAAAAGGCATATTTCCAGGCGAAACATTCACATAACAGAAATTTACTCACATCCCTTATTCCAGGAGGGTGTAATGAAAAACCCTGGGTGTCCCCGAAGAAACTGACTGTTACAAATCAGAGGAGAAGCAATTCCATGGAGTATTGGAAAGTGTTTCAATCATAATCCATAGCACCCTGTAGCTCCCATATAACAGCTGTTAATGGTGCATTATAGCACCCAGTGCACTTAATCATATGTCATTGTTTTAGGACTATTTCATACCTTATTAAAGGTCTGAGCTGCTTTTCATGTCATTTCCTGACTTTATTCAAAGAATAAATTTTTCCCAAAGTTATCAAAATGCTTACACAAAATATAAGAATCAGCTTCTATTCCCATTTATTTATCTGTGTACACAGATGGACATCTCTCCTTCAAACTGAAATCTGAATTACACAGCTAGTTTGAGACCTTGAATTAGTAGAAACTGATGACAGTTTATTTTCATAAAGGATCTTGCTATCAAAACAGGAAGAATTTGACTGAAAGAACACTGTGTCTTTTCTTTTCCTTAGCTGCTCAGTTCTCATTGAACTGATAAATGTTCCAGGAACTCCATCTCTCCGGGTGGGCATGAAAATACACTGGGAAGATATCTTTAAAGAATACTACCAGGTGGCTTAAGAGTAATAACTTGATTTTCTTTTAGAAAGACACCAAGTGTGAGAAAAATTGTTATGGATATGAATTCTCTCCTTCTTTCTCTTCTTTCAAGAGAAGATGGATAAAATATTGGGTTAAAATAACAACATATAATTGTTTATATGAGCTATGGTATTCTAAGAAAATCAGACTTTCTCAGAACTGGGGAAAAAATGACCCCATAGAGGTCATTAATTACAACAAATACTAATAAATTTGATGGTGATGATGAAGCCCAGATTTATTCAGGTGGAACAGAAGAGCAGATTACCCAGAAAATAGCATGCAGAAGCATTGCCTGATTCATTTAAAATGAACTACAATAATTCCAAGGTTTTTTCGACAAAATTATGTGAACACTTACATAGAAGAGCTTGTCATTCACTGGTAAGAAAAGATGTCAATGACACTTTTGGAAACAATCTGTGATATCTTCTTAACATAAATGACAGACTATAAGTACATTCTCTTCTCACTTATCTGAACAATTTTAAAAAATAAAAACCCAATACCTGTTAGTCTAATCTCAATTCCTGTAAAATATGAAGAAGACTATTTAAAGAATAATACAGTCATCAGACACAGTCAACATGGATTCACAAATGGAAAGTCCTGTTTAAGAAATTTGATATCCTTCAATGATAGGGTTACTTGTTTAGTGGATGAACAAGAGGTGGTGGATGTAGTTTTTCTTGATATTAATAAAGATTTTGATGTTCTTCACAGCATCCTTCTGGATAAGCTGTGCAACTGAACAGGTACACAGTATGTTGATTGAAGGACTCACCAAAGGGCAGAGCCCTAAACCTGTTGTGCATGTGGCTGCTGACTCGTCATCAGTGGTGTTACTCAAGGTTCAGTTGTAGGGCCAGTTTTATTGGCAAAGTTGCTGATGATACCAAATTGGCAGGTACTGTTGACTCTCTCAAGGAACAAGAGCCTTGCATAGGGATATGGATAGACTGGAGCACTGGGTAATTATCAATGGCATGAAATTTAATAAGAACAAGTACCGGATTCTGCCCCTAGGGTGCAATAATGCTGGGCAGAGCAGCCCTGCTGAGAGGGATCTGGGGGTGCTGGCCGGCAGCAGCTCGCTGTGAGTGAGCAGTGTGTGCCCGGGCAGCCAGGAGGGCAAACCCCATCCCGGGCTGCATCAGACACAGCATCACCAGCCGGCCAAAATACGGGATCATCCCGCTGGATTCCGCCGTGGTGCGGCCTCACCCTGAGTCCTGTGTGCAGAGCTGGGCCCCACACTTTGAGAAGGATGGGAAGGTCCTTGAATGGTCCAGGAGAGGACAACAAAGCTGCTGGAAGGGCTGGAAGGCACATCCTGTGAGGAGCAGCTGAGATTTCTGGGTTTTTCTAGTTTGGAAAGGAGGATGCTGATAAGTGACCTCATTGCTCTGTACAGATTCCCTAGGGAGTATCTGGAACGGGAGGTGCTGATCTCTTTTCCCTGGGGTCCGGTCACCAGTACATATGGAAATGTTTCAAACTGAACCAGTGGAGGTTCAGACAGGATGTTAGGGAATGTTTCTTTACCCATGCGGTGGCTAAACCCTGGAACGGACTTCTTTAAGGGGTGGTCAATGCCTTGAGCCTGTGAGTGTTTAACAGACACTTGGACGATGTCCATAATAATGTGCTTTAACTTTTGTTTGGCTCTTAATGGGTAAGGCAGTTGGACTAGATCATTTTTGTAGCCCCCTTCTAAACAAAATTATTCTATTCTATTGTATTCTATACTAAAAAGGAGGAGCTGGGATTCTAAGAAATACTCGTCTAACACACTAATTCTTATCCTCATTTGATCTCATACTTTGACAACTCCTGTTGCTGTCTCATCCAAAATCCATAGTCCAGATCATAAATGCCTTTTTCACACACAAAGGAACATGTGATTCTGGTTCATATGTATGCCTATATTCACTTTGCCCAATAGAGAATATTTATCTTGACAATGGACAAACCTTCCTGAGGAACTGAGTTGTTCCCGTAGGTCATTTGTTCTCATACTCACACTTTGTCTTCTAAACCACAAAAATTTCCCTCCCTACTTTCAAGGTATGTTTGTCTCTTTCCACATCTCATCCTGAGGCTAGTTCTCTGCCTAGAAATCAGGAAACTAGTGAAAGAGTTAGCTCAGAAAATGCTGGGGAAACTGTAGGAGCACCAGTTTGGATGGTTTCAAATGAAATGTTTACTTACGGTGATAGTAGAATTAATTACTCTGCAAAGCAACATCTGTCCAGGGATAGCTAGGTTATAACATCCCATGTTTAGGATTCTGAATTGATAAAAGTATTTAAGTTCCATGCCAACATAACTGCAACCTTTATTTAAGGGATTTTTTTTTCTCCCTTGTAACCACTGCTGCATGTCCTCAAGTTGTGAAAGGCTGTGAACCTGAGGTTGGAGAGGTGATTATGAAGGATCCTTGTAGTGAAGAATCTCAAACTCTAAAACCCAGATCCATTTCTCCTCCAAATAATATGAGCAGGAAGAGCAGAAATGACCTTTTCTATGACTATGAATTACGAATGAATTGGCAACCAGTAAGTGTGAGAACATTTTTCCTCGTATTTTCTCCAAGTGCATCCAGATAAACTGTGGAAAATTGAGCTGAGGCAATTTAAGATGCTGCACTCCATGTGCGGACAGTAACTGGCACTGCAGATAAGAGGTAACAATAGTAGTAACCACAAGTTTCTCAGCACTGAAGTTCACAGACTGCTGTATTAATTCCAGGTGTCCTGTATTTTGTTTTACATATATGATGCCAGATGGGTACATTGACAGCCCACGTGCTTTCAGGAAGGTTAATGCAACCAGGTGAAAAGCAGATAGGAAACACATAGCCTGTCTCAACCTATTCTTATTGGTAAAGTGATTTGAACCTCTGAAATACTATAGATTTTCTGACACTTTCCCATTTTTGCCTTACTATTATGTATCTTGCCAAAGAAAGAAAGCATTCTCTTTTCTTTTTGAACTTTAACTTTGAACTGCATTCTTGGCCAGCAGGGCAGTCAGTGGTAATTACTTCCAGTCTAATTATGTTTTGGATAGGATAATATTTCCTTTTTATCGGATCTGAATTTGCCACTTTTTGATTTCTTTGAATGCTTCATTGTCATACATAAGACAGGAAGGATAGAGGTTTCTGCTCTGCTTTCTCTGTAACTATTAATTATTTTGTATGCTCTTATCTTGTCTCCTCTTATTCACAGCCTTTGACAAATAAACAATCCCAGCCTTTCTAATCTATTTCCCTAACCAGATTTCTCATGTGCTTGAATATTTTCAGTGCCCTGCTCTGACCCCTGTATAATTCTGCAGTATCCTTTGTGAGAGCAGATGCTGGGGGAAAAGTTGAACACCAAATGAGGCCCTGCCATCTATGTGTATTCCCTACCATAACACAAAGACCAGAAGATCATATGTTACAGAAATTTCATAAAAGGCCTGATGTCTCATAACAGCCTCGGCAGGAATAATATAGGGCTTATGGTCTATTTATGGAAGAAATCTCCAATATTACTTTATTTTGCGCAGCATTCCTGGTGTCATCTTTATCTGGAAATGCTTTATGGAATAAATATCAGAAAAAAAAAAAGGATTCTATAATAAATAATGTCAGTGAGAAATAGCAACTAAAGATACATCAGGAAGAGTATTTAGGCCCACAAACTCCTATATAGTCCAAGAAAACTTTGGTTGCTATAGGTTGCTAAATGAGTTTATAATCTCATAGTATTTCAGCCGGGGTGTGTGTTTTGAAGCAAATTTCCTGATTGCCCTTGTTTACAGCATTTTCGTTCTCATGGCAGGGCACTCTCATCAAGAAGATGAAAAAAAGATAAAACAGCCAGTAATAGGTGTCCAGCCTAGAGGTTCAGCCTACACCTAATACAAAATAAAGCCCCTGCGTTGTATGTACTGGGGGCTTCAGGTCCTCTGCATCCCATGGATTGCTCTGCAGACACAGTCCTGTTGTATTCTGCACCATCTCACTACCAGCTGGCCAATGCATTTAAGTAGCTGAACCAAAGGCCCAAAACATCTTAAAATTACTATCAAATTCTCACATAAATCTCCCAACTCTGCCTCTCCTAACAGGTAAAAAAATAAATTGTTGTTAAGACAGTCCCTATCAGAAGACTTTTCAGTACTTAGCCCTTAGCATACAAGCAGAACAGTGCTGGGAATGGTTTTGTGGAGCACAAGAAGGGACAGGGACTGTTTTTGAATATAGAGACCACCAGACCACAAAATACTGACTGCAGTGAGAGCAGAGCCACATCATGACTACAGGTGTATCCCTAAGAAGTCGTGCTAGTATTCACCTCCAAAACTGTGTTGAGCCCACTCTGCCTCCACACATACATCTGCCTGTGCCCATATGACACCAGTGGTTTATCCTTAAGGTGCTGCCCAGAGCCTTTCTGCAGCAGCATGCATTGATAGGAGGCAATGACAAAAATGCAGGGAAAAACAGCAAAGTAGGAGCATGCCTTTTGTGAACTTTTGCGAGTTCTCGTTACTTCATCAGACTGAGAAGCTGAAAGGAAAAACCAGGGGAATTAAGATTAGAGCAGGGGAAAGGAGATAGAGGACAAAGGCCAAGGGAAAATACCTGTGAATAATAGTAATGGAGACAATGTAGAAGAGAGATCAGCCCAGTTGCCTACAAACCCCATTGATTAGCAACACAGAAAAACTCCTTAGTGCTGTATCTTTTTCTCCAGACACAGAGGGCAATGGAAATACAATCATCTGTTTGCAAAGCAAAAGCATCAGAGGATAAAGATAGGGCACATATGGGAACATCTGCTCTTCTTGAAAGATAAGCATGTAATAGAATGGGACCTAAGACAGAATCACAGGCATCAGTTTACCAGTCATGCAGTAGAGAGGAACTAGAATTAAAGGCAACACAATGAAGGAAAAGAGGCTGCAGTTAAAAATAGCTATGAAATTGAGGGTGCAGCTTGTTTGGATAATCCAGAAGAAATGTTTCTGCTTCTTCCTTACTTGTGTCAAATATTACAGCCAAATAGTTTTACAATTTTAGTAATTCTTACTACAAGCAGTGAAAACTGGGAGCTATATTAAGTGTTTACAAAGTGAACAAACCTAACTGGATCAGAAGAAAGAAAAATCTTGTGTGTAAATATAAATGTATTTAGGAAAAAACATGAAGTAAAAATCAATAGAAACATATAGAATAAATACATATAGGATAAACAGAAATATTTATAGTATATAAACATATAGTTAGAATGTGTCATAGACATGACTGTTATAGCTACAGGTGTAGTGATATTTCTAGTTCCAATCTGAGAGACTCTCATGTCTCTAGTCAGAAGAGAAAGGTCCCTGGTCAGTTTTTTTTCTGCAAGTCTACATCAGTTGGAGTGTGTGCTCTAAGCCATTCTCTGTGGAGAATAAGTGTTGAATAGAGGAAAAACTGGAAAACTAGGTGAGATTGTAATAGGCAAGCTACTAACATATCAAAGTATAAACCTAGCTAGCACAGGAGGTGTAGGTAATTAAACCAAGGTGGTAGGAAATAAATAATTTGTTTCTGTCATAGCAAGCAGAGGCATATTCCAAAATGAAGCAGGCTGTTTAAAAGAACCATGGCTATGGTCTAATTTTCTTTATGCACACAGCAAGTTCTTGAGGCACTCTGCTTCTCTTTTCAATGTCCTTTATAAGGTTATGTACACAAGACCCCATGCAAAATAGACACTGGTTTATTATATTCGAAAAATTATTTTGATCCTCTGAATAAAAATATTTAGGCTGATGCAAAGCAATATTACTAGTGACAGAGATCTTTTGTTTTAAATTTAGGCTACTTTTTTTTGCACAGGTAAGCACTGTGAAACATCATTCGCTTTCTAAATTTGATAGCACTGGACAGACATTTTCCAGTTTTGGTCTGATGGACTCTTGCAAAAATAAACAAAAATCAACCTGCACACAGACACACACAGACACACACACATACTCTGCACATATATGCAGCAGTTTGCAGTACTGGACCCAAAAATTGGAGTACAATTGTTGGTGCAAAGAGCAGCTGAAGGATGCTCTTTGCCATGCACAAGCTGCTATATACATGGGTCTTACAAAATCCGCAAATTATGCCAACCTTCAGTAACTGACATCTCTTGGTAACTTCCTTATTTGCATATAGGTAAGTATGGCACGTGCTTTTAATGTTCATTTGCACAATTGAGATATAAAGGAAATTGATAAAGCGCTTTCAAAAGTTTTTTGCTAATTCTTATATTATTACTGTTTTGAAGGGATTGTACACCAAATGACAACTCTGGGTTCAAAATGAACTAACTTTGGTTATGTTAAAGTGATACTCACATCCTCATTTAACAAGCTGTGATATTTTTGCAATTTAAAATTTTCCTTTTGATCAGGAAAACAGTCTTAAAATTGCTCCCCTGATGATAATGTAAGCATGAGAACTCTATACTGATGACTGTGGAGCACAGTTATCAGCCTCTTGTTCATCCCAAAGAGTAATAAAACCTTTTGCAATGATTTATCCTCAAATATTCTTTCATGGTCAGAAATGCCAATCTCTGTACAAAATATGATAAGAGGACTTCTCACATCTAATTGTCGTTTAAGGACTTCACACAACCAAGTGGAATGAAATTAAACTTACATAATTTCATCCTCTAGGCTAGTGAGATCTCCCAATCATGGCCTTGCATAAGAGTAATCAACTGCCTGGGTTCTGCTGCAGGCAAGACATGTTTGATTGCTTGAATTGCCTTCTCCCTCAACAGAGCTGGTCACACACAGTTTGTGGGAACCAGGATTTTCTTTTTCCTAAAAGTCATGTGTCTGGAAAAAAAAATAAATTGAAATGAAAATATTTGCTCACTCATGTGCACTCGGGCAGAACATTATCTGCTGCCTGGGACTGCTTTGAGGAGTCAGACCAAGAGATGAGACGTATTAGCTTTTATCATAGAGTTACAGAAAGTTTTGGGTTAGAAGGGACCTAAAAGATCATTCCATTCCAAACCCTCATCATGAGCAGGGACACTTTCCAATTGACCAGGTTGCTCACGGCACCATCCAATCCAGCCTTGAACATTGCCAGGGATGTGGCATCCACAGCTTCTCTGGACAACCAGTTCCAGTGCCTCACCACCCTCACAGTAAATTTCTTTCTAACATCTAATCTAAACCTCTTTTCTTTTAACTCTTAATTTAACTCTTCCCCCTTGTCCTATTACTATCTGCCCGTGTCCTGATTTTTCTGAGCTCCCTCTGAGTACTGCCAGGCTGCTATTACATCTCTCTAGAGCTTTCTCTTCTCCAGGATTAACAATCCCACCTCTCCAATCCCATCTTCACAAGAGTCGTATTCCAGCCCTCTAATTGTTTCCACAGCCCTTCTCTGCAGTCAGTTCAATAGGCTTATCTCTGTTCTGCGCTGTGGAGTCCAGAACTGAATATGTGAAGTCTCACAAGGGCAAAATGTTTATGTTGCTGATTTCCAAGATTCATTTTTATAGTTCAATTTTTTTGATTTAACTTTGAAGGGACAGAGAAGGGTGTAAAGAATTCAGTATTTCTGTCATTGTCATATCCTCATGACTTTAGGAAAGATTCAGAAACAACATCTGAAATTTTCCAGAAACAGACTATCATTATTCTCACATAACTGGTGACTTTCCCCCGCTGCTATTAAATTATATTTATATTAAAGTGGTTGAACCAAAGGTATTGTAGTTCAATTATCTAACATATTAACACTTTGCTTTACTGACCTTAAAATGCAAAGCTTTCTACTAAGTCATGTGACAGTCTTAAAGATAGATGAAGTTCTACCCAGAAGAGTAAAAGCTTTAAAAAGTATTGAAGCACTTATCTCTACTCCTCCTAACTACCAGGCAAGCAGCTAATAGTATCAATTAAAGAGAAAACCGCTAATTTTCTCTGTCTCTTATGCTTTGCTCCACAAAATTCACTGCAACTGTAAAGTGTTAGAAAACCCTGAAAAATATGAAAATGTAGTCTTCAAATCTAAATCATATTCTCTCCCATGTATTCTGAGAATTTATTCAGGGTCTTGGTTTCATTATAGAGGATTTAAGGATTCTTTTTCAAGGTATAGGACCTTTGCAATATACAAAGGTGCATTTCAGGCTGTGATTTGCACTTGAGATATCATAAGTTTTCTTCATTAATGCTTTTATGAAATATTTACATGTCAAGCACAAAATTCCCTATGTAAGTTTTATGAGGTTTTCAGTATTAATGATTCAAAATAATGAGGGAAAATGCTTCTAATGTATTGAGATGAATGGGAATGAGGAAAACTCACCAAAATGCTTAGGAAGAACAGACTTCTACAGGCAATGATAGCAAAAGACAGAATGAGTGTTTAAGCTTGTACTTACTTCCGTATGACTACATTCCTGCTTCATCCTGGTAGGACATACAGCAAATAGACAACAAGGTCCATATTTTACAAAATGGTTCCAAATCTTAATTTAAAATTATCAAAACTAAGGATTAAAAAAAATAAAAATATCTTTTGTTTCCTATTGTCCTGGGCTATCTGAACTAAAAACAGGCTTTGGGTGAGCTTTGCAAGGTGTTCCCAGCTATGCAGACATCTTATGGGGCTGCCTGGAAGGTAAGTGTAACTTCCACGGTCAGTGGCACAGTGTCTGAAGCAATGAGTACGGTCAGAAGGATAGGCAGTCAATGACATTATTTTGACAGATATCACTGGGAGACTGAATTCCCACAGAGGCCTTTTCTTGTTTGGTTGTTATCTTTACTTCTAAGACTGTGCCTGTGCTAAAGCTGAATTGCTCTGTTTACCCCTCCCCCACACCCCCCCTTCCCCTCTTTTTTTTTTCCCTTTTGGCTCAGTGGGAAATGTAATCCACTTTTAGATACAGCACAACAGACAGAGAGAGAAGAGTCTGCATTGACGTCTGAGGCATTTAATCTAAGTTGCGTCAAAATGTTTTAATGAGCATAATGTATGTGCTTACCTAAAAGTCAAAGATAGATCCCCCCTTCTTTGGAATACCCAGTCTAAACTGAATTCTTTGGAATACCCAGCAGTCTAAACCATACAGTGATTTTGTCTCAAGACAAAAGCCCAGTGGATGGGCTACAGCCCTGACAGAATTGCCCTAGGAGCCAGACCTCTCAGGAGGAATTGAGGGCTCTGACAATGCAAGGCAGGTGGCTCAAATGAGCTAAAGAAAACCAGAGCGGCAAGTAGGATTTCTTGTGTGCCCTTGTCTCTGTATAGATCCATATAATGCAAGTCGAAAATCCAGTCTTACCCCTGAGATTTCAAAGTAATAAGGAAGGCACACATATGTGCAGTACAACAGATTGAGTCTGTTCTTGGTGTATCAGATCATCTGGATTTATGTAAAACTTAAAGAAAGCAATAAATGAGGATTTGGCTAATGTTTCACACAAGATGAATTTCACGTTGCTCACATAAATCCTAAATAGTAGGCTTTTATGGGATGTCAATGTCAAATTGTGAGGCTGTAGTGCTGTCCTGTCTATTGCTTCTAGCCCAACACTTGACAGGAAAGAGCAAGAGACAGAGTCTGCGTTCATGAGCAACCATGTCTTTCCCCAGGACTGCAGCTGGGGGCTTTGGATGGAATGGGCAGTAAGGGTTCCACCTGGCCTCAAAGATGCAGTGAAGACAATTTGTCTTGCTTTGTTCCAAGAGCTGACAGACTGAACACAGAACTGTTTGCCCTCTCTTTTAACGTGGAAGTAGCTGATATCAAATGTAACCTGTTTGTATCTTTGCTTATGGATTTTGGTCTACAGACACCTGCACCCTACAGTGGGTTATTCCAAAAGGGTCATTGGCTATGTTCTGGCCTTTTCTACCCAGAAGAGCACATTGAGCCTATATAATATTATATAACGAGATTGTTATATAATGTATATTATATGCACTTCCTCATCTGCGAAAAGATTAAAGTAAAACCAGAAGTTCTGAACTTTTGGGGGTACAGCTGTCTGTACCCACTGCTACTTTTTGTACCTGACATATTTTTGAGCTGAAGCTCTGAGCCAAACTGATCATAAATCTGAGTTCTGGCATAGCAGAGCAATGTGTGTGTTCCCTCACCCATGTACTTAGTTCCTGAAAGAAACAGCGGTGATTTTTGCATGATTTTTGTTTACAAACACAAGACTCACACTTTCTTTCTCTCTTTCTGTCTTTCTCTGCTGCTTCCATGTACATGTAAATACACATAGAAGTGAAAGAACTCTCATTACGCATTCATTAAACCCTAATTTAGCTGTAATTGCATTTAGAGAGGTCACACAAAAAAATTCACTGGTGGGAGACAACCACTCCAGGCTGAATTATGAAGAGTCTTTGAGAACTAAGACAGTTGGAGTCTGCCCAGAGCAGTCCCAAGAACACGCTTTGGATGGCAGCATTAATATCTATTGTCACCAAACATGGACAATTAAGAAAAATGATGGAAATCAACACCCTACCTTTGAGAATGTGGCACCAGTCACAGATGCTGCCTCTGTTAGCACTTACCTGTGTATGCAGGTTGTGGTGGATGGATGCCATGAAGGCCCATAGGAAAGAAAACCTCTTTCTAAAGCACAAAGCAGGGAAAAACAGACGTGAAAAATGTGTCCCCAGAAGGAACTGATGGACAGTGGATGACTCGGGCAAAGGAAATCTGGAAGAAAGGGGATCTTTTCATGAGTTCTAGGTGTCTTAGGCATGTCCTTCGTAGAGGGGATGGTGAGTTAATTTCTCATGTAAGTAAAAGCAAAATAGCTACAGTTTTGGAGAGTAGCCCTGCTCCACACCATTGCGGAGAACCAGCTGATGAGTTTCTTCCTGAATATCACACATTGCCTTTGTAGCCTTGACATACATTTGCCCTGTGATTCAAGATTAGCTTTGCAGCACTGATAGCCAAGTACAGAAATATCTACCAAGGACCCTGAAGCTACATTTTGGGATCATTTTAACCATCAAGACACCCCCTAGGGCCCTAATATCATTATTGAATTTAGTTGGTGCTCTCATAGGAAAAGTAGAAAACCTCTGAAAGACAGGTAAATGAGGATTCATATAGAAGCTGCTGAGGAGTTTTAGTTGGAGATAGGTAACCAGCAGGGATCAGACGACTAGGCTAGAGTATATGGGACTCCCTGGTGATATTTATTAAAGGTACAGTTTCAGATGACAGAGATTTGCATCTGCATGAGATTGTTTGCATTTAGCCTGAAGAATTGTACAGCCCAGCACAGTTTGTAGACCTTGATAAATCCCCCTGCTTAACACATGGGAGATTTCTTCCAGTTGGTTGAGATGTACCTTGTTCACATCCTCTGGGTTGAAGACCTCACCAAAGCATGAAAGACAGAGGCAGCAAGAAACTCCAGTGGAATCCAGTGCAAAGCTCTGGATTTTGCATGCAGTAGAAATGTTGATTTGAAAACTATTGACGAGAACAATGAGCAATGAAACATAATGAACATTGACCACAGCTCATGCTAGTGGAAGCACATATATATCCTAAATTGCTATAGGCATCTCCAACCTAGTGCTAGCAAGAAAAATATTAATAGCAGTGGCCACGTAATGAATGGGATCCCAATACTCATCCTTCATTAGGAAACTATAATGGCACATGTTCTTATATTTACAAGGCAGGAAACATAAATACCATTGATTTGCTTGTGGTTTTCTCTGAGAGACTACGCTATCTAAAGCTCTTCTCACAGAAATGAAGGCAAGGATGTCTGTAAAATCTCAGTAAGGATATTCACATCTTGACTTTAACCAGATATTGCATCAAACATCTTTTACACAGCATTCCCTTGGTCTCACTGAGCACACTTGAGTAGATCATCTGAAAAAAATAACTCATTTTGGTTAAGTTATGCAGTTTTAACAAAAATACAAGACAGAACACTGTTTAAGAAACACAAAGTGTTCTGGGCTGATGACTCTGGAAAGCAGAGACTTCAAAAGCCACAGGTGAATGCTAAGGTGTTGTACAAACAGAAGTCTATGTTGTCATACCTTGTTCACTACAGCCATTATTCTGGAGTTATTCTTACATGGCATGAGCTCTGGCTTCATCAATAGCTCATTTAAAAGGGAAATGGACCCTGAAACCCTTTTCCAGGGAAGAATGGGGCAGGATGCACACTGCAAGAAAATGGAGCTATACTAGTGGCTCTGGATTTGAGGTCTGTCCTTTCCCTTTTGGTGGCCTTGCTACCTTAAAGAGAGTAGCAGAAACACAAAGAAGCTGTTTCATCCTTGTGCTATGGTCATTTCATGACACCCAGCTCCTGACAATTCTCTGACCTGAAGAGAAACAAACTGTCAATGTGGCAGGCTCTGGAAAGAGAAAGAACTGGAACATTTCTTAACCTCCATTCTTCATTACCTTCAGCAAGGCTTGTTAAGCTCACATGCCTAGAGGGAATACTAGAGTGGTTTGGGATAGGCATGAAAAGAGGTTGCTGAGAGGAAGGAATTAAAATGACAGGTGAGGAAGAGGAGTAACCAAAGTGGTATGGTACATGTCTACCTACTATCTCTAAATAAAACACAGAACCACATCTCAGTGAATCATGGGACAGAAGTTTACTGTCAATGCACACATCCTAGTCCCTGTAGCTTGCCTTAGTAAATCTGTATCTATAGTCATGCTTTTCAATTTGTAACAGTTTACACAGAAATAGCATAAAGGACTGTATCAGAAAATACTCCTCTGTTTATAAAAGTCCTAACAATTATTTTCCTCTTGTCTGTTAGTCCTTAATTCTCTAGGATCAACATTTTCTAATTCAGCAATTCTAAGAACAATTAGCAGAAGCTTAATCTGTACTCACACTATAATGCTCCAAATTCATATGCTGGTAATTAAAAAACATTCTCTTTTACAGAAAAGTAAAAGTTTTCTATGGCCTATACTGTATTTTTCCCCTTATTACAGTCTGACCAATTTTAGTGAGGGTACAAAAATAACTTTTTCATGCCTAACACTAATTCGAATCAGCAAAACAAGGAGGCTGGGATGTGAAAGGAATCTGAAAGATCTGTACATCCAGCTCCCAAGTGCTAAAAAGATAAATGTATAGCTTCTCTTCTTTTCCATGAGATCACAGCTACATATTCCAAACTCTGTATGTGTGTGTGTGTGTGTGTGTGTGTGTGTATGTTAAAAAATAGACCTGAGGGAGCTCTCAAGAAGACATCTAGTCCATGCATTTGACCCAAAGCAGGATGTGCACTCATTCTTATCCAAACTTAAAAACACACAACTGGACAAAGAAAACACAACCTTTTTTAAGAGCTGATGCCACTCTCTCACTGTCCTCAGACAGAGAAAAAGAGGAGGCTTTGCAGGATCATTTAGTATTTTTTGAGACTTATTTGCATTCACCCTACCTATTTTGAAGCTAAAAATCTTAATTTCTTTCAAGTTCTTGCATTTCAAATTTTTTGAAGGCTCTGAACATTTTTATCATCCTCTTATTGCTTCATTCTAATTAGTCCATAGCTTTCTGGAAGTGTCATGTGCAAATGAGACACAGTACCCTGATTAAAGCTGCATGGAATAGGAGGCTCATTTCATATGTTTTGTCTTAGGTTTACAAAAACTCCTTTCTGTGCTGTCTTCCTTGCCCACAATAGCTCAGTATTACTGACTCACATTTGGCTTCCCACCCACCCCAACATCTATACCATTTTCTAACCATTTTCATACCTAGCTCTTCCACCTCTCTCTTGTATTTGTGAGTCTGTCTTGACCTCTTCTATAGTCCAGCCTCTCTTTTTACAGAACTAATTTCCTCAAATTATTCAGATCAGGTTATTTGTTTGTTTCTTTTTTTTTTTTTTAATCCTCCTGCTTTTATTTTTATCCTATCCCTGCCCTCCCATTGGTAGCAGTGCCTCCCAGTTGCATGTTGCGTGTCCGTAGATATGTTTTCTATTCCAGCATGTTGGTCATTAGTTGCAAATCTGTCATCTAGGGCAAATTCTCTGTGGTACTTCACCCAATACAACCTTATAGTCTAATAATAAATCATTGGTAACAGCTATCTGTCTCTTAATACAGAACTTGGGCTCGTCCTAGAGAAATATTATTGTTTACTTATTTGAATGATGTTGTGGTAAGTTTGGGATTTAAAAAAAAAAAAAAAAGAAATAGGGAATGTGACCATCATTCAGACATTAGATAAAATTTAAATAAATCAAAATATGAGACAGTTTTCCTTGTCTTGTCTGTACTTGCAATAACTTATTACTTCAAGTCCTCTCAATATTTGTCTCGTCCAAGTAGACAAGTTTACTTAAATTATATGTAACATGTCTTCACCTAAATATTTTTAGATAATTGAAAACTCACCTAGAATTTCCATAGCTTTCTAAGGAGTTGCTTATTCTGTAATGCAGATGCATATACTAATGTTCAGCATCTGCTATTGGTAAATACCAATTTAAAACAGCTATCTAGGGACACAGAAAAGCCTCTGCTCTGTCTCTCTTGACTTGCCTTAGCAATGAGTGCAACCTTCAATGCCTGGTTCCCTCAGGGGAAAATGAGCTTCGTCCGCACACAAGGAGAGTAGAAGGGGAGTGTAAGTTCAGTCTGGTTCTACTTCCAAGGCTCCAGGGCCCACAGTGGCCAGTCTTCATTCCTAGATGGGCTCCTCAGTGATATTTACTTGAGTTTTGTTTGCTTGCTCCTGATCGTATTGTTATTTAGGTACATTAGTTCAGTGAAGCTTTAAGTGGCAGTTTCAGGCTCATAAGGTAGCTGTCTAAGCTCAAAAGGTATAATTTAAGAAGTAACAGCATATTCTTGCTCCAATTCAGTCAGGATGAACCACGATGAATCAGAGTTTATTATTTTAACTTTCATTGTATTCATGACTTGTGAGAACTTTAGTACATAAGTGCATGGGGTAAACACACACAGTTGGCAAAATGGCACAGATGCAGGCTCATGCTACACTCATCTTTTCTGTCAGTTCTTTGTAGGTGCTGAACATGCAAATTATAGTCTCAGCAGTTTTCTGTCACGTGGAATTCAACAATGTTGCATTAAGAGACAGAGAATCATAACACAGACCTTTTTCAAAGGCTGCTTTCTGCAAATTTGCTCTAAGAGTGTGGTTGTCAGTCAATAGTGTAACATCTCCACATTTGCCAGGAGCCCCATTTCTTCCTTCAGAGAATCTTCTTCACCTCCACTTTCAAACTTTGTCCCTGGTCCAGGCATTTATTTCTTTGCTTACATTTTTTCTTCTGTGAAGAGAGGAAGAATTGTGCCAAAACACTTGTTAGATTGCCAGTATTTTTCCCCAGGTCAAGGTTTCTCAGAGCGCTTGTTCTTCTATCTTGTTTGTACTCCATTTCTGATTGAATGCAACCAGATTTTTGTTTGGGATTCTTTTTGTTGTTGTTTCTTTGTTTGTTTGTTGGGGTTTTTTTGTGGTTTAGGGTGTCTTTCACTTCCAAGAAGTACTCAGTGTATTAAAGGAAAAAGACACCATCATCAGGCCATGGATGGTTGAGAGTTATAGTTAAAGAAGAGCTGTAACCTAAGGAAGAGGATACAGAGTCATATCTTCTCCACATGAAACAGGTACAATGACTCAACATCACAGTCCAAAATTACATTATTTCAGACTGCTATTACAAAAACTCTTAGCAGTGATGGAGTGCCACTGGAGCTACATCTCTGCTCATAAAGGGCATGAAGAATTTAAAAGCAAATTTTGATATTGTCACACAGTTTTGTCTTTTTAGAACTGTGATTTTTCTAATGGCTCAGTTTGTTACTCATGGTAGAATTTCCCAAAATATATTTTGCCATTTGTTAGTCAATATACAGGGCATTTTCTTGTGGACTGCAAAAATTAGTCTTCAATAAGGAACTGATTAGGGTTTAGAATAACTATTTGTCTTGAAGCAGATTTGTGCATAATGTTGCATAAAATGTGAAATAATGCTATGATACCCTGAAGAAAACTATAAACTTTCTGGAGGACAGCGTCATTCTCATTGAAACATAACCACTAGGTAAACTGTTTCTGCTATACTGACATCAAATTGAATTGGGGAAAGGCTCTGCTATGGAAATATTTTATTACTGCTCCCTCAAAACAGGAGTACAAAGTTCTCTTTTGATGGCCTGTTATGTAATATTCATTCAAAGTCTTTGAAGTAAAATAGGTAATTTTCATTTTTAAGTCTGCATACTCTCTAAAGAGCACACAAGAAACACCATACTACAAAAAATTTGTACACTTGCTAATGAAAGTTTTCAGAAACTATGCTTTGGAGGCTCACATTGTCCCATTTGAGCCTGGCAGGAAATTAGAAAGAAATCTGCTGTCACTCCAAACCATGCCAACATTTCAAGATTGATTTCATTAAGTAACCCCCTGTGACTGCTTGACTAACCATTTTGTCCCTCTTGTTACTTAAGCTGGCACCAGAAAGGTCTAGCCTACTGTGGGCAACATGCTAGAAAAAACTGGGAGATAACTTAACCCACAGTAGTTTCCACTGCATTGTCTTTTGTTTTTGAGGTTACTCAAAATTCATCTTAACTCAGACTCTACATGGTAATGTTGCCTTAGGTTTTAACCCTTATATTTTTCAATTTCTGTATTGTCTGACATGTATGCTTTATAGCTTGTTAGTTGCTTTTCTCTATAGACATAACAGTGCCTCTCTGGACTTGCTCTTCAAGGACACTCAGGCTGCCCAGATCCAAGCTTCTAAAGGGGGAGGGAGCAGGCTAAGGGAGCTAGGGGGAAATTGCAAAGTTTCAATTGGTGAATTTATGCTGATATGCAAATGGACCAAATCTATAAAGGTCTGGAGAACTTGTGAGCCGTCGTCCATTTTGGGTGATGCCCCAAGGAGGGGGCTTTGCCTCCCTAAATGTACCTTTGATGGCCTTTTGAATAAATACCCACCTTGTATTCCCTTACTCCTGAGTAGTCTCAGTTTTTGGGCTAGTCTTTTTAGGCAACAGTGGGTGCAGCATGCTCTGTTTAGGCTCTTCATCATTTTGTGTCCATCTTACAACCTTGAAAATGTAAATATGAAAGGATGATGGCTTGTTTCTGGGCATCATGTCTCTGTGGATTAGAAGGAAACCCAGGGTCTGGGTAAATGAAATCAGTTTTGGCTCTTCAAAGCTCCATTCTCAGGCATTTTGATGGATATAAAATGGCTCTATGCTCTTCAGTCCTTCCGGTCTCCAAAGCCACAGGCTCTTCAAGGAGCCATGCCGACAAAAAATACTGGTGCATACTGGCTGGTCTCTGTGTGGTTCAGAAATGCCTTTCTGTTTGTCGCAGTAACGACATGAACGAAGGAGACAAGAGACACCTGTTAGGAGAGTAATGAGCAACTGCTGGGTGAGACCCGCCCTGTTTATTTTATATGCATTTTAGAAATCACTGTCCATTGGAGGAAGGAGCTTGTAGTCCCTCAATCACAGTGGTCAAAAGAAATGTCCATCAAACTTCTGTGCCCAGGAGAAAGGAATGTAAACAATAAGATACCATTACAATAACATGGCTATATTCACAGAGAAGTATGTGAGAAACTAGCTACAAAAGAATGAGAACATCCAGAACTGCAAAAGTCAGGGCAACACTGTGAACAGCTGAAACACAGGGTAACACAAATTTTTTATGTTTTCTGTCTGCTACTAGGAAAGATGACTGTATAAGCTACTTTTGTATGACAGGTTTGTGCATCACTGCTGCTGTGTAATGCAGAATTATGGAAGGGCATCCAAGGATGTGTCCTTGCTTTTAACAAAAGAGCCAAGTAATTTAAAAAAAAACAAAAAATCTCTGTCACATATTGTATTTCATTGCCTTTCCACTGAATTGAATAGTTGCAAGACTATGTCTATTAAAGACTTGATTACAAGTGACAACACTGTCAAAAGCATGCCATTGCCACCTATAGAGAGCAAAGAAAAACCAGTCTTAGACTGAACAGCTTCACAGAACATTCTAAACTATTTTGAGAGTCATATCAGAAATCCCAGAAAGACAAGAGATGGAAAGGATCTGGCATGTCATCCCATACCGAAAGTCCTGTTTTGTCCTTTAGATATATGGGACTGGGTCTTTCCAAGGAATATTTGTTGAAATACAATTTTAAAAAATCTAAACATTGTCCTTTCCACAAAACCTTCTACACCACATCAGCCAGAACAGATTGCATGACAGTTTGGAAATGCTTTAGCTGTTCACATGTTTTAAAAATTACAGCAATAATTTGCAGCCAAACTAGTATTTGAAAGCTGTGGATAGAAAAATGTAGGGATAAAGTTGGGACAGACCTAATTTAACTTTTTAAGAAATTATCTCTATCTTTCACATGGGCAGAGTAGAAGAAGATAGAGATATCTAGGACCTTGCTGCTGGAGAAAGTCCATTCCCATCCAGTCTTTCTGATCAGTCACAACATTTAGCTTCTCTCTCCTGGTCTCGTTAACGCTTTATTTCAGGATTACTTGTATAAAGAGATAAATAACATGGACCTGTCACTTCAGTGAAGCATGGCCAACCCTTTCTGAAGCAGTGTCCCTGGTTGTACATATTGTTTGAAAAGGTAGTATATTATCAAGAATATCTCAAGAAATGCAAAATCAAGAGGGTGAGGTTCAGAGCTGTGAGTCTTTCACACATTGCTCCTCAGAGGGCAAAAGTCATTGTGTTGTCTTTCACTCTGTTCAAAAAGGGTCATGTTTACAGAGGTGGATGCTGATTTTCAAGCATATATATGTATTTTTATGCACCTCTGTGGAAGCAATCTGATGATATTTAAGATAGGAAGTATCCCAGATTTGAAATTGCAGGTGTTTAGCATCTCTAACAAAATGCCTGACAATTAACCTTCTTTGATATCCATAGTTAATTGCATAACTTTTATCTCCAATGTAGAAATGTGGGTTTAACTTCTCCATACAGTATAATTCTTGTCTGTTAGCCTAAGTCCCACTAAAAGATCTGTAAGCCATGGCAGGTTCTTAGGGACATTTTCAAAATAGGGAAACATGCCCTGTTTTTGACAGCATGATATAATTCACACTCTAATTTTATTTAGGTTTGAGAATCTCTTAAATAACCAGCAGTGGGTAAAGTCTGTGAAACCAAGCTGGAAAGCAATATAATTTTGTTTTTTTGTATTTCTGCCAATAAAAATCAATGAAGCAAATCACTAGAAAAGTTTAACAATTCTCTAGTGTTCACCAGACAGAAGCTATTTCTTTAATGTGTTTTACAGAAGCTATTTCTTTAATGTGTTTTTAATACAGATTTACTATAATCAGGGAACACTCTGCCACACCGAGGAAGATGGCTTTGACCTTCATACATTTAATGTATAACATGCTCCTCAAGCCCTCTCATTTCAGTCTCTACATGAAAACACATTATCATGAGGGTAAACCACTCACTTAGGCAAATTGCCTAAGTAATTCAAGTACTTCCAGACAGAAAACTGTCTGGGTCTGCTCTATTGCTCATTGAAGTCAGGGTCTTTCAGTGAGAAGAGGAAAGAGGGGGAGATCAGAGAGAACAAGATTGTCTGAGAACTTCTTTGATCTTTGAAGTGTTGTGTAGAAGACTTTATGAGATCCAGGTAATCTACAAAGCTTCAGAAACACTGAACTGAACACTTTAACAGGTCTTGAAAAAACAAATTCTTGCTGACTATGTAATTTTTTTAAACTTTTCACGTTGTAACATTTCACTTAGTACAGTGCAAATGTGTGTGGGGGGAAGCCCCACAAATTACATAATTACATTTAATGACTCGTACAATAAAGAAATAATGAAAAATATGCTTTTACAGTAGGCATGTTTTATAATAGACTTATAAAAAAAGATACATGATTTGTGGTCATTATAACTGAGACATGAAGTATTAAATACTGCACAGACTTTAGGAGGATTTGCCTCTTTACACACAATGCATTGTCTTCTTTGTTAAGCCTGGTGTAGACCATGAATCCAGAGTTACAAAGCACAGGGAGGAATAGGAGTATCTAGCCAACCCCAATCTCTTGCACATGGACAGTTTGTTAAGAGGCAAGAAAACAAACAAACAAAACCTCTACATGATTTATTGGGGTCTTCTACATGGGAGGATGTTCTCATGAAGAATTTGAGCTCTTGAACAGTCGGTATCTGAATGGTGGTGGGAGTCTCTACTTAAAGGTCCTGGATTGGCCTGTGAATTCTTGTATTTGCTCTGAGCACCAGTCACACTTGAGCATGTGGGAAAGTATGTCCTGATTCTCTTAACTGTGAACAAAGATTGTCCTAAATTTTTTTTCCTGCACCTGCAGGACTGGGTTCTACTGACTATTTAAAGTCATTTGCATTTTGGTGGGTCCTGCAGCAGGAAATGTCTGGAGTATCACTGGATGGCCAGGCTCTCCATCCAGGATGTCAACCAGCACTTGTGTAGATGAAGATGGTGTCTACCCACTGGCTTCACACAGCAGGACTGTCTGAAATCCCTGCTTGGAGACTCCCACAATGATGCACAAGACTGTTTGGGCAGTCCTTCACCTCACCTGCACTTAGACCATAGGCAGAAGCAGGCTGGGGAGTTTCAGAAAGAGGAAAAGTTTGCTGTGAATTTGCACTTCATTAAATGGATTCAATTAAGTTGTGTTCCTCCAGCAGATTGCAGTAGTGGAAATTCCAATAGACAATAAATCAATGTTTGTCAGCCTTCAGCTAGAGATACAAGTGTCAAAGGTCAAGGACTTTTTAATTGACTTGTTAACAGCCAACTGTACATTTCACCATAACCTGTGTTTCTCAGACTTGTGTCTTCCACAAGAACTGTTCCTTTACTGCCAATTGCACAGCATGTATGCTGAGCTGTTGCAATATCTGTCTCCAAAATTAAAATAAGATTACCACTAGCAAGTATGGATTTTCCAATATAGCTTCTTAGTATAGAATCACAGACTGGGTCAGGTTGGAAGGGACCACAGTGGGTCATTTGGTCCAAACTCTCTGCTCCAGCAGGGCCATCCCAGAGAACACGGCACAAGACTGTGTCCAGACAGTTCTTTAATATCTCCAGTGAGGGAGATTTCTGTGCAAATTCTCTGTGCAAACTGTTCCAGTGCTCAGTCACTCACAAAGTAGAGAAGTTCTTTCTCATGTTCAGGTGTTAGTTCCCGTGTATCACTTTATGCCCATTACCTCTAGTCCTATTGCTCAGCACCACCATGCAGAGCCTGGATCCGTTCTCTTGACACCCTCCCTTCAGATACTCATAGACATTGATGAGGTTCCGTCTCGGTTGTCTCTTCTAGAGGCTGAACAGGCTCAGCTCCCTTTCCTTGTAAGAGAGAGGTTACAGTCGCTTAACCATCTTTGTTGTCCTCCTCTGGATCTGCTCCAGGAGCTCCATGTCTTTCGTGTCCTGGGGAGCCTAGAACTGGACACGGTACTCTAGATGCAACCTCACCAGAGCTGAATAGAGGGGCAGGATCAAGGCAAAAGACAGCCTTGAGTAGCTGGCTTCCATAATAAACTGAAAGGGACAATACCTAAGCTAGAATTAGGAAATAAAATGAAGGAGTACAGCCTTCCAAATTAATAATATTAAAATATCCAGCCACCCCAATTAAAAATAAGGAAGTTCCAGAATTCTCTAAATATAATGAGATTTGTTTAAAATTTGTGAGATTCTAAAAATAAAAAGTGGGTCATTTGGTACATCTTGGCTGGGCCTCTGCTTCTGGTGAAGCAAAGTTCCTACTGTTGCCATAATTTCCCAGACCACTGAGCATCAAGAAGCAAAATATTCTGTAATTTGCAGTAAAACAAGAAGAACTGGCAGAACTAAAAAACTACCCACGAGAAAAATTTTGAAGAGCGTGTCTCTCTGTGCAACTAACTGCATCCATCCACAGCCACCATTCCAACCCTCACAGGGACAGATGACCAGATTTGGAAATATGCAAGTGCAGAATTCTAGTAATTAGTAGCCACCGTTAAAAATCTCATTACCTCCTCAGTCCTGAGAAAATTGCAAGGACTGCTAGAGCTATCCAGATTTGTATCAGATATTTTCCTTTTAGGTTGTATTCTTAGCTATGAAAGAGGAAACAAATGGCCCTTGAATTGCTATTCATATATCAGTTTTTTATGTCTTTCTACCACAAGGACAAACTATCCTTGAAATGACGAGCACTTCATAAAATGACCAAATTATAAAAAATGTCCAGTAATGTGTTACAGGCAAATATAATCTGATAATAAGCACATTTGTAGAGTCTCACATTTGACAGGGATGCTTCAAAAGCACCTGTATTTATAATGTAGAACACTGTGGCAGTAGATAGATTTCTATCAATCCATTGGGGTTTTTTCAGCTTTACAATCATTAGCAGTCTTTACAGTGCAGCTTGTATGAATAGTTGGCAGGACTTCCACGGCAAAATGTTATCCCTAGTTGGTAACTGTAAGATTTTGTTTGGTGTAGAGGAAAGCAGGGAAATTAAGTAAGCTTTACATGTCTCCTTTCAGGAGCATAAACTTTTAAATTTACACTTGTGATACACTCTCTGTTTAACACACTAATCCAAACTAACTCAATAGAGGGTCAGCAGCAGTTTCAGAGTGGGGGCGGCCCCTGAAGCCATGAGTGGCAAAACTCTTTTTAGGAAGAATGGGGAGGACATGGGAATGTGTCCTTTCAGCCAGCCCCATGGGCAGGTTTGAGTAACAACTGATTGACAGTGCCAAAAAAAAAACAGGAATAAAACAGGATGCAAGTCAACAAGAAAGAAGGAAAATCAATGACTACAGAGAAAACAATTTACTTCTTTGCAGATCCATTTCAAAACCTTTTTTTGGATAAAAAACATTACCATGAACTCTTCACTTATTTATGGCACCAATTTAAACAACCTTAACAGAAGGTCAAGAGTACATCAGATTGCTGTGGGCCTTTTGTTTCCAGTCTGGTGTCTCATTTCCCTCAAAGATCACTCACTTAAAGCCTACACAGCAATGTAGTTGAAAGGAGGAGGAGGAGGTGGAAGGAGAAACAGGAAGACTGGTAAAGAATCAGAATTTTTTGGTCCCACAAAAATTCACATGTTGTTCTACTGAGATCTCCACTGTGGCGTAAGGTCAGTAGAAGCAAACGGTCTTTTGCAAAACACACCCTGTTGCATTTAACTTTGAATTTGCTCTTTTTTCACGACTGCACTAGTGCCTGGCTGGCCATTGATGAAGCAGAGTTGAACTCTGACATTAGTCCCACACTCTAGTTTCCCTCCCAGGGCAGGACTCATGATTTACAGTGTGAGACAACTCTTGGCAAGTTTGTTTCAAGAAGTCACTACTTTGCAAGGCAAAACATTTAAAAACAATATTTTGAACAGTTTTTGCTGTATTTATGAAAAGATGCTCACTGAATACTCATGTCAGCAAAAGCAGTTTATCTGACCTCTTTTTGAATAACTCAAAGTTATTTCCTAATAGTACAAATTATTTCAGACAAATAACAAAATAACTTATAATATAGCCAGGAAAAGTTTATTTGAAAATGGCTTCCAAGTGTCCTGAGACTTGCTCCTTAAATGGCTACAGCTTTCCAATGTAATTCTTCAGCAGCTGAAGTGTTTCTGACTCCAGACTTAAGACTACCTGCTTTTAAGCGCATGTTCTAATTCGCTTTGGCTTTGATGATATCGTTGTGTTTACAGTAACGCATGTGCTGGACTGCTGCAATAAACCAAGCCCCAAAGAGGAGGTTACTTCTCTGTGCATTTGTTAAAGAAGAAGGCCTTTCACAGGTGTCGTGGTTTGAGAAGTTTGGGAGGTCTAGCTTTTTGGGTGTGGTAGGGGCCAAAAGATGGCTCCTGGAAGGAGCTTCCAGAAGCTCCCACAGCTGTCCAGTCAGGGCCTAGCTCTGATGGCTCCTGGGAGATTGATGTGCTGTTTTCCACAGTTGGGCCAATTAGGAAGGACAGAAACGCCTCTGCGACAGTATATTTAAGAAGCAATCTCTGTAGTACGCATGCGCGCGCCATGTAACCCTGTAGTCATGTAGTTAGTAGATTAGGCAGGGGAGAAGGAGTACAGCAAATAACTAGGAAAAATAAGTGAAACATCAGATATGAAAGCCAGCAAATGATGCCAGTCTGCCAAAGAAGAGAAGCAATGGAGAAGGAGGTTCCTGCAGCATCGGAACTGATACATCTTCAAGGCCTGTGGTGAGAGACTTTAATCAAACTTGGAGCGGAGA
>VZRZ01007933.1:742342-788126 GCA_013398175.1 Climacteris rufus
TATAATTGCTAAGAAGAAGAAACAACTGAGCATCTGAGGACTAAACTCATTAGAGATAAAACCCCCTCCCCGGGTTCCCCTTATGATCTGGGAGGAGAGTGAGGGCTGTGAAGCTTTTAGGAAAGGGGGGGGGGGGATAGGAGGATGGCAGAGAAAAGAATGTTTGGGAGATGTTCCTTTGTTTTTGCTTGCTCCTTTTACTCTGTAATAAATTCACTTTATCACTTAGAAGCTCTGACCTTGTCTCAGCCTGATTTTGCTCTTCTACCAGCATTTCTTATCATGGGTTTAGTAACACAGTTCAATTCGGAAGGGGGAAAAAGCAGTCGTAGTGGGGCCTTGGCCGTTGGCCGGGGCTAAACCACTACAACAAGCAAAATTAATTTTTTGCCATGTTTTTACTAAAACTTTATTGGCATTGGCAAAAATCTTCATATAAAAATATTGTATTTATTTACAAATATGTTCCCCAATCTTTGTGAAACATCACAAGCCTACTTTCAGATGTCTTACTATAGCACTGAGACACTCACTTTCAACTAGGATTATTCAAATCAAATGCCTAAAGGCGTATATAGCCACTTACATAAGATTTTCAACTTTACTGACAAACAAGAATTTCTTTAACAGAAAACACAGACACACACACAAGCCTGAAAATAATGTTGCTATTTACATCCTCAGATAGAGATTTTGTTTAGTATTTGATTTAAACATATTTACTCTGAAAACATCCTTAGCTGAATTTCAGTTTTCTAAGATGTCACATTCACTGAATGAGTGTGTTATCCCCAAATTTCAATAAACTGTTCTATTGTCTTGAGTACCACAGCTTCTCAAATAACAGTGCAGTACAACGATTTAAACATGCTATTAAAACAATGAAGGTTCCATATTGCACAGTGTTCTATTAGTGTTATAAGTCAAAAAACCTTAAGTGTATGACCAATCATATAATAACTAGAATTTTGGCACTTTTCATTATTTTGTAATATACAGTTGGGTGACACCAATCTCTTTCTATGTTGACTGAGACATATTTACATAAAATACTTTTTTTAACTGTAGTACAAATTAATATTTTGATTCTGAGTCATGAAAGGAGAACTCCAGGTTTTCGGCTTTTTGAAAGGTATTGTAATTCCATAACTTTCTCCACCTTCCTTGCCTGATACAGAGTTTCACCTGGGGCCTTTACAAAATGTACACTATTTTGCCCCATTGCAGCAGTTTAGCCAGAGTTTCTACCACAAACAAGCCCAGAAAAATATTAGTTTACAGTAGACTATAAAAATGTGGTAACAGTGTGCAGTGAAAATGCCCTCTGTATATTCATTTCAATCTGTTATTTGTTTGCGCTTTGTAGCGGGTATAGTTAACATTGAAAACAGATGTCTGTTTTATTTCAGAATAGGAAGGGAAGACAACAGGTCTGCAAATACAATTTACCGCACAGATATGGGACACTTGTCTGTTTCCTGTAGCTACTGCTAGGGTAATCTCCATCAAGTCCAAATAACAGAAAAAAAAAACATTTCCCTGTAAAACATCGGAAAGATTAAAAGATACAAAAGGTACAGGATGCCCTAGGAAGATTGCAGGAGATACCAATGCTTTTTTGGTATTGTGCACAGAAATAGCAAAGGCTGTGAGTTCACTCAGGATGTGCAACTGGAAGTCTGTGCATATAGAAGACTAAAGTAGTACAAATCCTTTAGCGTGTAAGTATTATATGTATGTGTATGTGTATGTGTATGTGTATGTGTATGTGTATGTGTATGTATATGTGTGTATATGCAGTTGGAGAGATGAATGCAAACTGCAGTGACAGCAGCGACAACAGAGGTGACTCCACTAAGTTCTGCGGGCTGAACATTAGAATGAGCTGGGCAGGGGTTTTCCAGAGTCAGGAAAACATGAGCAAGAGCTGAGAGATCCTCCAGGAACTGTCAACCCTTACAAGTTGCATTTTATCAAAGGCAATTAATTTCCATTGAAGTTTACTTCTTCTTGGAAAGAAATGTGTTGAAATTAACTGAAATTAAATTAACTGCTTTTGAGCTGAAATCACAGAACCAGAGAACCATGGAATGGTTTGGTTTGGACGGGACCTTAAAGATCCTCAAGTTCTAATTTCCTCTGCCATGGTCGGGGACATCTGCCACTAGCTAAGGTTGCTCAGAGCCCCATCCAACCTGACCGTGAACACCTCCTTGAATGGAACATCCACAGCTTCTCTGGTCAACCTGTTTCAGTGCCTCACCACCTTCATAGTAAAGAAATTTTTCCTAATATATTTCTTCCTTATATTAGATTTCTTCTATTCTAAACCTACCCTTTTTCAGTTTAAAGCCATTCTGCCTTATTCTATCACTACATGCCATTGTCAAAAGTCCCTATCCATCTTTCTTGCAATCCCCCTTTATCTACTGGAAAGCTGCTCAAGGGCGACCGGAGAGTCTTCTCTTTTCCAGGCCTTTCCTAACCCAAACTCTCTCAGCCTGCCTTTACAAGGAATTACTCCAGCCCTCTAATCATCTTTGTAAGCCTCCTTTGGACTCACTTCATCAGGTTCACGAGCTTGTGTTGCGAAACTTGGAGACGGACACAGTACTTCAACGAGTTCACACCAGAGAGGAGTTGAAACAGGAAAAAATAGGAAAAAAAGTAAAAGTAAGAAATTGTCCTGAGATATCATAGTTCTTGTAAGCTGAGTCCTGATGATTTACAGGTGTTTTGTTGATTGAATAAATAAGATAACTCATGCAATAGGGGCAGAAAAAAGGTCATTGCAGCAGTTCTCCCACACACTGGTTGGCAGAGTGATTAAAATAACAAGTTAAAAAGTTCAGGAGGTCTTGCCCTAAAAAATGTAACTTTACCTGAACTCTTCTCTGCAGCAATATATAGAGAAAAATATGACAAGTGAGGACACTGGACCTAGTCATCAGCATAGGGATGATGTGCTAAACTGAAGGCACCATGAATCATGGGTTCATTGGTTAAATATTTCAGGTCCTAAACTGGCCTTTGAAAACAGCATTCCACTTTGTTTTTTGCTTCTGCTGTTGAACAAGGACTCTGATTTGGTAGAGGTGTTCCTCTGTTCACCCTTCTTCTGCACAGCACCAGAGACAGGAACCCTGGGTGTGGGAAGAAATGTGGTCTCAGGACAGTCGTCATTCTGAGCCTCACCCTGACTGCTCCCTCCACTCCCTGCATTCAGACCTTCTGCTGCATCCTTGACAGAATATTTCTGACTGGGTATTGAAAATTTAATTTAGAAAAGCAATAGTCACAGGCAAAATGGAGCAGATGGGCCTGGATGTGGCGGCGTACGTGGCAAAAGCCACAGCCCCACAGGCTCAAGACTGGTGGGCACAGCCTGAGGTTGCCATAGTCTGAGGCATTCTCCCTACTCAGGGTGAGCTTTTGGTTCACCCCCAGCATCCCTTGTACCTTAGTTTACATATTTCGGTTGGTTGCTACATTACCTAATGTTCTGTATAAGGTTATGTTCTGGAAATTTCATTACAGTTTGGTTCCCTATTGGTTATATGTTAATCCTTGTACCCCCATTGGTTACTTTCCCCTGCTTATATCCCCATAAATCCCCTGCTGTCCCTAAAACCTTGCCTTTGGTAGCTGAACCTTCAGCTCTCCTGGACCCCTGCACTGCCTCTCCTGGACCCCGGACCCTCTCCTACCTTCCCTGCTGCTTCTCCCGGAAAATAAAAGAGCTGGAAAGCACTCCAAGGCCCTTCCCTCGGGTCTTTGTCCCTGCCTGCGCCTGCACCATCAGCCCGGGGCTCTCTCTATCACAGAGGAGCCAGCACGAACGAGCTGCCGGACGACGCCGTGTGTCTGGGGAAACTGCAAGCTGCAGCCCCCGGGAAACCAGGGTCACTCCCAGAATAACGCTGAGTGGCCTTGAGCAGGCCCCCAGAGCCAGCGTTACCTGGACACCTGATTTGGGTTCTCATGTGCATTTTCTGGGACTAGAGTTTAGAGACAAGGAGAACACATCTCCCTCCTGCTTAAGCAGAGAGCCAAATTTAGTACTGCCTGAGGATCCTGGCTGAAATGTAAGCTCCTACACAGATTTTGTTAATTTGGTCATGTTTGTTTAAGGTAAAGAAAGAAAGAAAAAATAAAGTGTTTATGTGAAATACAGTCCAGTGGCTTACATAAATGACTTTTGCTCCAAAGCCATATTGTAGTCCTGCCCTGATCTGCTTTGATTGGGAATAAAGAAGTGCAGACAACATCTGCATTTTCCATGTGTGTCCTACCTTTCTGAAGACTGGCGCTAACACAAACCACTTCATTGGCACTAAAACACAGATATATCTCACACAGAGCTTTTTACGGGGACTACCAGAACATAACACATTCTTACAAGTGTGAGAGAATCACATCTGCCTAAAGTCTTAGTAGGAGGCACATACGTAGTTTTACTCCAGATAGATAGGAGCTGGTCTGCTTTTAGGTCAACACCACCCTTAAAGTGGCATAAGACATTAGTGACAAACAAGAGGGCTGACAGTTGCTTAGAAAATGGTATGTCCTAAAGAGTAGCTTTCCCCAAAACGGTGGGTTGTTGGACTTAAAAGCTGGAGAAAGGAATTACTTTTCCAAAATAATGGATGATTCAGGGTGCTGATCTGTTGATTCTTCCAGGATAACTTTGTTTTCTAAATAAATTAATGTATTTTCTAAATGCAATGTATCCCTTTTTGCTGGGATTTCCCACTCACAGGCAATCCATCAACTTTATTTGACAGATATCTTTTTTTAAAGGAATTATTTCTATTTGGAAACAACCAGGTAGTTATATGTTCCTCAAAATAAATTATTGTAGTGTTCCCTGTTGGTTTCTTCATGAGATTCCTCAGTATATTAGTCTGAAAAATCGTCCTTGCCAGAGAGAGATGGGGTACTGGTACTTTCCTTTCATTCAGTATTGCTAAATGTGGGGTGACACCTGAGCACTTGAACTGAGGTCACCAAAGACCTCACAGTTTGGGCAGATGGGTAGAGAAAGAGGATCAGCTGACCTTACAGCGAAATTTAATGGGGTTACTGTGAAAATAATGTATGATTTTTTCACTTGAATTTCAGACATATGGCTTTTTTTCCTCAGCACAGATGTTCCCTCTCTGCATCTACAGTTGTTTTACATATAAGGAATTTTACCTCTACAAAGCCTTAACCTTTAGTATACTTATGTCGGCATACATATATGTCCATACAGACATACACAGATAAGACACAACCTGTATATAGAGGCTATTTAATCTTCTGTGCTATCTCGTTACGTAAGAGAAAATTCCTCTACTGATGCCAATTGGCATAAGCTACTTATTTTCTGCAATTTTCCAGATTCAAATATATTTGAAGATGAAAAGTACAAATTAAGGTCATGGAAGCAAACAAATTCACTGAATTTTCTGAAAGGAAAGGTGAAATTACAAGAAAGTTGCTGGTCAAATACTATGTATTGACACATACAATATGTTACTTTCCGCTGGGTCCGGGTGCCTCTCTCGAGGCCACTCAGCGTTAATCTGGGAGTGACCCTGGTTTCCTGGGGACTGCTGCTCGCAGCTTCCCCAAACACAGGGTGTCCTCCAGCAGCTCTGTTCGTGCTGGCTCCTCTGGGTGAGAGAGAGCCCTGGGCCAATGTTACAGGCACAGGTGAGAATAAAGGCCAGAGAGAAGGGCCCTGGTGTGATTTCCAGCTCTTTTATTTCCCGAGGAGAGGCAGCAGGGAAGGCAGGAGAGGGTCTGGGGTCCAGGAGAGGTGGTGCAGGGGTCCAGGAGAAGGATTGGGAAGAGCTGAAGGCTTCAGGGACCAGAGATGATAGGCAGGGGGAAAGTAGGGGATTTATTGGGATACAAGCAGGGGAGAGTAACCAAGTGCGGTACAAAGATTTACATGGAACCAATCAAGAACTGAACAGCAATGAAGTTTCTAGAACTTAACCTCACAGAGAACATTAAGTAATACCATAATTAAGCAATAAACTGAAACATGATCATGAAGTTGCGAGGGATGTTGGGGGATGAGCCAGAAACTCACCCCGACCGGGGAGCGTGACTCAGACAGTGGCAACCTCAGGCTGAATCCACCAGTCTTGAGCCTGTGGGGCTGTGACTTTTGCCACATAAGCTGCCAGAGTTACTTATACATACGTTACATACACACATGCTAAATCTTACAGAAGAAAATGGTTCTTAATTATCTGATAGACATTACCTATGATATCAAAATTTGTTTAAACATTGTACGACAACAGTAAATATTAAAGTATTTTAGTCCTTGCTTTTAATAAAAAAGCTTAAGCCTAATGAAATGAATGAATGAAAAGAATCACTGGCCAAAATACTGGTTTTGTTGGAGTCAGTAGCAAAACTTCCATCCAATTTCAAACATTTAGTAAATTATTTTATACAGCTACACAGAAGAAACTTAAATAACTTACATATCTTTAATATAGTATTGTGGTTTACCGAGAAGTGTGTATAGAAATTTCCATTCACAGCTAATATATCTTGAGGCAAGATTATCTTCAGGAGGAAGAAGACATGTCCATTTTTAATATCCAAATAAATGGAATATCTATTAAACCAGATAAGGAATTAAAATGGTGCCTTATGAAAAATTCAAATATTTTTCTTTCTCTCAGGCCAAGAAATACATTCCATTGGCTATTTTGGGGAAAAAACATTAATAATTCAATTCTGATCTTAAAAAAATTAAGTTCTATATGGAAAATGTGTGTGTGTGCGTGCAATTACACTTGTATATGTAAGCAGATGCAGTGCACTCATACACAAATTTTCACACCAAAAGAATTAACACTCAATAGCAATTTTCAAGTCTCATTCCCTCTACTTCCTTTCTGTTTTCCCTCTCTTGCAGTCTGCTTTTTGCACACAAGCTGGTGTACTATATATAGCTCTGAAATCTAGTGATGTTTTTAAAAATGCTTTTCCTATCAACTTTTGCAGGAAGCAGCTCCAAGTGGAGAGCCTGCTGTACTCAAGCGCTTACATGCACTTTGAGGGCAGGCAGGGAGCACAGCCTGCAGCTCAGGTGAATGTGGGGAAAGGAGTCATTGTCATAGAATGGTTTGGGTTGGATGGCACCTTAAAGATCATGTAGTTCCAAAGCCCCTGCCATAGACAGGGACATCTCCCACTGGATCAGGTTACTCAGAGACCCCATTCAGACTGGTCTTGAACATTTCCAAGGATGAGCAGTCCACAACCTCTATGGACAACCTGTTCCAGTGCCTTGCTACCTTCCCAGTATAGAATTGCTTCCTAATACCTAAACCAAACATACCTTCCTTCAACTTAAAGCCATTGTCCCTTCTTCTACCACTACATGCCCATGTAAAAAGTCCATCCCCAGCCTTCCTGTAAGTCCTCTTTACATACTGGAAGCCCACTCTAAGGTGTCTCCAAAGCCTTCTCTTCTCCAGGCAGAATGGTCCCAAATCTCTCAGCCTATCTTCATAGAAAAGATGTTCCGTACCTCTGATCATCTTAGTGGCCTACTCTGGCCTAGTTCCAAGAAGTCCACATATTTCTTATGTTGGGAAACACAGAGCTGGATGCAGTGTTCCAGGTGGGGTCTTACCCGTGATGCTGAAGGATTTTTGCTTTTCTACTTTCTATGGAAGAACCCCTGTAATTTTCCACTGTAGTTGTTTAGTAAAATAAGACTATGCCCTAGATACAATAGAACAGGTTATCACCTTAGTATCCCTGAGAAAGAAACATTCCATTGTCCTATGACAGTTGAAACACAAAAGTTATAGTGGATAGTAATAGTCCAATGAAAGTTGAACACATACAAACATCCCATTCTAATTGGGAGATTTTTGCCAACTATCTTAATTCATAAAACCTATGATAAATACCAGAGCGATGACTGCATGGAGATCTACTAGGTGCTTTGACCATCTTTGTACCTCTCTGACTTGGGGCCATTGTTTGGCACAGGGGAGGAACCCATCCCCCACTGTTGCAGTCTGTTCTCAGATGTCCCTCCAAATAAAAAGGTATTTGTTTTCCCTTTCCCTCTTAGCTTGGTTTCAGCCTCCATATTTTAGCCTGTTTTTAGGCATCACCAGAGTGGAGCAGAAGGGCAGAATGCCCTCTGTCACTCTGCTGGCTCAGCTGCTTTGGATGCAGCCAAGAATAATATTGGCTTTCTGGGCTGCAAGCACACATTGTCAAGTCATATTGAGCTTTTCATCTACAAACAGCCCCAAGTTCTCTTCGGGGCTAGTCTTGATCCATTCTCTGTCCAGCTTGTGCTTGGGATTGCCCTGACACAGATGCAGGATCCTGCACTTGGCCTTGTTGAACTTCAGGAGGTTTGCACAGACCTACTCTCAAGCCTGTCAAGGTCCCTCCGGATGGCATGACATTGCATGACATCTCCAGTGTGTCGCTCACACCATCCATCCAACTTGCTGAAGGTGCACTCACTTGTGCACCTGACACACAGCAATCTGACTGTGTTCCTGACAATGATATAAAAAGTGATGGTCATTGGCATAGACTTCCCTTAGCGTTTCCACAATTGCTCAAAGGACTTTCCTCACTGGATTTTTCTCAACTGCCTTCCCACTCCAACAATCTTCAGCATGAATACCTGGACATTGGTGGAACTTTTCTACACTACTGGTTTAGTTTCTTCTGATGCACAATGGGGACACACAATTTCCATTTTTTTTTTTCCCTCCAAAACCCTGCCAGGATCATTTCATTTCAGTGGTGTGTCTATTTAACTGGCCATATGTAACACAGACCCTTGGACTTGCAGGTATATCTGGCCTGTATTTCATCACCTACTTGGTGACAGTGGAAGGTGAACAATCATGCATGGAGACCTTGTGGGAGGATAGCACCCCAGAGCTTGAGGGTCTCATTCTGTAGATCTCACCTCCAGGTCTTTGAATCTCTTGCATGTGTATGAACGAAAACAGAGGCACATCCCAGAGTCTGAGTCCAATATAAAAGCAACGTTTTTCTGTCTGCCCCAAATTATCTCATTCTCAGCTCTTCTGACACAAGCACTGAAATCTTTCAACCCTAACTTTTCTGAAGGATACGTGAATTTCAGCCAGAAGTTAATGAAATAGGTTTCAACTGTATTGCTGAGGTTTGAGTCTCTTCAGAGTGATCTAGTTCAATTTTATGAATCCCTAGTCCCTTTTAATATATTATATCTGAATTCATTTCCCCCTTCCCGTGTTTCCTCAGATATTATTATGCTTTATTGCAGTTACATAAATCCACTGCTCTAATCCCATCTCCTTGATTATTAGGTAATGTGCTATGCTCAAAGGTGACGGGCTGATTGAAATTGTATTATTTGTTTCATTTAATATCCTGAAATAGATCTTAACATTTCAGCTGTTGTGAAATATAAAAGAAACACAAAAGACCAAACAAAGTCAGCATGAAGGCATTTTTATTGTTACTATTATCAGGCCAGTTTCCCACAGACAATAAAGAGAACAGCAGAGTTGACCCCCGTCACTGCAGTACAGACTGTCAGCCATTAGAATGGTTGTGAATTGTTTCCTTAAACCAGTTCCAGACAGTGTATGGGCCCACAACAGACACAGAGACACAAATATCATGCCAGCATTACTTGCTTCTCAAGAGCACTGATTTATTTTTCAATGTTCTTCCATTAAAGGAGGGAATCCTTTAGACCTGCAATGTCACTAAAATAGTAGCTGGTTTAAATCCCACAATTACACAAAACCTTTGCTTATCAGTCCCAGTATGAGAGGACACCAGTCCTTTGATGAACGAGACATGTCATTCTCCAGAGTCAAGAAACATCATATGTGGTTGAGGTGACAGAAAAGACTCTGCTGGTAAGAATCCTACCACAGACTGTGGTCTTGTGCTGACCTCAAAGCCTGTGTGTGCAGGGAGTCCAGCGTGGGCTGAAAGTAGCATGACACAGGGGAACTTGAAAAAGCATCCTGGGAGACAGAAACAATACCACAGGCTAGGAGGTGATGCCAATTTTATGCCCTCAGGGCCAAATTTGAACCCAAGTACTTCTCCTTAGAGATAGGGTGTCATAGCACCATCTTCCACAGGTCTGTTGTTCTGGCTGTTTTGGTTTCTGTTTGGTTCCTTATTTGAAATCAAATTTTATTGCAGTTCTCCAAAGACCTGAGATAGAACAAAGGATCCTTTGCATTTATTCTCAGTAGAACAAAGGATCTTTTGCATTTATTCTCCTTCTGTTCTTTGGGGTCTTACCAAGCTGCACTGAACCAGAGGGCATTTGGGGTCAGTGCTGGAAAAATAAGCACAGCAGCAGAAACTTCCTGTTCTTTTACTAAAATGTGGAAGTGGTTTTTATAAAATCTTTAACCCTGTTATGGACTGCCAGGTATAATTATGTTGGCTAGTACATCAGATCTTTGGGATTTGTGGCCTCTCATGAACTAAGGGGTTTTTCCTTAGTTTTGTATTTTCAGAAATTCACTCTCAGTGTTAAATATATTTATCAACTATTTTTTATCAGTACAAGGTATAGAAAGTTAAAATCACTGACAAAATAGATCAAAACCAGGCTACAGTCTCCCTGCAAATGGCAGAATACAGCAGATACTTGATCAGCCATCAAGAATCGTTACTAGTTTAATTTGTGTGAAACGAAAGAAGTTGTGAATACAACCTCTTAAACAGCACTCAGCTAAATGGGTTATTTTTCCATTGGTAGCATTATTAGCATGTATCTTTACCGTACTCCAGAAGGAAATGGCAAAAATTATCACAGTCATGTTCATTTTAATGCTGGAGAAACATGATGAGAGATGAATGATTCTTAATATCATAACTGTCTATACAAAAAGAGATGAAAGTGTAACTGGAGAGCATTGTTCATTTTCATTTGTTCTGAGATACATCATTCTAGCATGCTCTTTTCTCTTGCTTTCTTAATACCTTCATATTTGATGTATGAAATGTGGTGAAACAAATCTTCAAATATTTCTGTCATGCAAATAGCTATTCCTTCAAATGTCTTGAAAAATTGAAGAAAACATTGTGGGCAATTTCAACAACTTATTAAGTTAAAATTAATTTAAACATATTTTGTGTTTCCTCTCTTGTATGGTGTAAGCAGGTGTGCAATTAACTGAACAAGTTCACCATACAAGTGCATAGGGAAAAGTATGTTGTGGGTGGAATGCACGACTTGCCGCGCAATCACCTAGTATTGAAAAACAGATGCATTTTCTGAACACACATGCTTCTTCCATCATTCAGCATTCAGCTGGAAAAGCTGCAGCTGTAACTAAATTGCTCAGTAAAATCTCCATTCTCAGCACTATGAGGGGCATAACCTCCTTATGCCATGCCATACCATGCTATATAGCATTCAGAATGACTCCTGCTTCTTCTGATTTGTCCATTGAGATGTGTTGATATGACAGATGATAAAACAGAATTTAAATAAAAATATCAAAGAGCTGTCCTATTTTATAATTTTTATTTAATTATCTGCTAACATTTGTCTGGTAACAGGATCAGTAGGACAGCGTGGTAGTTTGCACAGCAGGGAGAGGCCGTGCAAACAGTGAACATGGTTCATGCCAGATCTTGCTCTGTTCTATGCACTCACTACATGTGGCTGCCTACCACATCCCCAGGAAGCTCTCTGATTTCTCAAATACTGGCTGGTGGTAGCAGAAGAGTAGTGGGGCTTCACTGGGCGGTGAAGTCAGATACAGTGTGAAATGGAATTTGTTCAAGTGTTCCTTTTCAAACCTAAAATATCCATAGTAACCATTGGGGAATAAATGACTGAGCTATTGGAGTCCATTTTCCCTGGGTTATGACCTGAACCATCATTGACAACAATCACTCTTTTAGTATCTTCCACTAAGGCAACTCAGGCTGCTCAGGTGCTCTGTGTTTCCCTCTATCTCTTACAGTTTGAATTGTTTCTCAGAAACAATGCTTCACAGAAGCAAAATCTTCTTTGTGTCAAGCAAAGCCAGTGGGCAGTGAATAAATATTTTTAGCAAACATTCATATTGTGGAAGACCTATGTCATGTTCAATTTGTCAGTTACATTTTTCAACCTAAGACAACAGAAGTTGTTTCAATTTTTGTACAGTGTTAATGTTTTGCAGACCTCTTCATATTCTCATTTGTCTCTGCTGAATTCTCTTAAATCCTTTTTATAAATTTCCAGAAAATAATGCCCTAAATGAAATGTCTTTATCTAGCTGAGGTCTACCATGATGCACAGAAAATAGTCGTTTCCTGCAGCGTCTTACACATGACATTCTGCCAGTATATCGCAAAATGAAACTTGCCCTTTTCCCCAGCAACATCAAACTGCTGACTCAGGTTGAGTTTGACATCAGCTGTAACTCAGAATCCCTTTCCTGTGGTATTGCAGCTATCTAGTTAGTGTCTTCATTTCTACACTTCCTGCTTCCTCAACAAAATACTTCACACTTTTGTCTATTGGTTTACATCTTTAATTTCAGACCATTGGTTCAGTTTATTAAGAATTTTTATCCTTGATTCTTCACTATAATTTATTTTGACTCAGAATCATCCATGAATTCTACAAGCATTCTTTGGTCCAAATCACTTATGAAAATGGTGAATGAAATATGGTCTGCAGAGATGCATATTTGGTTCCCTAGAATAAGCCGACAATTGGCTAGTATTAATTAATAGTAATTAATATTTTCTCTTTTATATCAATAAGTCTTTTTGCTATAGAACAACCAGCTGTGTCCAAAGTGCTGATGTCTTCTATACTATATTCTACTTACTAAAAAGTACACCAAGCACACCATGTAAAAGTCTTAATAAAGTCTATATATGTCACTTCTGCTGTTCTTTATTCACTTGGCTAGTTATCTCCTGAAAGATTGGTCTGATGAGATATGTTCTTGACAAACCAAGGTTGGAAGTGTTTTGTCTCATTCATTCTCCTCTAGATGTCAACAAATTGACTATACAATCATATGTTTTAGCATCATCCAGGTATTAAAGTTATCCTGATGAGTCTATATTTTCCCAGGCCATATTGTTGTCCTTTACTCATAGTAGGTACTGTATTTGACTTTCTCTAGCCCTAGAAAATCTCTAAGATTTTCTTTATGCTTCACATGTTCTTGAAGTTAATAACTAATGATTCAGAAAATCCTTTGACTTCACCTGAACTTCTCTGGGTTGAATTTCAGAGGCCTCTTTACCTGGATTATGTTTAAATTACCCAGATTTTCTAGCCTTTCTTACTATTATCTATATTTATCCCTGCCTTAAAATTACTTGCAGTAGGCAAATACCACATCAGTTTTCCACCAGTAAAACAAAAACAGAATTAATTCCACAACATCTAATTTAATATCATGCATCTAACCTGGTTGTTTATCATCCCTTTATATTAATTTTTATTCCAGTGACAGCATGCAGTTAACAGAACATCTTTGGCACCTCCTGTGTTTTCTCCAGCTGTTTAAATATGTTGTTGTAGTTTCAGCTTCTTTGAATTGCCTCCTGTGCTACAGATTTGTTTTAAGTGATTGTTTGTAGAATGTTTTTAGTCAGAATTTGCTGCATTAGTCATTAATGAGTTACAGTTCATGAGCTAGATTCATCATTATTTAATTAATCATTTTCTATGTTATTTTGTTTGGCCTTCTAGTACAACATCTGCCTAATTCTAATGTTTTGGGAACAACAGATCTTCAGAATAAAAGGGCCCTGGGACTTGCAATGGTTGTTGTGGTTATTTCTTTAATCTGTCAACATGTGCAGAAAGAAACGTGGCCCAGTGAGAAACTGTGTGGCACATTTTTTCACAATTGGGGGATTGTGGTTTTGTGAGGCTTGCTTGTCTTTTGTTTGTTTGTTGGTTGGTTGGTTGGTCGGTTGGTTGGTTTTCAAATTGAAACTGGGACAGAAAGAAACATCCAGCTGAAAGTTTTCCTGAATTTAGGTGTATGTCTCCTAGGTGCACCAGTATAGCAGAAGACTGGGAATATTCTGGACCTCGAGGAGAGGTGCCAAGATGCTTTAGTTGCATATGTAGTTTACAATGGGGGAGAAATTCAACAGTGAGCAACCTGTTAAACATCTCTCCTGGAGGTTGGTATGAGGGGAGGCAAACAATAATTTGATCGGAAAGGTTGTAAGTCTCCATCCTTGATGAAATTCAAATCTAACTGGAAATGACTCTGAGCAGTCTACTATAGCTGACTCTGCTTCAGCAGGTATTTGGACCTGAAAATCTTCAGATGTCCTTCCCTATCTCTGTGTATCAGTGGCCCTGTGAGGTGTCACTCAGGTTGGCCCTGGCCTTCTATTAATATGACTGAAGAAGCAGCCCTTCATTTCAGATAAAGAAGTCAAAAGAGTTTCCAGAAACATATCCTTTTTTTCTCACACACACTTTCCCAAAATTTTTGGTAGTTCCAGTTGAAGTTTAGCATTCTGTGTTTGTGGTTCAGAGCTCATTCTTTAATTTAATAACTCTTATTCTGTGTTTTACTTCAGAATGGCATAATTAACAATATACCAACATGTTCTTGTAACATAGTTAAAGGCATATGTTTTGTCCTGGTTACAATAAATACACATTACTGTGTATGTAGCTCAGTATTTTTCCTTTCTGTTGCCCTGTTGTGAAACTCTCCTTTGAGTGGTGGTTTCAACAAAATAGCAATTACTGGAAAATTGCTTTTACTCCCAAACTGTTTCCTTTCAACATTAAAACATCTTTCCTTAACTTTCTTTTATATAATACTCATCGCAAAATCCAGCTAATGTTTCTTTCCTTTGTTCTTTTGGACTAGGTCCACATCAAGACACGTGAAGGAAATAATGAACCAATTGATCAATTAGTTGGGTCGATAGCTCTGTTTTGACATTCTGCATTAAGCAGTAACTAATTGCCCAATCCTAAATGCTTTTAAAAACATATCTGGGAAATCAATAATGCAGTTAACTGCATTTTAAACAGAAGACTGTACACAGCTACATACAAGGAAATGGCCAGCCATAACTGAGGCATGTGCCACATCAGTAGGATTTTGTGTTGTTTTCGTTTCTATGTGTCTTTGTTTACATTTTTTCCTGATATGCTCTTCCATTTGTACACAGAAATCAAGAGCTCACCCAAAGCATTAGACCATAGGAGCTATGAGCTTTTCAGCACCTACCAAAGCACAAACATCTTCCTTGCTGAGTCATAGAGCAGGAGATGTATTCAGGCAACATAGCGCTTGCTGACCCAGCTGACTGTCTCTTCCTCTCTGTTCAAACTTCCTATTTTCCCTCATTTTTCACATTTTTCCACCCCCTGAGCAGTAACTTTTCCTGCTTCACTACAATGGTGTTTTGATATGTTGTGAGGCCAGACATACTGCTGTAGATACCTTTCCTTCTAAATATTTCCCTTCTAGTACATTCTTATCTTTAATTTTTTAATTGTTATTCTCTTTTTTAAAAATTATTTGTTGTGTGGCCAGTCAATGAATGGTAACAGTAAAAAATTTATGTTAACATTATGATTTTCAAAAATCCTTCAATGAGCAATTTTCACATTTGGACAACAAAATATTTAGGGAGCTATTACAGTAAATGCTTCTTCATCCTCTAATCCACTCAGGTTTTCTAACAGCTAATTTTAAATCAGAGTGCTGGGGACATCTTAGGGTGGAAACAGACCAAACAGATATACCCAGAAGTGATTTAGTAGGCAATAGTGTTCTCCGAAAAATTTAAATTCCTCCTTTGAAATCTTGGCCGCTTCAAGGTTTATGAGAATTTTGCCATTGATTTGAATTACTCCAGGATTTAATCCTTCTATCATCTCAGGCATAACATCTGGTGAGGTTTATTTTGTAAGAGGTAGTTTAACAAGCAGTCTAAGAACTAATCTCCTGACTGTGACTCCTAGCATAATTGAGCCTTCACAGAGGTTTGTGACACTATGTTTTTGGGAGTGAGAGATGCATGACACATATTACCACATATGGAACCACGCTAGAGTTTCTTCCTTCCCTGTAGAGGACTTATCACAAGAGGTAGTTTCCATGGCTCCATGTGTAATGTGTGCATATATGCATTTTCCTGTTTGTGACAGATACCTTCAATGAATGAGCAATCCAATGCAATTCCATATGTATCATCTTCATTTAATGAGCAGATCAAGATCATTTAAGATGACGTACTGTAATAAAAGGTAAATGATCCTTTTCAAAATCTTACACATATGCAAAATACGTCAGATATGGAAATCATTTGTGTAATAGATTTGGACTTGATTGAAGTAATTTAGCAACATTACAAGTTGGATTGGTTATTGAGCTGTTTTATGCATGAATGTATATTCATACAGTGATTTAATTCAAGAACTGGATTGCCAGGGAATGTGACCAGCAAGAGTGAGAATTGAAACGCTCCTTAGCAGATACTTCAGACACAGCTCAAGAGCTCTTCAATTTGGTGCTTTTATTGTAACTCCCTGCTGAGCTCAACAAGTTTAGTTACGAGTCCAAGCATGTAAAGGAGAAGAAATTTCAGTTAGGTTTAAATAAAGAGAAAAGGGAGGCTAACAGTTCAGTAAGATGACCACAGACTTGAAAGAACACTTGAAAATTTAGCACTAATCAAGCACTCAAACTGTCAAAAGATTACAAAAGATAGACCTTTTGTAATTTTAAAGATCTTCTTTTAGACTTCTTCCCTTACTTAAAATTGAATATCTGTTTTAAGACGGCTGCTTGGACAATTATATTACCCTTGGTCACAACTTCCTGGAGGGAGGAACAAATTATCATGCCACGTCAGACTTGAGGGTCAAATGTGGCTGACTTTCAAGGACCTGGCCACTTGGGTCTCAAGAACATGGAAGTAATTCTAATCATCTGCTCTAAAGAGGACAAAGGCAGAGGTCTGAGATAAACAATGAAGTCCAGAGATGCTACCACAGATACTACTTTTCCAGGAAAGCCAACTATCATGAGAAATGATGGATCAGATGATGAAATGACGAGTACTGTACTGGTTAAATAGGGTACTTTGCTGAATTTGAGCTAAGCAGTTTGAGAATTTGAGATAATGGAAATGGAATGCTGGAAACAGAAAAATGTGAATTATGTAAATACACCACTGGTGTTTTTCAGACAAACCATGGAAGATAAACCTCCAGAAAGACTGCACTTCTTCCCACAGGTATATCCAATCACCAGACAATCAAAATATTTTTCAATACACAAAAATTCTTGGATATGATTTTCAAGGACAATTTTCAAACTATATTTTACTAGACCTGCAGATATTTTACATTTCTCTTTAGACAACCCTCTCATCTAAGTAGGTGAATAAGCTTGTATAAACCTGTGATTTTTGCTGAACACTACAATATCTCTGATGTGTCTTTCACAATGCTATGAGTGTTCTCCTACTGAGAATTGTAAAATAGTGCAACTGTATATGTAGGGGTCCTCACCTGTAGTGTTGGAGGAAATCTTCCTCTTGACTGCAGCTGTCAGGCCGAGTGACATCTGCTGATATTAGCAGCTCTGAATGTGATGGGATGCTGAATGTTGAAACAGCAGAGGGACTTTTCCCCACAATTACTTTTTATCCTAGACAACACAGTATACCCTATCATGTGTGTTACCCTTGCTATTTATAAGTTCTTTTGCCAAAAACAGAAGTGTCTTGATACAGAGCTAGAAACACAGATGTGAGTTTGCAGTGGAAGGTGCTATAATCACTATGAACAAATTTCCTCCTACTCTGACTGTTATTCCTTCATTAATTACTATCAGCCTTATATGTCCTATGCTCCCTCTTCAAGGTTCTTCACTGTTTTAAAGAAGACCTGACCCTTGTGGTTTGGAAGCTGCATCCCCAACACTTAATTACTTGGAATTTGCTTCTGCAGAATAAGATCGTACACAAAATGCAACCTGGAGCCCAGACAAAGAAGGATGTGCTGTTCCATACCCTTTCTCCCAGTCACAGACAGACATGGCTATCTATTGGCTTGGATATCTATTGGCTTGGAAGATAGGACACAAATTTTGAGACAGACACCAGAAGAAACAGTTCAAGTGTCCTCTTCCACTCACAGTCTTGCCCATCTTCTGTAATTAGCTAATGAAAATACTTTATTTTTTTCACTTCTAAGGGAAAATGATAGAGGGAGAGCCTTGATGCAAGCCAGATACCCTATTTAGATCCTTAGGTAATGGATGAAATGAGAAAATTTCACCTTTAATTTCAGAGATGTCCACATAATATTAGTATTTCTCACTGACCGTTTTCTTCATCATTCATAAATTCCTTGATTACCTTAAATTTTTCTCTTTGTACTAATCACCATTCCTACCATCCATTCCACTCAGCTCAAGAATGTTCCTCTCAAACAAAACTTGTCTTCAAAAGATTTCTTTACCATGAGAAGTGCATTAAAAATTACCATCAGTGGGAGGGACACAAATACATTGTGATATATTTCAGCTTGAAACCATCTGTAATGGGAGATGTTTTACGATAAATTGCTTTTTCTCTAGGCTTCCTCCATGCTTTTCAAGTGCATATCTTCCTGCTAGGCAAGTATACAATAGATATCCTAGAGAAACGAAATTATTTCTAAACAATGACAGAGTATCCTGAGTAGAGCTAGTTTACTGAACCCTCCAAATCTCCCCCTAATACCACTGATACCAGTACCAAATCCTTTAAAAGAAATCAGAATTGAATTTCTTTTAAAATGCACTTTTTTTTCCTGACTTCCTTTCATGAAGGCAGAAACATGAAAAGAAATTTAATATTTTACAGTCTTCAAGCCGTTAAAAATAAAATTGTAATTCAATATGATTATGGACAAAACAGGTGATTTTAATAAACTTAGAACACATCTGATTAGGCAGCCTGATAACTTCCTGTGAGGCCAGATATTCCTTAAAACACTACCCTGTGCAAACACAATGCATCTGTGCAGTTACTCTTTAACCAATGAGTCATTGTTCATAATAAATCTAAGATCTCCCACTGCACAACTTTGTAAGGAATTTTCATCCTTTTGGTATAATCTGAAAGGGATGGCTTCATAGAGATTGGGGGAGAATTAAGACACTGCAGATAAAGTCCATAATGACTCAGAGTTCAGAGAAATTATAAATAACAGAGAAATTATAAATATATTACAGAAAGACACAGCAAAGGATGGAGGTAAACAAGTCCATCACATAAAGACAAATGAAGAATTTACATCCAACAATTAAAATTGTAGGTTTGTACTTAATGGCCGAAACTTGTACACTGGGAAACTTAGAAGGTCTTGTAGATAACCTCATGGCACGATCTCTTTTTATCAAGGTTTGGTATCTGTTTAAAAGGTGTATTTCACCTCTACTCATTAGTCACTGGGCTTCATGAAGGAATGACTGAATGAAATTTTAGGATAAATAGAAAACATCTGATCAGGGAATAACTAGTCCCTTCTAATACTAAAAATTGGTGATGTTATATAAATTAAATACGCTGCATAAAAATACTGATAGTTCCAAAATAGTGTATTTACTTAAGAAGGTCTGTCACAGGAGTCACGCAGTAAATACAATTATATCTTCAAGGAACATCCATCTGTGAGGTAAACAAAATTACTGCAAGTAGATTGAAACCTATTTTTACAAAAATAAACAAAAAACCCAAACTAAAGCCCAAAACATAGCAAAAGAGGGGTAATAAAGACAGTTTTACCAAAGAAGCTCAATAAACATACTTTAAAAATACCACCTTCACTATAGGCATCATTTCATTCTGCAGAGGTGGAACAACCAGAGATTAAGCCTTATTCTGCAAGATTGTTTCACTCAATTTGATTTTAAAAGTCATTTAATCTTTTAGTAAGTACTAAACACGTCCATGTTTAATATTAAGAAATCATAATATTTCAGCATTTTCCAACATTCTGCTCTCCCCCAGTTACACTCAATTGAAAGATTGTAACCAAATACTATAGAAAAAGTCACTGCTCTCCTGAAGTCAAATCAAATTTTATCTTGTGGCAACAGAAAATAAGCAAATTGGTATTTATTTACTGCAGAGACTATTTGAAATTGATTGGCCAAATAAGGTATCACTTTTTTTTCTTTTTTTCCGAAATAATTATTTGAATCCTCTGGTTTGCCATAATGGCAAAGCAGAAGCTTTTGAAGTAGCTGAGTAGAGCTGAAAAGATATCATCCATTGCTTGCTAAGTCTTTTCAGACCTTTGATCACCAAGAGGCAATGAATTCAGGATGAGGGTCACCTGCATGTCCCAAGTGCACTTTCCCTCAATTTTCCCTTAACTCCTGTGGAGCTAGAGGCAGCAGAGTCCATTCGTTCAGGCAGTGCAGGAAGCATCATTGCTTTATATGGAGCACAGCATGTCTCTTGTTGACAAATCAGTAGATTCCTACACATACACCTAGCAGACTTTTCTTCTGAGGGTTCCCAAAAAGTGACTGAGATAATTGTGAAGAAGACAAAGCATTACATAGAAGTACAAAATACTTTTATCAATGTATTTTTCTTAAGAAGTGGTCTATCCTTTGGAAAAAAACAAACAATAAACAAAGCAAATGTAACAACAACAACAACAAAAAAAAAACAACATAGCAGCCAAACCATCTTCCTGTAAAATGGCTTGGGGAGAGCAAAGAAGTTTGTTTTCATCTTCTTCTGTTATACTAACAACTAGACCATTCTTGGTTATCAGAGGAAGATTCTGAATTTTGTCTTTAGACCAAAGCATTATCTTGCAGCAAGGCAAAAGAAAAAGCAGACGTTGTCAGTTGCAGTTAACCAGAAGTCAGAGAAATCATCGTTGCAGCTTGGAAGATGGTAAATGAGTGGCATTAATTTGCATTGGAATACAGTTTTACAGTTCTTATCAAATATCAGAGTGAATTAAGGCCTTTGATCTTGGTTCATCTTCTAATTGAGATAGCTGACTAGGAAAACAGTGCTGTTGTGCTCCCTAAAAATCACAGCAGGGACCATACCTTGAAAAACATGTTCTCTTGGCAATTCAGTCATAGTGTGTATACTACTCTCCTGTACTTCAGTGAATGTAGAGATAGTTTCTGGCAGTAAGGACTCCTGATGTGAGCTCCTAATTTGGTGTGTAACACTGACTAAAAACAACCTTACATCCTGAATCATGCATATTTTGTATCTAGTTTTGTTTAGGGACTCCTATGCCTCTCCTGAGGTTGACTCTTACTTTCTAAAGTCCTAAAATGTTGTTCTATGTTTCTGCAAGTTCAGAATTTTCCAGAGAAAAGAGAGTTACAGGTGGATATGAGAAATTATTATAGGTAGAGAGGTAAATTATTTAGTTTTAAATTTATTACTGCATTTCTTATTTTGCAAAGTCTGTTTCTGTTTAAATCACAGTGTTGTGTCTTTTCTTACACCAAACTAACTTAAATTAGAAATAGTTTGTTGCCATAGCAATGTTTTTCCCTTTGTAGTTCTGTTATTTCAGGTTCATTGCAAACTACACTGCATAGCTGGAATTCAGACATGGAAAAATGTTTCAAATCCTGTCCTCCACCCTTTGGGAAGCATACAGCTGGTGTCTAAACTATGTATCAGAGTTCATAGTTCATTCAGGGTGTTATCTAGTTCACCAGAAGTGATTCAAATTGCAGGGAATTTAATAAAGAGTTAGAGAACAAGTTAAATATTTTTGTCACTACCCAAGCTCGTTTTCAACTTTGCAGTTTCTCCTTTCAGCACATATAAACAGTCTGCCCTAAAGAACTCCTACCCCACTACAGTGTATTTATACATATTCAGTATGCTAAAATAGCTCTCCATCAGCTTACAGGAATTCTGTGACTGCTCTCGGCTGGTGTTACTTGTTATCACTTCTGGTCTGCTTATTTGACTCATGTCACTGGAAGACGTGACTGAAGATCTGGGCAAAACTTTTACATCTGGTTTAAATAAACTTTTTTTTTTTATGTTCAGTGGCAGGCAACTAGCTTATAAATAAAAAGGCCAGAACAGGCTTAAAAGTCCATTAAACAGAACAAAAAGGTGGAAATAGAATGAACTAATACATAAAAATAATGGGTGAGAGTAGCAATGACTATTTATATGGGTTGCTCCCTATACTTGCTTTTTCCATTTTACAATGAATAGTAGGAGTTGTTTCTAATCAAATGCATTTCCTCCACTTTTATATTCCTACCCAAAGATACTTCTTTAACATAATGTTATTTACAGTGCAGTAAGGAGGTTGAAACATAACATCGTTGTCATTGCAGGAGCTGAAATGCACTAAGAGCTTTCTCCTCAAGGGAACAGGCAAGTGCCCCGCACCACAGACAGGATGACTTGATTCTCAGTCCTCAGGAGCTCAACTACCCCCTTCTTGTTTCCACTTTATGTTCAGTAAGTACCTTTTGAAACACGGTGTCATGCGCGCCAGCAAGGCTATTTCTACCAGAACTGGATGTCTGCATTTGAATCGCTAATCACACACAAAAACCCAGTCTAGGGGCCTTGAAACATTTACTTCAATTGCTGTTTTCCTCCCTTGGCTCCAGAAGGCAAGAAAATTCTAATAATAACCTTGCAAACAACTTGAGCTTTGAGAATGTCAGGGAGCTTGGCTGGCATAACACCGAGCAGACATTAGCTTTGTGAATAGTGTGCTACTCAGTTCATCAAGGGCACTTAAATCTCCCTGTTCTTTCTGTCACACCATGCTTTGAACTACTTTGTCTAAAATAACAGTTTACTGTAGCTCTCAAATACCATAATTCACACACATGGAAACACTGTTTTCCCTGTCATTGTTGACTTGATATTTAACACAAAATCTGTAGGTAGGAAAGAAATTACAGATGCCTGACACAGTGGGCTCAGGAATGCTGAGTGTGACAAGGACATGGTTTCCAGGACTTAACTCTTCAAAGCAAGTCCAAAAGAAGCCACTGGATAATTTGCAAGAATTCACCTGCGGCAGTCAAAACATGGGCTTCTGCTTGTTTAGTGCTCCCATGTTAAAATATTGACTCTTCTCCTTACAGAAAAGAAATCTTCAAGCAACTAAAATCTGCAAATTAAGTGCAGTGGCTATGCTCTGGAAGAACATCATTGTCACTACACCTAAGCAAGAGCCTCCAGCTCTGTAACAACACTGAAATCAAAGGACTTCATGCTGACACAAACATCAGTACTGTACCTTCAGCTGAGGTTTTGCAGGCAGTGATTGTAAAAACTCCATTTTGCTTGTGAATTTGGCCTTGAAGAGGAGCCAAGTCCCACACTTCAGTGTGGGCACTTTGAAGGACCTTCATTTCTCCCAGACATGGTTAGCTGGCTACCTTGAAGGGTTCATCTCAACCCCTATTTTCTCCCTGTCACCATCATGTTCATCATGAAACACATACATTTCTCCTAAAACGTAAGTCTAAAACTCCTGCTTTAAGTGAAGAAGATATTGAACACTGACAACATATGAGTGTGAATAAAACTGCCTATTTTGAAAAGCCTTCAAATTCAAGCACATGCTTGAACTGCACCTTCATTCCTTGCTGCCTGACTGCAAGTTACAGGTCCTGGGAGAAGCTCACTTCCCAAGGGGAAAAAAAAGGCATTACAAACCAAATATTCCCACTGATCACCCATAAATATTTAAATATTGCCTGAAGAGTGATTTTCAGAAAAAGATTAATTATGCAGATTATTGCCATCCTCTCAGTGAAAACACTGAATCACAAAAATCAATGGCATATGGGTGATATGCTCCCACTCTGTGTTGAGATAAAACTATTTTGCAACAAAAAATCATTTTCCCTCATCCTGGTAAAGATGTTAATGGGTCAAGTTCTACCCTCAAAAATGTATATGCAATACTTACGAAAATCATATACAAACATATAAGATTATACTTTGACTTACAGGTTAAAAATTTTGATTGTTTAAAGCTCTTCTGAACTGTGGCAGGAGGTGGGACAAAATTGCTTTTCGTTTATCAAAACAAGGAATAAAGAAGAATGACTCTGCTGGTAGTTGGACAATGCAAAAACATCAGGTGCTCAAGTATGGTGTGTATATATGAAGAGGAGCAGGGGCAGGTAAAAATTTGCCCTTGATTGTACCTAGAAAACAAAAGTGGAAAAGTTGATTAAAGATTACATAGTGAACCTGAACAAATATTTTGGCAAGAGAAAAATTATATTTTTTATAATGTGAGAAAAGGAGATCAGCGGATCTCCTTTTCTGATTCTTCTGAAGTCCAGGAGAATTAGGGCAGATTGTTGCCCTTAAGCTGTTTGGGACAGAACTTACAAAAAAGCAGCAAAAACCACAGCTGAAAGGATTTTGAAATACCACTAAGACACATGAGTAGCAAACATCTGCTGACTGGTGTCATCTTTGATGAATTGTGATGAGCTATATGCCTGCTAGACAATTCACAGTGCTCTTGCAGCACCTTGGGGCACACAGCTATACCTGGATGCATGGAAAAAGGCTTTCTCCTGTGTTGCTCCCAGAACCACTCAAATGACAGAACCTTGATGAAGGTGGAGGAGCCTCAAAATCTGTGCTTAACTGAGATACCCAGATTAACCTTTCCTGGGTGGCTAATTGTCCCTCTCTAGCAATGAGTTATATCCTCCAAATACTTTTGGTGCCTCAGCTAAAGCAAAAACGCCTAACATGTGTTTTCTCAGTCTGTTTCTCCAATTCTCTGACATATTAATTGTTGTCATCTGGCTGTCCTGCAGTATTGTCTGTGGATGCTGTTCTGTTCTGATTGTACTGCTGCACAACAATTTGATTTCCATCCTTCCACATACATCTATTCAGACCTGATTTAAGTCATAAGACAATAGATAGCAGGTGGCTGTAACGGGCAGATGAGAAGAGCAGAAGGTCCTGGCAAGCCAACACAGATGAGCACAATAAACAGTAGTTACCCCATACCTATTGTTTGCTTAGTCCTGTCACGTGTTTTATAGGGGTCACAATGGAGAGGAGTCCTAAGGAGGGACCTGACAGAGAGTAGCATGGAGTGGGGTGGTCTTTGCAAGGAGCATGCTCCATGCATGAAGTGCCTGGGCTAAAATACAGGATGGTCTCTGCTGATGGTTATGCTAGTGCTCTGCTCCCTGTTGCTTAGTGTGAGCGGCAGTCTGATGTGTCTTTGATTTTATTTTTGGAGCAACTAGAAAACTTCATATGTAAAAGTCTTTATCAAAGAGTGTTTATCTTCAATATCCCCCTGCAGAGAATACCTAGGTAAATAAATGCAACCACACAAAAATGTACACATGTGCATCCCCATCAAGCAATAGCAAAGACAACAGTATATGCACAGCTAAAGCACAGAAGCCAATATATGCCTCACTGAAGTGCATGTAGGCTTTTTCCCTTGAAAACACATAGTTAAGTAGCCACAGGCAGTTCTTGAAAAACAAGGCTCTCCAGAAAAAAACAAAGTGTCTCCAAGCATGTTGCACCTTTATTCAACTAGCTAACCCTTTCAAGGTTCTTCAACCTTACTAGAAATTTGCCTTTGGTGTTCTACTGCACAGGACATACTCATTTCACTTCTAGAGGGACATGAACAGTGATTTTTAAGAGCCTGCTTATAGGTTGTGCAAAAAACAATGCCTGAGGTCTAATGATTCAATATTAAGCAGTAGTTTCAAGATGAATGCTGGAAACTGGAGAAATCCCTCTTTGGTATTTATGTGGTTTAAAGACTAAGTGAACTGTGTATTTATGCTTAGTAAATCTGTGGTCAACTTGATCACTTTAATATGGCAGCTAAGGTGGTTGGAGGAGGAAGTGGTGTATTGAAAAACCATCAACCTAAATATGTATCAAACCACAGAAAGCTTCTGAAGTCCCCAAAGACCATTTTTGAGCTTTTTTTCCTGGCTATGAAGGGGTTTTTGGGGGTTGTTGGTTTGGCTTTTTCTTTTTGTAACAAGTCTAGCTTAAATGATAAATAACAAGTGATATTAACAACCAGCTGGTTACCACAGAAAAGAAACTGACTGACGGAGCAGCTGCTGTCCTGCTTTCTCTCACTCTCCTTGTCAGAGTTTCAAAATGTCTCTTTAACTGCAGTATATTAACTGTTGTGACTACAAATGTTAAATCCCAAATCCTCATAAGGAGTTCTGCTGAGCAGAGCTTTGATTTCTAGAAACGTGTTTTTTCAATGGAGTCATCAGCCAGTTTTCATCAGAACTACAGAGAGTGTTCCCCTGTCAGAAATTTTGATGTGACTTGTGGGGCATGCTTTCCTGCTTCTGACATGTACTTTCCAAAGCCTTAGCTGGTCACAGCTGACAATGTTTTCAGACCTCCCTGCACAGCACCCCTGCATGAGACATTGCCAGAAACCTCTGTGCAATTCAAAAAATATGGTCCAGATTTTGCAGAAAAGTTCTCTGGAACCCAGAAAAAAACCATATTGGTCAATGTTGCTTTTATTGACATTGCACTTGGAGATTGCTTTCCCAATAAAACACTATCCGCAGGATTTGGCTGCATAGTTTCTGCTGGCTTTCCTGGAAATTCCACACTGAAAATCCATGCATTGCTGAAAACACAGGGATTCCAAATGATTTTTTTTACTGGTCTGTTTCGATCTGACTGACATCAATGGGATCTTAACTATTAGCTGGTATGAGGGTTTAAAGTAGAAACGTCCATTTTGTAAGTGCAAATTCATGTGGTTTTCCCCATACCTTCTTATAGATGTTGTTTATTTGGTTTTTTCCCCCGATATTTCTCACTTCTCCAAGAACATCGTCCTTACACTTTCAATCAATGTAGCCTTTCAAGATTCTGAATTCCATGGAAGGAAAGAGACCCAGGAGAAAAGTCACAGAAGACTTACACAGTGCCTAAAGCTGGGATCTGGAAGCTGGCAGTCTCCGCTGGCAACAGGAGTTGATGCAAGAGGCAAGTAAGCAGTTGCAGAATATGTAAAATTTCCTTTTAGAAGAGCAAGGACTGGGAGCATGGCTTCATTTCTCAATTCATTCTGTAAATGTAACTCACAAGAGGGACTGAAGATCAGAAGGGGCTGCAGTGTGGAGGATTAGGATTTCCCTTGAGACTTCCACTAAGAGAAGTGCCAAGAGCCTTCCTTACGTAACAATAATAACTTACTTATACTTACCTCCCGAGAGTGTTGTGAGGCTTAATTAGTTAATGGGTGTAAAGTGCTTTGCAGATGCAAAGAATAATATACGTACTAAGTATTATTAACTGGCAGAAGATCTACACATGAGAAGTCCCCACAGCCTATTAGAACTAAATTATTCAGTGAGCTCCCCAAAATTATGGAACAAGGTACAGAGAGCTCTCCCTCAAAAACACTAGAAGCCCACTCGCACAGCCTCCCTGCGTTCCACACCCCAAGGCTGTGGAACAGATATTGCCTTTGTTCCCTTTTCACTACACTCCAAGACAAGTCAGGAGGAGAAGGTCTGTGAGATCCCTGGACTGAAGTGACCTGTACAGAGGGTTGCCTGTACCCCACTGGGCTAAACACAAATTTTTCATTTTTGACATAGTTACAGTTTGAACTGCAGCCCAAAACCTTTTGTGACCATCTTCTCCTGAGTGAGATGCATGGAACATCTGCTTCCTAGACAGCCCGGAGCCTGATTTTTCTGGGAAGCCCAGAGTTTGCTACCCCACTTTTGCCAGACAACTACAATTGCCAAAATGAAGCAATGAACTGAAGTATAAATTACAGAATGATTGCTGTGCTTTAATACTAACACAAAGGTGGAATGCTACGCACATGACTGACAAACTGAAAATCTTCACCCAACAAAAAAAACCAAAAAAAGCAAAAAAATGTCTCAGGTTCAGTTCTTCAGACACAATAGAGACTAGATGTAAAGTGATGTATCATTGTTTAGCTGTTTAAATTCCAGCACAATGAGAATTGCTTGTACAGTTCTTGGCTACAATTTTTTTTTTATTCCTGTATTTTCCTCTTTTTCTTTCCCCTACCTGCATACCAGCTTTCCAGTTGAATTTTCCAGTTGACTATGTTCAATATTATCTCACACTTTTACACTAGAATAAAAGTATATTTTCTGTATTTTCTGGCATCAGAAAAGTACTGTGATACAAAGACAATTAAGAGTATTCTTCTCATTTTGGAGTCATCATGAGCAAAGTGCATGTCGGTTAATGTGTTCCAGTTCAGCTCATTCCTGAGCCTATACTCAGGGGTACCCACACTTTCATGGTTCTCACTTGTGCCACAGACACTCTGGCTGTTCTAAGTTGACTTTGGACTCTCTCCTTCCACTGGCCCCTCAGTGGCTCTGGACAGCCATTTGCTTGCCAGCCATCATGAGTGTGCTCTCAAGGGCTATAGCTAGGAGAGAGGTGCCTCTCCAGTGCCTATTTCAGTTTGCCTCAGCCGAGGCAGCAACAGATAGGTACTTATTGGCAGCCATTATCCTGTTTGTCTCAAGGCATGGAAAAGCACATAGCTCACCTGCAGTGGCAAGTCCTCCAACACTGCAGGCAGAGAAGTGTGTGCAACCTGACTGTCGATGAAACACATCACTGAGTATTGGGCACCTAACTCTGTTAAGTGCCCACAAACCATAAACTAAATAAAGACAAGCCTTAAGAGCTTTTAGCAAAACTATGCCTACTAATTCAATGTTTCTAATATCACAGACATAGAAAAAAGTACAATTCTTATTTTGTACTTCTGGGGACTTGATATGAAAAATCTGCTTGGATTTTTTGAATAGCTGACTGATGACTGAAGAAACTATACAATAATAATACACTGGAATCAAAACTGCAAGGAATTTCAGCCACAAGTACATTACAAAGTAGATATGCAATGATTCAAGATTTTATTTGCCACAGTTGACAAAAAAGGAAGAGAGTTACAGGTTCCAAGAGCACAGTAATTTTTTCCTGTCAACAAAGACTAGGGGAGAGATGTCCCAATACTCTCACAGGATCTGCATTAGCAGATGTAGTCTTAGCAGATGTACTTATTAGAGACACAAGAAAGAAGCAGGTGTGAGAAATTTTACTAGGTGTATTTTCTTCCTCAAATAGCTGTACACAATTCTTTTGAAAACCTATTTGTTTGAAAACCACAAGCTAAAAAGCTGCCACATTTGCCTTCAAAAACAAAGTTGGCTCTTTGTGGTTTTCTCCATTCCATCTCAGATCAACTTATGAAGGCTCATCTTGTAACCAAAATAACCTACATAACACATTTTCCATGATACGCTAAGATCATCTTTTATTACCAGGCTTTGTGGTAACAAACCCTTTTATGATGCATTTATTCAAGGTTTGTCTTTCCCAAACTGTGGGGAATACTTAATTTGTTTTCTATGCCATACTTTGTGTAACTAAATAATTAATCACATTGATATTCTATCAATACATCTTTCTTTAATGGTTAAACATATGTTAATAATTCAAATATCTATGGGTGACCTCTTTGCACTCCTGTGATTTTCAAAAAGCCCAGTGCTCTTTGAAGGCACTCTATCACTATCGTGTGCGGCACAAGTTAAAAGCCTTTTATTCTTTCTTTTTTTTTCATTTTTTTTTATCTCTCTCACTAGTAGGTACCTTGCCAGGAGGGGTCCTGTGGACCATCAACAATCTGGGGTTAGTTTTAAGTGGAACAGGAAAGTTAAGTGTTTTGAACTGCTGATTCAGGTACAATACTTGAACACAGTGTAACTATACTGAGTGGGCAGATGAGTGTTACACAGCAAAATCTTTTTTGTACTCATCTGACAAACCTTTTAAATTGTGATTAAATTCATCAGCAGAGTCTGAAATTTTCTGGATATTTTCTCAATTCACAGGTTATGTAATTAGAAGTTATTAGAGTCCAGCAGTCCAATGATACTGTCAAACCCCAAAAGAACCTAACTGCTCTAAAATACAGCCTCCCTTATAAGACTTTTGCATGTGCTCACTAATGTGACAGCAGTGATGTTTCCAGGCAAACTGGAAACATCTATAATGAGGCTCAGAAACAGCAAATATAGACGTCTCCTTTTATATCCTGTAAGGCTTTCATGGGCAAAATTTTATCTATATTCACTGGGTGTCTCACTATCAAGTTTTCCACATTTTATAGGTGAAGATTAGGCCTAACTTCCCAAAACTTGCAGTGGAAGCTTATATCAGGGACCATAAACTGCAACAGATAGCCTTTCATTCCTGCCTATCGCTTTAATATGAAAACACAGTTCCTTGTTACAGCTAAGTTGACATACAATGAAAATTGTTTATCACGTAGTGAATTCTCACATGTATTTTTGCAGTGATTTTCTGCCAAAGGGTCTGTCAAAAATCTTATTCATTTAGTGTCCTGGTTTTGGCCCAGATCAGCTGTGAGGGGGCAGAGCCTAGAGTAGTTTGGGTGTGGCCACAACATAAATATTTTTCCATACCATTTTATGTTATTGCCAGAAGCAGGGGAAAGGGAGTCTCTCTCACGTCTGACATCAAAGAGTGTTTGTTTTCCAGTGGCGCAAGAGTGGCAGATGGAGCGGTGGGGTAACACTGCTCCCAGGTGGAGGGAGCGGTTTGGGTGATGGGGCTGCACAACTGCATTGAGCTCCCCACTAGTTTTTTGCCTTTGTTATTAATATGGTTGCTGTTACTGTTCATTTTCTTATCTCATTATAGGTTCCAGTAAATTGTTCTTATCTCAGCCCATGATTTTTGTCTTTTGTGCCTCCAATTCTCCTCTCTGGCCATCCATGTGTGGAAGTGGAGGGAGGAGAAGCCAGTGAGCAATATGGGGTTTTTGAGTCTCGGGGTAGAGCAGGGAGAGGCACAAAACTCAGGAATAGCATGACTAAGCCATGACACTCAGTGTTCCTAATTCACACATTTTGGAAACTAAAACAGGTTTCTCAGGTAAACAAAGTTTGGAGACTAATTCTGGGAATTCTGGGAGTGTGTTCTTGACCGGCAAAGGTTGTGAGTGTTCCCACCTCTTTGTCCCTTGTCAACTTATGTGTAAAACAAAAGCAGAGACTGGCTTAGCATGGGCACAGCATGTGGAGCGACAGCTGGAACTTAGTTGTGTTGTGTGTAAGGAATTATAGTAAATAAATAAATACATACAGAGTTGAGTGGAAAGTATATTTTTAATTAACATCACTCATTGTCTCAAAATAAATCCTGTTGGACATACCATAAGAACACAGACTTTTTCCTCTGGAATCACCTCTTATTAGAGTGAGAGGGATGAAATAATCTACAAGGTAACATAAGAACCTTTTGTCACTTCCTTATGTCTTTAGCTCTGTCTGGAGAAAGAAAAATGCAGCTGTTTGTACAGGGCTTATACCAACTTACAGCATCTACGCTACTATGTACCATCTCTATAGGTACACACTGCCATATCTTCTATTTCACAAAAGCACTGAAAATATAAGTAGTTCTTCCGAGTCCAAATCAAAACATGCATGTTTAGGAAAGCTATAAAACCAACATTCTACCTTAGTGCTACAGTAACCTGGTCTTGTAACCAAGCATTTTCCCCAGGAATGGCTGGGCCTTAAGCCATGCTTGAGCACCAAGGGTCCTGTTGCAGCTCACCCCACAGCAAAAAAAAAACAACTTCCCATACACATTCACTCTGAAAGGACTCTGGCAAGTAGCAGAATGTTTTATCCACTGCAACTTCACCTGTGCAAACCAAGAAAGGGCTTTGAAATAGCAGCTCAGTGTCAGGGTGAGAAGATTTGCTTGACAAACAGCCAGACTCATCACAACAGAAATTCAGGATGAACAAATGCCCACATGAAGTCCATGTGCTTTCCTGAAGTTTCCTCAAAGTGGGACGCACCTGTGTCAAGATCATGACCCTGCACTCAGTTGCCAGTCAGCTCATCACTTCTTTGCAACAGAAATCATCCCAGGAATTACAGAGCTTTGTTCTTCTAAAACAACTGCAGCCTGTATCAGAGAAAGAGTGAGACCTTTTCTGACAGCTTAGCTGGGCAAGTATTTGAATAACATACACGATGCCTTGTGGTTAGATGACTTGTGGAAACCCTCCTGGTTTTCAGTCCCAAGGGAAAGTCATATATCTCTGAATCTGCACATGCTAGAAGAATGTATTCCAAAATGAAGCATAGTTCAAAGCTCAGTTTTGAATGTTTATTGTTTTATCTGGGCCTGCTTTTAATATTTATGCCTATCTCCATGGCAAAACCAAACCATTCTTTTTTAAGGGAAGTTTTAACCTTGTGAGAAATGTTACACAAGGAAACAAAGCCATATACAACATCCTTGGAGCTCAATGCAAAAACAAAACCAGACCCCTTCCATGCAGAAGTCTGGCCCAACAGCCCAGGCCATCCCAAAGTTTCATTGACACTAGAGAAGATTTATGCCTATGAGGATGGCAGGGGTCTTTCTTCAGGGGCAAGAGACAGTGCTCACAGTCCTTCATTGAACTTGACATAGCACTGACCAAGAACGATATCTCTTCAACTGCTGTTTTAATTTGGTTTAGGCTTTGTAAAGCCTCTCAGAATAGCTGCCCACAGATTTGAAGTTATATCCCCATGGATAGAACAAGCTGTATCCCTTTGTGTTCCACAATCCAGTCAACCCACTCCTTAAATAGCCTTTAAGCACAGGCATCAAATTCAAGTAATTTACCATAATCTTCAGACACACAAATACATACCCAGATGAGTATCAGCAACAGCTGCCAACTTGCAACTAATTTAAAACCTTACCTCACAAGGTCACTAGCAGCTATATTTCTTAGCTAGCAGAGATCTCAATCCTTTACATCGCTACTACATCATAAAAATAAGCATTTTTTTTCTCCTTTGTATTTACTCTTTCCATTGTTAATATTCTGTATATTTAGGAACATGGTTTTATTCCCCTGATCACAACTTTTATGGGGACACTGCTGTCACTCTGCCTTGCTGATGAACCATCTGAGGCACTGAAATATGAATTAGCCAGCTGGAAACTGCACCAGGTAGTGAAAGAGCCAGAATTTTAACTAAGCATTTCCAGACCCCAAGCCCTTATTTCTTTAGATGCCCCAAGCACATTATGCAGCAAAAATCTTGTTAGAAGGACCTGACTGGATAAATCAACAAAATTAAAATAGGAACAATCTGATCCTTAAGTTGATGGGGTGGGTTGGTTGGTTTATTTATGGGGGTTTTGGGATTTGGTTTCTTTCTGTGTGATCTCTGACTTGCACAGGATCAAAAGTGCTATCACACCGTGACAATCACAGAAAATACTCTTTTCTTCCTAACCTGAAGCCAGAGATTGTGGTAGCATCCTTTCTCCAAAGGCTGAGGCGGCTTTCTACCCTAGTTCAGAATGCTTTGGGTCCTAACACCGTCCCTTACCCTCCTGTTGTGGCTGCAGTGGCAGAGGCCAGCCAGAGCATCTCTGGTGCCTGTCCTCAGACCTGGTTGTCCTTGCACTGCCTGGCCAGTGATGGTGGCTCTCCTGCATGTTGTGCCTTTCTTTCCAATCTGTAGAACACACAGCAAGGCTTGGCTACACAAGGCTTGACAACCTTGTGTAGATGAATGGGACTTCTGATAAGTAAGAGGACACTGGACTGAGAAGCTCCATTCCTTGAAGCACCAAGGAAACTCTCATTACTTGTCAAACAGCCTACAGTGTTGGGTTCTGCTATAGAAAACATCAATTAGCTCTTGCTTTGTCCTCTGACAACATGATAAATATTTCATAGTCATAACTGCCTAATGCCAGGCAAGTTTCTAGAGATAAGACATGATCAAATTGGCTGTGTACACTCCTCACATCCTTGCAGTTGCATGGAGTCAGGGCCAGTCACTTGGCCCTCTTTGGGAAATGTATTTGGCAGCTTTACTGTAGCTCCTGGCCAACCAGCAGTTGATCTAAAAAAATCAATTCTGGGGTTGGCACCGATCTGAAATTTCTGTGTGATATATCCATCCCACATGCAAAAGGTCAGCCTTCCCCATTAAATTCCACAACCTCAGCAGACTCTGGATGTTTTTCCATTTTCAATTTTCTCTGCACACAACCAAAGCAAGCACTGTGGTGTCTCTACTCAGTGATGCAAAATAAGATGCAATGTAGAAAAATTTCCACTCCTATCAAGTAATAAAGAATTGAAGTCAATAAGAAGAATTTTTTAATGACCTCTGACAAGTGTTATTACTTTCCACTGGAATATTTTCCTAGTGCTAATGGGATCACACAGATATTTTGTATTTTGGGGTACAGCACTGGTATTTTTGGAGGTTATTGACATTTTGATTTTTATGATGGTAGAAGAAATGTTTAAGAAAAAATTGTGTTGAATCAACATATGGAAGTGAAACCTTGTGTTTCAAATTGTTATTTCAGCATTTCAGTATGATAAAATATAAAAATGCCATTACTTCAAAGTCAGACTTTTCAGTGCAATTTCCATATAGGCTCTTCCAAAACCATATATTCTGAAACTTCCTGCTCCATAAAAGAGGAAAGAAAACTAGCTAAACAAATGCATTTGGACGTGTTTTTATTAAAATAACTGTTGAAATAGTCCAGTCTCTATGACAAGAAAATCCTTCCTCCAAAGAACTACAAAGTATTATATTTCATAACAATCCTTAATAACACTAATCAGGGATTTTAGCTCTTGCCCTGCCCAGGTTCTAGGAAATTTTGTCTTCACACTGCAAATAAAAAGTAATTTCTTCCATGAAGACTCACTTTCCTGGTCAATATTCAAATAATCCAAGTGACTTATCAGAGAAAGATCTGCTTATTTTAGAGCTGTGCATGATGCAATTGGGGTTGTGGTGTCACTTTACAAGTCTGCTTTGTGCTTTAAATATTAATCTGAAGCACAGTTCAAAGTTAGTTAAGCAGTTGTTCCAATAAGTATATTTGCAAAATGTGTGTGCTTTTTTTTTTCTGAAATGCAAAGATGGTAGACCTGTTAATATTTGTTTAAAAATTTGTAGTCATTGGACCCTCCTAGCAGAGCTGATTCTATTAACAATACAAAAATCTACCATGCTGACTGTTGCTCTTGAGCAAGAAAAGGGAGTCCACTCCAGACACTTCTGAGAAACTTTCTATAGTTCATAAGCCTTGTCCTTCCAGAATCACACTCTTCCTTGGTAGGATTACTGCAGCACCACAAAACAGATAGACCTCCAGCCAAGCATGACCCATCACAGGTTTGGAACAGTGGAAATGTATTGCTATTGAGGATGTTCTTCAACTTGAAAAGCTAGAGGTCTAATAGGATGGCTTCTTGAGGTCGTCACACTTACCTGACCAGCATTATGAATCCCAGATTATCTTTTTTTTAAATGCACAAGGAAGGGACAAAGGCAGCACTCCAACAATTCTCAGAGTCGATCTAGCCAAAATCTGGTCCCTTTTGGAAAGTGTTTGTAAGGTTTCTGCAAATTCATCACTGACTCTGCTATTAACAAATGGTAAGGAGTTCTTGTGGCACTGAATGTCTTGTGGCACTTTTATCTTGAGTCTACCATTTTGCACTACAGCACAGACGAGAATAAAGCCAAAGCCTTGGAAGAGAGAAAACTAGTTTTCTTTTGAAAACAATGTCCATTTTGATTTTTTGTCCATGACAGTTGCACTTTTTCCTTCTGTCACTTAGCTTTTTTTGCTTTTACTGTCAACATGAGACTTGCTGAGAAACAATTGTCTTGCTTTGCTTTAAGCTCAGGATTCCTGTCATGGTCCTTCCTGCTGGGGGACAGTATTTGGTTTCCTGGACAATCAAACGTAACCTATTTGTTTAGCTTTTCAGACCCAGAGATATTACTGTATATGTATTTCCCATAGTAAGGACTGATCCATGCTCGTACGGAGACCCTTCTGAAGAACAGCTAAGGGCCATGTAAATTTCTACCAGTGGTTTGGCATTTTTTCATTTATGCTGCCTTCTGCTCAAAAGACCTTTGAGTAGGATATCCACAGCCAAAAGTCAGTGAGCAAAGCCTGTGAGCAAAGAACAGTGTTTGCCTGTTTATGCCATCAGAGTCCTGGAAAGACCACTCCTTTACAGCCCTCCTTTACCTACCCAGTGAATCTTAGGCTTGCTGAGGTTTTTCTGCTACCGTGTCATCCAGTACTAAATGTCACAGATTGGTTTTTTTGGACTGTTTTGGAGAAAGAAACAGTTGAGAATGAGAAATGTCTGACTGGGGTCTTTGCAAAAGGATGCTGAGCTCTTCCTTTGTCCTCGTTGAAATGCATATGTGGTTCATGCCAGCCAAGGCCTATATGAACCATTTAAATCATGGAGATATACTGACTACACCCATTGAAAATCAAAGCCTGTATCCTGTTGATACATTTTGGCATGACCATAGCCTCAGTACTTTTTTTGTGCAAAGGCAGGCACTTCAAAGAAAATCTCTGAAGCATCAATAAAAAAGAAAGACTTAGTTACATAGAGACCCACTCCAATTAGTATCACGCAAGGATCTGACCCAAAGATATTAACAGTAGATTCTTGTCTCATCTGTGAGAAGTTCTTGCAAACAAATGGTTTTGTCATTAGAGATGAATATTTTTCCTTTTTTTTCTCCTTTTCAGCAAATTCTCTGGAAAATGTATGTTTTGAGTGGCCAGACTTCTCAGCAGATTCAGATGGGACTTGCAGAGGACTTTCAGCTGAAATAAAAATGGCATAATAATTCATGAGTACTTAAGAAACCTCTATAAAAAAAAGTAATAGATGCATTCTCAAATATGTTTTTAGGCCCATGTAAAAAAATGTAAAGGAACTGTTCCACTTTGACCTGCCAGGACAGTCACAGCTCCCAGGGAAGCCTAGGCCTGCACCCCTTTCTCACCTGTGCTTTCTCACTTCCAGCACAGCTCTGCTCACTCTTGACTGATAATTTTCTCTTTGGCATGGACAAAATCTTTTAACCAAGGAAGAAACAAACAAACTGAGAATTTGTACAAGGTCCCATGTATACCCTGGAAGCTGGACATTGCACATCACAGCACCCTTCTAAATTAGATGTATTATTAATTCTGATGAGTACTGCTAGAACAATGTCATAAGTTGAATATTTCCATGAACTCTCAAGAAACAGGGTCATTTCTTTAGCACACTGAACAAGTTGAACTGAAAGAGGCCTCAAGCAGCTTCCTTCTTCATCTTCTTCCCACATGCCTGTTAATGCCACGAACCTGCAGAATTGCCTGTGCCAAAGTCATGCTTGACAGAAATTACACTCTGACATTTTTCTAGCATCTCAGTGATGGATACTTGATAATCAGGACAGCTACTCCTTTGCAGTCCTTATTCTTAGAAAGTTTTGTCTCTGACTTTCTTCTTGTTTTGGAGTGGTCTTTTCTTTCTTTCCTGTAACCTTTCATCTATCTGGTGACTGTTGTGTTTCACACTGTTTGGGACGAGCAATTTTCATCACAACCTCTCCATGATTCATAACTACAACATTGTAGTGTGTTGACGCTGGCCAGATGCCAGGCACCCACTAAAGCCACTCACTCCACTCCAGAGCTGGACTGGGGAGAAAAAAAATATGATGAAGGGTTCATGGGTTGACATAAGGACCAGGAGACATCACTAATCAAATACCATCATGGGCAAAACAGGCTCAACTTACAGATATGAAGTGAATTTATCACTAACAAAATCAGAGCAGGATAATGAGAAGTAAAATAAGCCCTTAAAAACACCTTCCGCCACCCCTCCCTCCTTTCCAGCTCTACCTCCTACTTGAGCGTCTCAGGGAGACAGGGAATGGGAGTTATGGTCAGTTCATCACCCATGGCTCCTCCTGCTGGTCAGGGAGAGGATTCGTTCCCCTGCTGCACCATGGGGCCCCTCCCACGGGAGACAGTTCTCTATGAACTTCTCCAACGTGAGTCCATCTCATGAGCAACAGCTCTCTGTGAACTGTGTACTGCTGGAATATGAGTCTATCCCATGGGCAACAGTCCTCCCAAAACTGCTGCAGAGTGGGTCACTCTTCCATGAGGTGCAGTCCTTTGATGACAGGCTGCTCCAGCATGGGCTCCTCTCTCCATGGGCCTCCCATGGCGGCAGAGCCTCCTCTCAGGCATCCACCTGTTCTGGCATGGATCTCCTCCATAGGGTGAGCATGGATCTCTGAATCCCCTGTGTCCGTCCATGGGTTGGAGGGGCACAGCTGCCTCACCATGGTCTGCACCACAGACTGCAGGGGAGTCTCAGCTCTGGTGCCTGGAGCACCTCCTGTCCCTCCTTCTGCACTGACCTTGGTGTCTGCAGGGTTATTCCTCTCACATATTCTCTCCCTGCTCTTCTCTGGCCACAATTACAATGGGACAATTGCCCTTCCCCTCCCCCCTCTTAAATCTGTTATCACAGAAGTGTTACCACTATTTCTGATTGGCCTAGCCTTGGGTAGCAGAACATCTGTATTTGTAGCTACCAGGCACTTGCTCTGCCAGACACGGAGGAAGCTTCTGGTGTGTTCTCACAGAAACCCTGTAACCCCACTGCTACCAAAACCAGACCATGCAAACCCGATACAAACATTTTGATGGGTAAGACACTGTCTTCTGAGATGTGATTTTGATACGTACGTTACACACCTACAGGGGTCTTCTACCCACATGGCTTCAGGCAATTGTGAAAAGAAAGTATAGGAGTCTTGTTATGATATGTAGAAGTCTTGTTATGAAATTTATAGTGCCACTTCACTTTTGTGGAAAAATTAATTTAGAAAAATCCACATTTTAAATTCAAGTATATAACACGTGTATCCCATTCCATTCCAAGAACTGATGAAAGAGCTGGCCTGTTGTTTCCTGAGATGAAAATCATATGTGCTACTTTGGGTGACCAGAGGCTATGGTCAAGCTCAAACAAAATGTTTGCACTCCTGTTCCAGGAAAAAAAATGTATCTTGTAATCACTCTGGTCACTGCAGGTTTGCGACATTATTGTTCAATACCTCAATTAGAAAAATGTACAGTGTTACAGCCCTACTCATCATATTCTGATATAACACCTCTGCAGATTCTGTAGGTTTTAAAAAGTCCAGGAACAAGTAATTTCAGCTATGAAAGCTAAAATAATTTTAGTCCTTACTTTACAAAATTTCTAAAACGTTCTTCAAGAAAAACTTAATTAAACTTAACTTAGTTTTCCAAAGGACGATTCAATATGATGGGCTACATCCTTATTTTGTTCTGATTCATGGCATACTATTCTTAAATTTAGATGAAAACTACTTTGAATGATTCCTGAAAGAGGGATTCATGTATTTTAATCAGAGACTTTCTATACACAAAAAACATTGAAACACTATCTTTCCCTCCGTAAAGATTTTACTTCCTTATACCAAATTCTAAAAACAGTCTCACTAGGCAATCTTATACTTTGAGTTCATTTCCTAAAAAGTGTTTTGATTTCCTAGTAGTGTAACAGCTACCAGAGAAAGATATGCACTGTATTTTTCCAGTGTTTAATATTTTCTCTTCCTACTGGAGCTTTCTTTTTGCCTAGTTACATTTTTCCCATTGCAAGTTTTGGTCAGGGTCCAGGGGATTGTGGTCGGGTTCTGCAGGGATTTTTTTCCTGGTTCTCTCTCTGCATGCATATTTCATGTGCCCATTACTTTAGGTGCCATAAACACAAATTAAAACCAGCATCATTTCTGTCAGAAAGGGCTATATTTCCCTACTCATTCATTATTTATATTGCTTCCTTAAGTGGTGTTCTTGCTTGTTTGTCTGTAATAGAGGATACAAATTATTTCACAGCCTTTGTTCATTACCAAGATTGGGCTGATCAGGAGCTCCATTGAACTGTAAAAGCAATGAGGCTTATTTCTACTGATAGATAAATCCATGAACAATGTTTGCTGCTGAACAACCTGCCCAAGCAACCACAGAACTACATTAGCCTCACCTTTCACTGTGTGTCATGGTATGGGTATTATTTCTGTGCTTTGAGCCCATTTGAGCTTTGAATATTTAACCTCTGCACCTAGAATGGACTTTGAACATACATGGTGCATAATCAACCTCCAAATATGAGTAGGTAAAGAGGTGTCCTGTGTCACCATGTCTGGTCTGATGAACTTCACTTTCTTCTCAGGAACAAATTTATTTTAAAAGCCATCTGATTCCCCTCTCCAGCTGCTTTTATAAGGACACCTCCAGATTCTCTCTACTCTAATTTTTACAAAGCTTCCTATTTCATCCTGTATTTACAAATGGACAGATTTGACCCACCTTTTCTTTTTTGGTGCCAAAATTATTATTCTCTGATGGTATAGTTCTTTCCACCACAGAGCACTACCAACCAATCTACTTTGAGGGAACAGCTGCAGAACCTCACACATTTCATTTTTTTTATGCTAAAAATGTGTCTGTGCAGCTGAAGCAGTGACAACACTAATCTTGACCACTGGTCATCTGAGGACTGCAAAAATCATAACACTAGAGTGTCTTTAATTTTCCTGGACAAATGGCAGGAGTTTGTTTCCTACAATCAAAGCCTAGGTTTTTCACATTTTCAATCTGTTCCACACAAAAAGAAAAAGCCACACATTCTCTTTAAAGGAAGACAAAAGACCTTTCCCTGCATGTCATGTGAATGAAGACTGAAGCATTGAGAAAAACATCTAATGCTATGAAATTCACAATAAAATTGTGAGACTTGACCAGACCACATTAATTCTACTTTATTCCAGTAGATCAGACAGATCAGTATGCCTCTGTTAATGCAGGCTGCAAGACCATCAGTGAGTTAACCCTAAAGAGGTGCTAGAGGACTCTCCTCTGTTACCAGCAGACTCAGTCAGGAACACTACGCAAATGCAGGATTCCCATTACACAAGGCACAGGGCATTTGAAGGACACTTATTTCCCCCTCAACACCTATGGTGCTATGGATATCTTGTTGATGGAGAGGCAACATCTTAGGTCTAGTACACTCAAGCCTTGTAATTTTGTGAGTCCCATAACAACCAGATCTTCATTTGAGAGCAACCTGTGGTTTCTGGTGTTTTCATTGACAACTAAGCTTGCAACAAACCTGACCTCCAGCACAAGTTATCCTGTCCTGTTGGAGAACTGAAGGAGAGTCAATAAATGCCTTGGCAATGGGTTTGCTGCAGGCTGGTGTGTTTCCTTACTTTCTACACAGCACAGATAAAAGTGGGGAAGGCACAGCACTTCCCTTACAGGAGTACAGCCTGCTTGGGAAGGAGGAAGGAGAAAGGAAGGGAAAGAAGGAGAAAGGAGGAAGAAAGAATGGGGAGGAATGGGAGGACAAAATAGGGCCAGTCCATGATGGTCAGTGCTGTGACAGGCAAAAATTAAATACTAAGTATAACCCTAAGATGCCACAACCATTTTCCTTCTGCCATCTCTCCTTACTCTCAAAGGACTGTGGATAAGAGAGATAACTGTTCCCACAATAACAACAAATATTTTCACCCATTTCCAGAAATTTCTTTCCTCCCTTTATCTTTAGGGAGTCCTTTAGACATCAATGAAAGATCTAAAACAGCAGAGCTCTATCAGAGCAAAGAAACAGTATTTAAAATTAATTAAGAAAACAATATGAGGCAGGTTATGAGCCCTGAGTTGTGCAGAGCCATCACCATCTCTCTGTGTCTTCTGAAGGCAGCAGCACAGCACAGGCAGCCAGGGCTGCTGGCAGGGCAGGAGAGCACTGCCACCAAGTGCAAACTCAGCTCCTCCGCATCCTCGTGCCAGGAAAATGGTTTTTAATCCCCTATTCACACCTTCTCTGCAGCCCATCACCTTAATGAAACGGTCGCAAGTCCCATAGGTGGTCACCTTGGGGTTTTTTGATTTTGCAGGCTGTAATTACTCCATTTCATCGTTTTTACTGTGTGAATTATTATCTCAGCCTGTACTTTCACACCTTCTTTTTAATCATCAGTTTTTTAAGTAACTCTGTATAGACAAAACCTGCTAATATTATTGACCTTTTTAAGAGCTGGTTATTTTAACTGTGTGATGGCAGGGCATGTAGCAATCTGCAAAGTCCAAAAATAAGAAATGTCCTAATTGCACTGAGAAGAGAGTGTAGAATATGGCTTCAAGACTTAGAAGACAAAATTAGGTCCTGCCTACGTGGGGAATACAGCTTCAAGACTTAGAAAGCAAAATTAGATCCTGCCTACATGGGGGTGCTGAGGAAAGGTAAGCTGAGCTAATCTAAGGTGTGGATTTACACTGGATCAGGTAAACCACATCATATTGCAAAGTGAATTAAAAAAAAACAGAATTAAGGCCTATTTTAAATATTTTAAAAAGTCACCTGAGTGAGATAATGCAATTTAACCAATACACTTAAAATAAAATTTTATTAATTTTCCTGCAGGTCCTGTCCATGCAGACTAGCCCCAGATGATAATGCAAGTGTAACCAGAAGTGGCTGGAAAATGGTGATATTCCTTCTTGTGGTGCTCTCTGGCACTGACTTTCTGAAATTAGTTTTGATCTGCTACACACCTGTGTCAGAGAAAGCAGCCTCAGTCCTGCTTCAGTTGTCTGAATACTAGACAAATAGGCACTGACTGTCTCTGGTTTACTCACCTGCAGAATGGGGACACTACTTTTCTTTAGAAAGGTTAAATGATAAAAAAAAATGTCTATGAAATACTCTTCTCCATTCAGCACTAATATAAGATAAGAAACAGAAAAAAACCATAGTTGTCTAAGTAAGGACAGATAGACCGGTTATTTTATTTTATTTTCTTCATTATATTACTAATAGTTATACAGCATTTAAACATTTATACTATCAATTAAATCAAGCAAAATTCCCTATAAATATAAAACAATGGAAAATCTGAGCTCCAGATACTTATTTTCAGAATTGGGCAATATTTAGGAATTTCAGCTTGACTCTGCTTCATTGCAGTCTTCAAAACCAGCCTTGCGCCTGGTTCAGTCCTCTGGATGCCAGCAAAATTGTTCAGAATTGCCATGAACAATACACTTAGCAAGGCCAATAAACAGTTCCTTCCTGGCTCAGTTTCACATCACAGTTAAAGGTTAAGGAAATGAAATAAAATAAAGGAAATGTTAAAGGCTGTTAATAAATATTGCATTTTATTCCCAGCTTCATAACAGTAGAGTGGACTCTACAGTGATGCCCCCTCATGTTTCTTGGTGATTGGCTGTACCAAGTCATACTGCTACTTACTTCTAATAACAATATTCCCAGTAGTGTTCTTCAGGATTTACATATTATACATCAATGAAAACAAAAGTTCTGAAAAAACTTTCTCTGCTCTTCTGCCTGATCGTGGGAAAAATTAATTGTAGGGTGGAAAAATAACTGAGAACACAGAGAATAAGCTGACAAATCCACTGCTTAATTGAGAAACAAGTGGCCTGGACAAGTGGTTACACGCCAAAATGGGCAAGGCAGGGAGTTTCTCATAGAATTGCTCTGACAAGGCTGCATGTGACTCTGCCACACATGATGTTTGCTGAGCATCTGTGCCTCACTCAGCCTGTAAACCATGGCACCAGCCCGTCTTGAAGACCTTGCCAGCATTAATCCCAAACAGTTATTTCCTGTGTGCTTCATGCAAAGAACCCAGGTCAGGCAGGGACAGTGCTGCTGGGGCTGAGTAAGCGCCATGGAGAAAGTTGCTTTGGGTCTTTAGATGCTGTTTCCTGGGGAGAGACTGCAAGGGTAAAATAGCCTGAATATTATTTTCAGAGAAAAAAACCACGCACCCAAGCCATGTGCTTTCTGGTCAAGTCATCAAAAGGGTTTCAAATTCAGCCAGGATCCTCAAGGTAGGAGCTGCAAATAAAGATAGGAAGAGATGGACAAAGTCAGACCTTAAACCACTTTCATAATAAGCCTTGGCTGGATTTTAACTCTTAGCCTGTCAGTGTTGCGAAGTGAAGGAGTACAGCCAGGCAGATAAACTGATGACATAGTACTCCCAAGCAGGTGGCAAAGCATAACAGCCTTGCAATGGGAAAGTGGGGGTAAAAGACCCCTTCCAAAAGCAAGGTCAAAGGCTGGGCAGTCCTTCCAGGACATTACTTCCAGATGTTAGCTTTTGGGAAGGAAAGGAAAATAGGGTGAAGAACATTGTGCAGGTGCAGGGAAATATCTAGCACTCTTTTTAGTACAAAATTAATGATGTTAGGGGAAAGATCTTGATTAAATCTATTTTTAAAACATATTCCTAGGCTGAAAAATAATACAGTGGTAAAGCAAAGATAAAGCCAGTTCACACAGGACATTAGGTAGGATAAGCCCTTGCAAGTGTGCAGTAGGGATTAATTGCACTTTAGCAGAGTTGGACTAGATGACTTACTGTAACAGTTCTGGAGGTAGCTAACAGCCAGAATAAGTCATCTTGAAAATGCAGCAAGGAAGCTTAGTGTTGCAAAGATTCACAGAAGAAATGGCACTGTTCTTCTGCATGATAATAAGGAAACGCACAAAGGGGTGAATTAAGGACACAGGGTTGATTTTGCATTTGAATTTCATTATTTTTGTCAGGTTATATTATAACTTATAAACATTCCCAAGAGATATGACAATTTTGTTGACTGTGAAATTTGTATCTGTTTGATTTTTGCTTTTCTTTTTCTCCTAAGTAGGAGGGGGAAATATCACAGATTATTAAATCCTAAATGGCTGATGCAACATGGCAATAAGCCTTTTTACGAGGAAGAATGTTGGAAATAAATATATTTGGTGTGTGCACAACATGATTATATCAAAATTATTTATTCAGGTAGTCCTATCTTTTAAACAAAACCCCAATCTTTAGATAACAAAGACTTCTTAACCTAGAGACTTGAAAATATCTTGGAGATATGTATATTTAGACATCTCCAAAAAGTGACTTATTTACTCAGTTGAATACATTAAATCCGAAGATTAGATGATTCACCTGACAGACATCAAGGCCTCCCCAGGAACTGTTTCGTTCTGATAAGCAAATGTGCATTTCATTCGTGCTTACCAGGGGAAAATAACTGTATTTGCACAGTATCTTGTAATGACTCTAAAGAGGTGTTTAAACATCACTAGCATTTTCAACCCCCTACACAAAAAGCAAACAAACACAAAGACAGTCAATATTGTCTCTGTACAGTGAGGTATTAAGCTAGGCTGGGGCTTTGATTCAGGGTTGGCGAACATCTACATCTCTGAGACAGCTGCTGTCTTCAGACAGGCAGTCATTTTGTCTTCAGATTGGAGCAGGCAGAGGAGAGTCTACAAAGAAAATGTGCTTCTTAAAAATGTAATTGAGTCCTTTCTCATTTAGGGTATTCTGACTGAGAACACATGGCTGCTACTCATGTAAAGAAAAGCAACATTTCTACAAAAGACAGAGTTGTTTATATAGGAAGAATGCTATTCCAAGCTGTGTTTTCAAAGTGGCTTGAAAAAATTATGCAAAGTACAATAACTAAGAGGAAGGGAAAAATGAACGTCTTTGTTCAGCATGGGAAGCTAGATCAACCTTACAGCAAGAGCTTATATTTTTCCCAGATGGTTATATTTCCCCAAGGACAAACTCAGGATTGATTTTTTTTCCCAGCCCTCTAGAATTTAGAAGGGGAAGGGCAAGGGGAAGGGCAAGGGGAAGGGCAAGGGGAAGGGCAAGGGGAAGGGCAAGGGGAAGGGGAAGGG
>VZRZ01007933.1:788713-846773 GCA_013398175.1 Climacteris rufus
AGGGGGAAAGGGGAAAGGGGGGGGAAGGGGAAAGGGATAAGAATTCAGACAAACTACTTAGGTTATCTTTTTTTCTCTTCATGTGCAAAAGGAGGATAGCAAGAACAGTTTCCCAGTTGACCTGTTCATTCCACTTAAATAATTAATATCTACTCTCACCAGCAGCAAGGTGAATGCCAGTGGTTTGAGCACCTCTGGTAGGAAGGTCAGGAGTTCCAGAGCATCCGAGTGGAAGAATGTGGAGCCTGATTTCAGAGAAATATGAGATATTTTGGTAAGCAGCAACAGGGTGGCAATTTGCATAAGAGACTGACGATAATATTGATACTGTCACTTTCTGGAAATGGAAAACCATTTTTAGAATTTTAAGTGGAAACTATTCAATTTTTATTGAGCAGATTATGGGATATTCAGTGTAGAGGCTGGAAACTAAAAGCAGCAGGAGAAACAGAGGAGTACAAAGAGACACGATCAAAACCAAAAAGCTAAGTAAAGATGCTAAGGATACATTGCTATCAAATTCTCAACTCAACAAGGCTTCTCCTTTGGGACCCCTGAAGAGAGAATTTCAAACATTTTGTAAACAGAGGCATTGGTATGGGAAAAGACAGATTTTCAAACTGTATTTAAACACAAAGGAAAGGGGATAAAATAAAACGCGCTTGTTCCCTGGGCTTTATGACTACATTAGGTGCAAGATTTGCTCCACAAGAAGTACTCTGAATTACTCTGTTCATACAGGCTTAAACGTCCTTCTGCTTCAGTGCACCTCCTCTACAAGCAAGCTCTTCCTCTTCTTCCTCTGCCTCCATCTCAGTACACATCACCAACATCTCAGTACTCACACCAACAGTGTGAGTGTCCTCTTAACAAATTTCTCGGTGTTGAGGGTTCCAGTTCTGCCACCATAGTTATAATGGATTTCCAAACACCAAATGTGGAGGAGAAAGAAAATCCCTACATTAAATTATGCTTTTCAGTCATGTAATCACAGTATTTGGCCTTATAAAACATAACATTTTTCATTCAAAGACCTCTGGGCTTCTAATTGATTATTTAATTAAGTAACAAAATGTTCCTTTAATCTAAGTATTGAAACGGCTGAGTAAACCAGTATAGATGAGTAAAGTCATTAGTCAAGATGACTAACAGATGAGAAATGTACTAATAAAGGGTAATTGCTGTAAAAGAAAATTGAGCTTCAAACAGGTTAGAGGAGTGATTTTTAGAGAATACTTCTGAACACCTACACTCTTTCATATCCAGGAGAAGCTGTGATAGTTCAGTGGTGTCTAAAAACCAGACTAGGTCTGACTTACCTAGGTACACTGACAGGATCAGAAAAGACACTTTTGAAACAGAAGTGTGTATGCAGCACAGGAACACAGGGCTGAACACACCTGAACAACAGGCTGAACTCACTGAGCCCACTCACTCATCTTCACCGACTACCACAGAAATTGAGGTTAGCCTAGGAGTCCCTACAGATCATACACTACTCACCACCCACCTCCAGTGTCAGTTGTCATTTTAGATGATACTGGCCCTGAAGTCTCTCCTGAGTGGATCTCATTGTCGCTTGGCTCCAATGGTTGATAAGTGATGGCCTTCCCGCATAGACCCAAACCACATGGGCAGGGTGAGTTTTGATCAATACAACCATGGTTCTATTCAGTCATCCTATGCTCAGCTTCCCTGAACTCTGTGGCTCACCAGCACCATTGCCAGAAGTAACAGGAGAGAGGAGCAGAGAGACACGGTATCATTTAATTCCCCCTCTGACTAGTGAGGGTACCAAAGGACTGATGGATGCGGAGTAATGCTTAGGTAAGATTGACAACTATTTCCTCCTGCTTCATACACATAACCAGCACCCACCTGTTTTCCTCCCACCCAGAGATATTTTTGAAAGCTTCTTCTAGCAAATTTCTGCACCAAAATTAAACCCGTATAGCAGTCAGCCTTATTGCCGTGTTCCCACGTCAGCTGTGTGTCATGACAACAGATGATAGAAATGCAGCTATTCAGGCTTCAGGGTGCGTGTTTCTTTTTTTCTTTTTTTTTTTTCCTTGTCTTTTTTTTTTTTTAATTTAAATAGGTTTAAAAAGAGCTCTGAACAAAAGTGCTTGCTCTGTGATGCAGCGCTGAGCTAAGGCACTCAGGGCAGGTATACCTGCCCACATGCCAATAGGCAAAAATAAGTAGAGTGGGTGAGGTTTCCTGTGGCGCTGTGGGGGCTGAGGGAGAAACACTTCGAGGAGAAAAGGAGATGACAAGATAAGGGAAAATGGAGAGGCAGAAGCAGAAGCGCCTCCCTTCACTGCACCCCGTAGCCCTGCACCACTCCCTTATGGGCCTTCAGCAGCGGGGCAGCTCTGTGTCTGACACACGGATATCCCCATACTGCCCTGTGTCCTAAAACTGGTCAAAACTGCCTGCTTTGGGCTGCGTCCTGGCAGACTCCAGCCTGTCCACCAGAAGGGCCCTGTTGGCCTCACCCTGGTCTGTGGTGAAGAAAGGGAATTCTGAATTTCCAGGCAGGGAACTCTTGCTCTGAGAACATCATCTGAGTTATTACATGGGAGTAAAGCACTAACAAATGAAAGCCTTCTCATATGAAAAAGTGTTAATCCCACACGATCTATTTTCTCCTAGGTCAGACATGCAGATACACCTTTCTACTCAACAGCTGAACTCAACATTTGTATGTGTGGCCTTGGTTTAGATTTGCAGGTTTTTGTTTCATTTTGGTTTGATTTGGGTTTTTTTACATACTAGTAGATCCTCAAGGAAGAAAAAGAAATAAACCTAGTAAATGCAAGGTCCCAGTTACTTTAGGATCAGGCTATGCAAGGGCAGTCAGAAGCTCGTAGAGGAGGGTTTCTCCAGCTGGAACTGCTGCAGTTCACAGCTCATACTTCAGTAACCATCAAATTTGTTTCTGTTTCACAGCATCATAAAAGACAGCAAGAAACTCCTGAGCCAAGCAAGAACTTAAATATGTCTTTGAGGCCTTTCCCAATTAGAAATCGCTTGTGTCTCTGTTTGATACTAAGGGCTGCTTCTGAATATAAATGCTTCCCTGAATCAGGGCTACACAAGTATCAGAAGCTTAGACCAAGGAGCTGATCTGTCCAAATCAGACATTAAGAGCATGATGAAACACTGCAGATCTTCCCTTTAATGAAACTTAGTTTATGAAAACCCTTTAATAAAGCTGCAGTGAGTATATTTACATTCCCAAAAGAGAAGAGCTCTCTCTTGAAACAGGAAAAAAAATTACCACAATTAATAATATACTGATATTCTTCATAATGCCAGTAGATTGCAAGTTTTTGTTGAGCTGTTCATCATTTTGAATTTCCATGCATCTCTTTATTCCACAATCACATCTACACCCACTGGGGCACTTTAGGGACTAAAATTCATTGCTGCATATTAAAAATAGCAAATGAATCTCATTATTTCTTTTGTACCTCCTCAGTTTATTCAGCATACAAAAGACAAAATCAATAGCATCCTGCCTGAGGAATAGGGTTATTTTTGTATTTTTTTTTTAATACTGCTGCAGATTTTTTGCTTTACTCTTGAAACTGTGATGCACTGCACCAATATATTTTCACTGTATGAGTTTTTGGATCATCTGCATTTTGCTGTGCTAATCCCGGATGCTTAATATCAAGCAAAATAGTATTTATATCCCATTTATCTCTTTCTCCAGCACCTCCTGTGTATCTGCATGTTCATTTTCCATTGCCAAGAGTCTGAATATTCAGAAATATTCAGAAATTATTTTCTTCTCAGGGGTGCAGATCCAAGTAAAGACTTACACCTAAGCTTACATGTAATTTAAGATAAACATGGGCTTGAGAGGTTGACATGCTTCCTTGAGCTGAGAGAGACATAATAGAATAAAGGAGGGAGGGGGTGTTCCTATGGGCTTTACCTCATGGGGAGAGCCGGGACTCATAGACCCGGGTAGAATTGCTAGAATTGGTCTGCTTCTTGTTTTAGAAAAGGAGTGTGATATTTCCGTTCCTTCCATCTTTCAGCACTTCCACAGCTGCCCACTGTTTTCAAATAGTTGTAAGCGGCAAAATATTATTCAGGAAACAGTATCTTTAACACTTCAGGATGTGTGTCATGCAGGTGACCTGTATCTGTCTAGATTTTCAATATCTTGGTTCACCTCTTTTTTTTTTGTTTTTGTAGTTTATTCCTTTTTGCATTTACTGCTTTTTTTTCCCTATCCACTTTGTCTATTATTTTTGTTCAGATGAAAGCAAAGTAATTTCAGTGTTTTAACCATGCTAAATTTCTGTTAATATAATCTCCATCCCAATATATTAACAGATGGACTTTCTACCAAGTACTGCTATTTCCCGACCATACTGGTAAAATGCTTTCTATTTGTCCTCGTGTATCTGAGAGAGGCAATCCACTTTGCTTTAACTGTCCTCTTTTCTCTGAAATTATCGGCTGCATAATTACTCTATACACATGGATTCCTCTATTGCTCAACACCATTCACTGGTTCAGGTTATTTGACTTTATTATTCTTGATCTTGAAACACAAGACTTTCCATCCTATGAAAAAACTCTTTCTAGTGTAACTTTTCAGATATGTTTTACTATTCACTTTAGTTTTAAGGCAGAACAGAAAATGCAAAAAATACATTTTTTCCTTCTTTCACCATTTCTTCTGGGACTTTTCCCTGAAATGTGAACAGACTTTTCCAGTAAAGCAAGCAGCTGTTTTGCAATAGTTTTCACAGTTGTAAGTCCCTGACAAGCTATATATTATACATGTGTCCTGTGCAGCAACCATTGTAAGAATATCTTTACTTATAACCAGTTGCAATGAAATTAATATGAATATGTACCCCAGTAAACTAAACTTCTTCCTGTTTGGAAGAAAATTATCTTCTCCTTGCATTTCCATATGTATGTCATTGTGCCCTTTGGCAAACTGATTACAAGGAAATCATATACATACTTACAGTGATGTGAATTTGTGATAGAATTTGCAAGGATTTATGTTTTATTTCTTTGACTTCTGCCTAATTTATGACTCAGGTAGCTACATGTTGTGTCTAAACTCTGACTAATGTTTACGAATTGGGGAAAAAATGGAGGTCTAATATGAACTTATATTAAATTTATCTTGAGTGCACTTCAAATACACTGACTGCATCTCAACCAATGTACCCAAAGAGGAGTCATCCTTGAAAGACAACATCTTGACTTTTTCTTCCTTTAAAAAGTACAAACATTATCAGTTTGTTTCTGTTTCCTTTTTCCTTTCACTGAGGCAATGTTTGTTCTCTCTATAAAATGGAACCAAACAATGCTATTATATGAGTCATCAGAAAAGAGAAGCAGCAGTAGTACATGGTTGTTGATGGTGATCAGTCTGAATTGCTTACTGCCCCCCTGCCGATCCCTTGGAAACTCTGGCATTTGGAGGATAACTGGGACTTATTTGTCTGGGGAACTTGGTGCCTTGTTTCCTATAAGACAATAAGCAAAACCAGTTTTACCTGAGAATTAGGTTTGCATTCCCAAAACAGTGCAATTCTAACACTATAGACTATTTCCTTAGCTGACTGCAAAACATCAAGCACTAGTAACGGAAAGTGAAGATGCTCCCTTCTAAGTATAATACAGGATACATCCCTAGGTAGTTCAGAATACACTTATTTTGCTAGATGTTAAGAGATGTCATGCTGCCATATCAAAATGCTTCCTATTGTCCTTAAATTGATAGTTCAATCCACCTGTCATCATACAGCAAAAGCATCCTTCCTGCTTTCATCTCAGTATGAAAGGGAAAAAAAAGAGCAAATACATGTGGCAGTAATTCGTATATCCCATGGCTTTTTCCTTTTTTTTCCTTTTTTTTTTTTGTATGAAGAATAACATACTATTAGAGCAGTAGTAGGCAAAGAGAATAAGAAAAGAAAATTCAGTCTCTTTGACATGATATGCAGATCTCTTCTTTCTCTGCAACACTTCTAATACTGCCATCTGAGTTAGAACCTCACATCCTTGTGCAGTTGGGCATCTGACAATAGTCAGAGTAAAAAGATTTTGAGGCACACATCATCAACATGTACATAAACAACCAGAAGGCCTAAACAATTCCAAACAATGAAAGGAAATTACTGAAATTGAAAAGGATTGAGATATGTGAATCAAATGGCAATATGAAAGAAATTCAGCAGACTTCTGCAGCTTACGCTACAGAAAGACTGTCGTTCAAGGTTGTGTTCTGCAGATTCTACTAGTCAGCAGTAAAGATTTGTTTGTTATGTATTAAACCAGAGAGACGGGGGAATCACAACTACCAGAAGCGCTACTTCTAGGTTCCTAAACAGAGATTAAACACAGCAGTGGAGGCAAATTAACAATATTTAACGCACCTAACAGACGGTGCCAGAGAAATTCGCTGAGCCCGTGAAGCCGCGGGGCTCGGTCGGCACCGCTCTGAGGGCGGGGCTCGCCGGGGGCAGGCGCGAGGCCCGGCGGAGCTCGGGGCGCCCGCGCAACGGCGGCGGCCGAGCGCCCTCTGNTGCCCTGCCCCGCCCTGTCCCAGCCCCGCCCGCAGGGGACCCCTCGAGGCCGCGTCTGGCTCCGGCCCGTGCCGAGCCGTGCTTGTTTTTCTTCCCGTACGGGGGGGGTGGGAAAGTGCCACTGAACGGGAAGATTTTGCAGCATGCTCTGATCTCCCAGGGATTTTTGGCAGGTTCTTATTTCCTCGGGGAGCCAAGAACATTTTGTGTCTGCGTCTCACATACTTCCCTCGTCTTGGATGGCGTGCGGTCTCGGAGGGCCGTGCTGCCTGAGGGCATCACAAAGGGGCTGGCGGCTTCTACGACGGTCGGGTCCCAATTCATGTGGAGAGAAAGGACAAAAGTTCAAAGCACAAGGGTACTTGGTGTGATGCAGGCAGCAGGGATGGGGGTGACTCCGGGTGACTCCAGGTGACAGAGACATTGGCCCGGCTCAGGCTCTGGGTCTTACAAAAAGAACTTTTGGGAAGCAAGAGAAACACCTGGCAATTCCTTCACTATATGAGACAAAAGTTCCAGTTCAGAATTATCAAGCATAGTGTAAAGGGCCCGGTAGACATTTTAGCAGAAATTTTTGTAACTGCGGCAGTCAAAACAATACATTCTGGGTCGATAAAGAGGGGCTAAGCGCAGTCACCCACTGGTGCAGGCCCACGCCCCTCATCAGTGCAGACACCTGCAGGGGGCGACGGGTTGACTCCATGCCCCAGGGCTCAGGAACACCTCACACCACTTGTCAGCTTCTCTTTGCCAGCAGGGATGAGCCTAGCATCCATGCTGGTAATGCACCACCATCCTTTGCTGGAAATCCCCAATCCTATTATGGCACTTTGGACATGCACCAAGCTGTACCCTCAGTCCCAAGCACACATCTCCTGGAGACACAACAGACACCAAAAGCATCCTCAATGGGTTCACCTGCACTGAGAGGAGAGATGAGAGGGAGGTAAGGGGTAAGACCAGCTGTATTTCTCACTGTATCAGCTGGACTTGGCGCTGTTATCTGCACAGGCCAGCAAGGGGGAAGGGAAAGACAGAGGTTGGTGCCACGCACACCCTCCTGTGCTCATCTACAACCCACAGCTCCCACTACAGGAGTGGTCATGCTCATGTGGGCATCAGCGGTCTAGGAAAAGCAGTTTTCACCCTATTTTGGGGTAAAAATGGAAGAGCCTGGAGAACAAAGGCTATTATTAATTCCCATCTGTAGAAAGAAGGCTGCAGCTGTTTTGAGAGGTTTTCCTGCAAGCTATGCAGATCTGCTCAGAATTTTAATGGTTGTTTACCAACCGAAGCATGCCATTGAAAGAGCAAGATGTTTCCAAGCAAACATGGTGTGAACGTCATTTCAGCCTAGAAATAAATCTCTTCTTTCTTGCAAACATTTTTCTAGATGAGAAAAGATGGTTTTGTATTTGATTCTTTCACTTTTCGCCTGTTCTTTTTTTAACTCATCCTTTCCCATCTAAGAAGCATACAGGAGAAGAGATATCTTGAAATATGCAATGCATTTTTACAGACACAAAAAGCCTTGTTAACCCCAAACATTCTGTGTGGTCTCTGTGGGTAGACCCACAAAACACTGGTTTGCAGTTGGAGTAGTAAGTGCCAGTAAAACTGGTATCTGTCCAAAGAACCTAGCAAGCCCTGAAGAAAAGCATTGCATACAAAAGATTATTAAAAAAGGAAAAGGCTTTGTTATACTCTGGGAAATGACAAGACATATGACATGCTTTTTACCTTACATTTTCTGCACTGGTCCTAACTTCAAGGGGATTGTTATTACTAAGAAATTAACATGTCTTTAGCCAAACTATCAAGTGCATGTTATTTACATCAGAAATTAAGTCTGCAACCATGCCTGTGCTATATGTCTGTGTATAACTAAAAGGCCTGCGTCTGTGATATTAATACATGCAGTTTCTCTGTTACATGTATATTGTACATAGCTGAAAGAAACACTACACAAATGCCTCAAATAGATACAAGAAAGAAACCCAAAGGTTTTTCACTACAATGCATTAGAAATCCAAGCTCTTTTTCTTAATCTCAGTGGTCTTTGAACTGCCTGACCAGCAGAAGGTATTTACAGCTGAAATGACAGTCCCCTAAAATTGCCTAGCACTCCTGGTGTCACTGCTGTAATTGGGGGATGGGAAAGATCCACTATGATCCACCGTTTGCCCAAAAACAGTTATGACCATCCTGCATTTAAAAAGGGCCATGCCTGTGAAACTGGAAAGACAAAATAGTTAAATGACATAGTAAATGGTCGCCAGGAAATGATCAGGAAATTAATATAACATTGAGGCAGTGCTAAGGAGAGGCTTGGACAGCCTGCTGCTATTCCATCGGGTCATGCAACTGAAAATATTAATGAGAAAATTAAACTATTTATCTTTCACTAAGACAGAAGCAAAAAGCAATCTGGACACTCTGACCTTGTAATCTGAATTAAGTCAATATATAAACAATAAAAATGGACTAATATTTCAAGGAATTTTGTTTTAACAACTGTAGGGGTTCAAGTTACCATGGAGTGTCTTCCTGTAATATGATAGAATCCCACTAAATGGTCATTATTTGACTTCTGATAATGTAAACACCAAACTTTCTGTGTGTCTTGTGTTTCTATTACAGGGGTCCAAAGGCTACTGAGATGGGTTTCACCCATGTAGACTCGAATTTATTTTCTCTTAATAAATGGTAAACTACAGTTTTGTATAATGGCAGTGCAAAGTGAATTCCTGCTTTGTGATAGCTAATTCATGGCAACTAGCTTCTAAGACAGTATGTGAAAATGAACAACTGTGAACTGGTAAATATTGGGAATTATTAAATACACTTTTTAATAAATATAACACTTGCCTATTCCTTACAAATAGCTTTTCTGTTCTGAAGTTCAGTCTCTAGCACAGCACAAACAATGACTGAAATAAGTGTTAAAAAAGAAACACAAACAGATGGGAAATCAGGGGAGTGATAAACACAATAAAGTAAATGGCATAACCTAAATTCACCAGAGATATCAACTGAGTAAGCCAAGCAAAGAATTCACCTCTCGCTACCCAGTGTTTTTCTTATTGAATGTCGATGTTCTCCTCTCTTTTAGAAGTGTTAAATAGGATTTAGCATAATAATCTAGCCACCCCCAATCATTTTGATGCATGCTGGCATCCATGGATATGATCTCAACAAATTTAGGCACTTTGATTTACTATGATATAATATCAAGAAAGCACAGTACCCAAAAATAACCTGATTTAATACACCCTTGATTTCACCAATGCATTTTCTGCATGTATGTACAGGTAGACAAATAAAACATAGAATTGTTTGTGTTGGAATGGACCTCCAGAGATCATCAAATCTAACCCTCCTACATTTAACAGATACATTTTCAACTAGATCAGGTTTTTCAGACCCCTGACCAACCTGACCTTGAATGTTTCCAGGGATGAGGCATCTGCCACCTCTCTGGATAACCTGTGCCACCATTTTATCACCCTCATTGTAAAAAATTCTTATATCTAATCTAAATTGACCCTCTTGCAGTTTACAACTATCACTCCTTGTCCTATCACAACAGATTCTGCTGGAAGGTTTGTCCCCATGTTACTTGTAGGCCCCTTTCAGGTATTGACAGGCTGCAACAAAGTCTCCCTGGAGTCATCTCTTCCCCTGGCTGGACAATCCCAGCTCTCTCAGTCTGTCTTCATAGGAGACGTGCTCCATCTCTAATACTCTTAGTGGCTCTGCTCTGGACCTGCTCCAACAGGTCTTTCCTGTGCTGAGGATCCCAGAGCTGGATAAGCTCTCCAGATGGGTTTCAATACAGTGGATTAGAGAGGCAGAATAACTCAACCTGCTGGCCACTCCTGTTTTGATCCAGTCCAGGATACAATTGACTTTCTGGGTTGAACGTGCACATTGTCAGGTCATGTCCAGGTTTGCATTCACCAGCACACCCAAGTCCTTTTTTGCAGAGCTGGTCTCCACGAGTTCTTCTCCCAGTCTGTATTTATGTCTGGGATTGCCCCAACCCAGGTGCAGCACCTTACACTTGGCCTTAATAAATCTCAAGAGATTACCATGGGCTCACTTCTTGAGCTTGTCCAGGTCACTCTGGATGGCATCCTGTCTCTCAGAAGTGTCAACTGCACCACTCTGCTTGATGTCATCTGCAAACTTGAGGAGAGTGCACTTGATCCCTTTGTCTGTGTCATTGATGTAGAAATTAAACAACACTATACCCAATACAAATTCCTGGCACACCCCACTTCTCACTGATCTCCATCCATTGAGCCATTGACCTCTAGATGCAACCATCCAACCAATTCCTCATTTCATTGAATGAGCTACCCATCAAATCCATATTGCCTCAATTTAGGGAGAAGGAAGTTGCAGAAAACTATGTCAAAGGCCTTACAGAAATCCAGATGGATTATATTCATATCTTTTCCCTTACCCACTGACATAGTCATTCCATAATAGGTTTGCTCTCCCAAGGAAATCTCAGTCACCCACAGGCAGTGCTCTGCAGCGCAGTGCAGTAGTTAGACTTCCAGTGTTGTGGGAATGTGCACGTAGCTGTGAGCTAGTTATCCATGTCATCCCACTGAACAAGCTCCTCTGTTTCTTCCACAAAACTTGCTCAGAAATTAGGCCTGCATAGTTTCCTAAACAAGTGTGAACCACAGAAGCAGTAGGAAACATCTTTATTTCAAGATGTGAGAGCTCATTGTCAGACTGTTGCAATGCCCTGGGAAATACGTTCTCTCACACTGCTTCTAGATCTGTCTTCTCTACCTCAAAAAGCTAAGCACTCATTGAATTCCTTCATCGTTATATTACCTCAAAACCATGCCATGTAATCTGTGCATGCCACCCAAAGCACAGCTCATGCACCTTGTCACTGCTGCCACTTGGGACAAAATAATGCATGGTGCTAGTCACAGCTGCAGGGCTTGGATATGCAACACGGGTCATAACACAGAGAACCAGGGAGTCCCAGCAAGAGCTATGGCAGTTTCACATGGGAAGCAAAGAAGGTATGAGCTGAGGTGTAGGAGACTAGCATCGTTTGGGTCTAAAGAGACATTCTCATGTGCAGTCAAGAGATTTTGTGCTCAAGGAGTATTATGGGTCTGCACTGCTACAACCAACATAAAAAAAAGAAGAGCCTGTCTTCCAAATGAGTTATGCCAAAATATTGCCAAGAGTTGGCAGCAGGGAATTCAGGGGTGGTTTCTGTGAGGAGAGGTCAGGGGCTGTTCCATGCCCAACATGGATTGTTCTAGCCAGCAATAAAATGGCAACCCCATTGGCGAGAGTTAAGCAGTTCATCAGTGCAGCTGGTAGTGCTTCTAGAAAAATAAATGTAAGAAAGGGTAAAAAACATCTCTCACCACTTTTGAGAGAGGAGAGTGAGAAACATGTGACAGCAAAAGCTCTGCTGACACCAAGGTCAGTGCAGAAGGAGGAGGAGGATGTGCTCCAGGTAATGGAGCAGAGGCTCCCCTGCCTCTCCTTGTGGTGAAGACCATGGAGAAGCAGATGTCAACCCATCACAGCAAATAATTAGTCCTTGCCTGAACCACCAGAAAATTATTGTTGCTGTTTAGATACAGAGGTGGCAACACACATGTTTTCTTTGGAGAAGTCCATGGACATCTTCCAACTGTCTTTTAGAAATTCCTTGCAAAAGTGGCAGCAAGGAAAGATTACAACTTGGCTAAACTTCCTGTACTAGCCTGTAGACGTGTGTTAGTATACAGAGAGCCATCTAGAGTAATTTCTTACTTTTTTCTGTGTAGAGTGCTTTGTCACCTAGATTAACTTCCTACTTCTTTTGCCACAACAGGAATTCAGGACCATATTACATTGAAAGACTATGGATTTTATGTTATACAGTGATGAAAGCCAAATGCTTCAGTATTTCTACGGCTCATCTGAATAACATTAAAATAGATGACTAGCCAGCATAAATCTGATTATACAGAAAATAACACAATTTTTAAACAAACTAGGAAATGTGCTTCGTGGAAGCAGCTTATGGCCTACGTTTCTTAAAGAAAGCTGCACTGAAATTACTACAGCAATTATCTCAGCAAGAGTACAGCACTACCTAATCAGCATCAGGCAGTATGACACCATTAGTTCAGACACTATCCCTCTGTTTCCAGTGTATTCTGCAAGCCCATGTAAATGTAAAGATTGCTGTAGAAATCCAAAAGTCCTGCTAATGTAAAAAATACTTACCTCATCCTGTTCTTCTTTGGACATTTACACACTCAGAGACTCATGCAGATGCTTATGGGATAGACCTGTTTTATCATTGACCACATGAGTCATGGCTTGTTAGATTTTCCCAAAGGTCCTTATAAGCCAGATTACATCTCCCATGAAGCCTGCAGTCAGACAGCAGTGGGCCGTTAACCAGGCAAGGACGGCACTGCATCACGAGAGCTGAACAGAACAATATTCCCTAGCAGCGACTTGCCACAGTAGACAACATCATCCTAATTTACTTAATAGGACAGAAGTATTTGGGGTTGTATGAACAAAACAAAATATTTCAAAGCCACTTGGGCTGAATTTATGTGAAACATCAACATGTCATATCTCAGACAAATGGAAAACTTCCTGATGCAAGGTTGTTTAGTAGAAACTGCACTTCATATTGTAAAATAATTTTAAAAATTCTGACTAGCTTCTCTGACCAGGAAGAGTCTGTCCTTTTCTTGCTCATGATTGTATTTCGAATGCTACAAACATCAGCTTTCACTTGGAAGATAACATCACATTAAAATTCTAATTAAAGCAAACGAGCTGAGAGTGCTTAGCGTAGGCCTTTTTATTCTAGATTAGCCAAGTCATCAATTTAAAACAGGAACAGACCAAATAAATATGACAAAGTAGAAATGAAAAATTGTCTTTTAGATATACTCTGCCATTTATTCAAAACAGACCAAGCAGAACACCTGGCTCCTTAATATAGAACAGTAGTTGGGTCAGCTCCATTAAGGGAAATTGATTTCAGCAGAGATGATCTTGGAAAAAAAGTAATTTCCAAAAAAAGTCATATGGAATCACTTGTCATTCCCTCTTCATCCTTTTCAAATCTGCTTCAAGAAAAAATTTTCAGGAGCATTTAAACATAGTTTGAAACATAGTTTCCCTGTGTCTGTTTCCAACAGAATTCTTCATGCTCTATTTCTGATTAAAGGATCTGTTCCCATCAGGTTTATACAAACACCACATTTCATGGTTTCCAGATTCTAGTGCTAATTCCTTTGGCTACTGTTGGTCTCCTTGTTACACTTCACCTCCTGTGAAAGAAATTACTACTTCACACGAATCACTTATTTAATGTCCAAATTCAGTTAAAACAACTGGACCAGAAGGAACGAAAAATTAAGATCTCAAAGTTGTTTGAAACAGAATTAGTACTAGGGGCTAGAGCTCCATTAGTCCCCTTTATACATTGCTATTCTTGTCTATGAAAAGATGGTAGAGTTGACGTTTTTAATCCTTGAGTCTGGTTCTGTAAAGAGACCTTCTGTAAAGTGAAGGGCCTTTCCCCATCCGTTAACATTCACACCACTGCTGAATTCAGTTTCAGTTTCAGTGGTTGGTAAAGAGTCCAGCATCTTGTGAGGTCAAATATTTTCTTGGTCACAGAGGCAGAGATGAATTCGGGTGGGAAACCAAAACTGCAGGTTGGATGGTAAAACTTTTGCTCTGACAGAAAACAAAATCTCCAACTCAGGAAAACAGAATCAGACTGACTGATGTCATGACATTTCAAGAAGACCAAGTCCACATCTTAGAATTGCTTGAGTGTTGTGTGTCAACCTTAAGCACCTTAAGCACTTTAAGATACACATTACATTTCTCTGTAAACACAAGAGAAATTAAACCACTTACTTCACGTGTTTTCTGCCTTGCTTTCTTGTTTGTCTTGCTTCTGTGTATCATATGCTTCTTAGGAAGGACAAATCTAATTTGTTTTCTCAGAAAGTTTCAAGGAATCACAGAATGGTTAAGGTTGGAAGGAACCTCTGGAGGTCCAACCTTCCTATTCAAACTGGGACATCTACAGCAGGTTTCCAGGTCCATATCCAGACAGCTTTTTAAGATCTGCAAGGAGGAAGCTTTCACCACCTTTCTGAGAAACCTGTGCCAGTGAGCAGTCAGAGTATGTACAAACTTTATAAATGCTTTATAAGCTTCTTATATAAGCTTACAGAAAACATACACATTGCCTAGCACAAAGAATCCTCTCCTTGTCTGGTAGACAAGTGGTGCCTACCTAAAATAAAGAACAAGAAGAGCGCAAGGGTTTGCAATCATGGGAGTGTTTGGGATCCAGAAACAAGTAACTTCAATATAAGATTATGTATGTAATCGTATTGTCACACATGAGGATTTATGGAGTCTTTATCTGCTTAAAATTATTTGAAACATTTCAGTTGCTCCTCAAACAGCTGGTCAGCAATAGGATGGAGGGCTCAGTGCCTGCCTAATGAAGAAGGGCTTGAGAATCACTATTCTGACACTGTTCAAGGAAGGATATACATTACTAATATACAATGGTGCGTACTAAGTTGTACCTCTGTAAAATATACTGATTGTGTGTTGCCTCAGACATATGCATTCTAGCTCCAAATTTGGCTGAAAATTAAGGTGTTTTTTGGCCAGATAAAGGTCAGCAGGAATACAGCTGTTCTGTTGGAAGTCTGGGCTTTCTCCTAGCATCAGTGGAAAAGTGACTTTTTCTTTCTAAGCTTGCTTCCTTCGCACAGCCTTGGATTGCAGGTAATATGGGGCTAGATTTGTATCACAGTCCAGGTGGTACCTTTTACCAATAGTTTTGACTGCAGTCTCTCTTTTCTAATTCAAACAGTGTTTTTCATTAAATTATTCACAAAGCACAAAGCTTTTTCGAAAGACTGAGACTTTGGTTTTCACAGAATTACAGAATGGATAAGGGAGAGGAGGGACCACAGTGGGTCCAACCTCCCTGTTCAAGCAGGGTCATGTGAGACGACATGAAATTGTGTCCAGACAATTCTTGAAATTTTCCCAGTGAAGGAGACTCCCCAACATCTCTGGACAATCTGTTCCAGTGCTCCATCTCTTGTGCAGTACAGAAGTTCTTCCTCATACTTGGGTGGAACTTCCTGTGCATCAGTTTCTGCTCATTGCCCTTTGTCCTATTGCTCGGCACCACCAAGCAGAGCCTGGTTCTGTCCTTTTGACATCCTCCCTTCAGACACAGACATTGATGAGTTCCCCTCTCAGTTGTCTCTGTTCAAGTCTGAACAGGTGCAGTTGTCTCAGCCTTTCTTTGTAAGAGAGATGATCCAGTCCCTCCATTGTCTTTGTCCACTGGATTCTCTCCAGGACCTTCATCTCTCCCTTGTCCAGAGGAGCCCAGAACTGGACACAGCACTCCAGACGTGCCTCACCAGGGCTGTGTAGAGGAGCAGGATCAGCTCCCTTGTCCTGCTGGCAATGTTCTTCCCAATGCACCCAGGACACCATTGGCCTTCTTGGCCACCAGGGTACTGCTGGCCCATGACAGCTTGTTGTCCAGCAGGACCCCCGGGTCCTTCTCCACAGAGATTCTTCCCAGCTCATCAGCCCCCAGCCTGTACTGATGCCTGGGATTATTCCTTCCCTGTGCAGGACCCTGCATTTGTCTATGCTGAATTTCAGACAGTTCTTCTCTGCCCAACTCTCCATCCTGTCAAGGCCCTTCTGAGGGGCTGCACAGCTCTCTGGGGTATTGGCCACTTCTCTCAGCTTTGTGTCATCAGTGAACTTGATGAGGAGGCATCTGTCCCTTTGTCCCAGTCACTGATCAACAAGCCAAACAACACTGGGCCCAGAACTGACATCACTAGAGATAGGGAACATCACTAGAGACAGACCTCCAACCAGATTCTGTGCCATTGATTACAACACTGGGATCTGCCATTCAGCCAGTTCTCAATCTGTCTCATTGTCCAGTCACTTAACTCACACTTCCTGAGTTTTCTATGAGGATGGAGAGACAGTGTCAAAAGTGTTGCTGAAGTCAAGGTAAAAAATACCCAATTCTCTTTCTTCAGCCATACAGGTCATTGTTTCATTGTAGAAGGCAATCAGGTTGTTCAAGCCCAATTTATTTTTAGTGAATCCATGCTGACTACTCTGGCTCACCTTCTCATCTTCCATGTTTTGCCTCAACAAAAACAATCAACAGACAAATAAACATCCTTCAATGGCTGTTTCCATGGGGTGGAAGAAAAACTGATATAAACTTAAAGACTGTGTTGATTTAGCTAGTCTGGGATTAACTTGCTGTGGGCAGCCCCCCTTCAGATATCAATAATATCTAAGTATGTATCTCTGTCTGTATCTTTTTGTCTGTGTGTATACCACTATATGTTTCTGCAAACAACATGAGGGTCATGTTAAATGCCAGTCATTTAATCAGTTTACATGTCTATAATGCCCATAAACAGTATGATTAGCAACATTAACGCAAATAGTGAGAAACTTTTGCTGTGCAATGGCTTTTTGCTAAGGGTAACAGAACTCCTGAAAACTAGTGTTGAAAGAGCATTTGTGTATTGGTTTTTTGGGGCTTTGTTTTGGGGGAAATGTTTGGTTTGGTTTATTTAAGTTTCTATTTATCAGCTTGATCCTAATCTGCTGAATGTGTAACAAATGCAATAGATCACATAAAATTACAGCCTGTAAATACTTGGGAGGTAGGAAATCCACTGGAGAAGCACTTCAGCCAAGGTGAAGTTCTCAGTTCCAGAATTTTCCCCCTGGAAGAAGCCTTTTGACCCAAAACGTGGCCTTCTGAAACCCTCTGATTCTGTCCAAATTGTTTCCAAGACAGCCATTGCAGTACTTATGGCACCATATCAAATAAACATGCCTCAAATAAACATGCAGTACTTAAGAAACTTTCACCTTTTGTCAAACTAAAATAAATCCACAGGAGAATGCAATCAGTGAATTTACTTGCTTACTTTTATACCAGATTATCCATATGCTACCCATTGTTAGCATATACATCCCATGAGTGTTTTTAACTGTACTGTTACACAGCTAAAAGAAAAATTTCAGAAAATGAACCTTTCTGCTACCACTATACATATTATATATATTGCCTTTCAACTAAATTGCCAGTGCACATTTGCAAAAAAAAAAAAAAAAAATCAGATAGAACTCTGATAAGTGAATATTTTATATCCTTGGAGCTGTATTTTGCAGTCATAGAAAAGCCCCAGAAGGAAGAAAATATTCTAAGAAGGAAACAACACTGGAGTCTTTATATTTTTACTTCAGAAAAATGTTGGCAACATACTCAGCACAGTTCTCTGGAAAAATTTAACTGTTGCCCATCTTTTTTCAGCATAAGCACCAAAAACAAAAGCACCTTTTAATATTTTGTTTTGGCTTACTTGTTCTTTATTTGGAAAATGCCCAGAAACAAGATGGATGATCACCAAAAGAGCTGTTGGTAGGTATCAATCCAGGTAGATGGATTCAAATTCAGTTGGAGTAATTTATATTGACACTTGGCAGGATGAGTGCATAGACAGGGCAAAACCACAAAGTCACTGTTTATAGAGCTTTCAGTCAATCTGTTTGTATTAATGTGATAACTTTCTCTAACCAGGGAAGTATTTCCTATTAAATATGTTATAAGTAGCGTAAGAAATACCTTCCTTCAGATTTAATTTACTGAGTCCAACTCTACTGTACAGCTCAGAACACACAGCTTTCCATATAAATTTAGTGGAGGGGGTTCAGCCTTTTAAATCAGTGTTGAGGATGGAAATCATCACTGATTTAACCTATGACAATCCCTTCATTTGTGGCATAGCAACACTTAATTTTAACCCAAACTGGGGGCTATATTCTAGTTTTAGATACAGTGGTCTCATAAATGAATGCAAGGCAGATGCTTGCATCCAAGGGCAGGTTTTGGCTTGTAGACAAATTTTTTGTTCTCATTTTAAGTCCGAAGTAGATAAACTGCTTTTTCGTAACTTCAGTGTTTTGAAGGTTTATGCTAATATGAGAGATTTCCTTTGTATATCATAGTCAGAGAGTGAATTCTCTATCATTAAGCAATCAGTAATTAACAAGTAATTAAATAACCAGTTAAAGATTCAAACCTTCTTCCTGTAAACCTACAAACACCTCCCTACCTTTATTCAGGTAATTGTAATAAAAGTGACCTTGTGCTTATGCTTTGGTAAAAGTCAGGGCCAAAGTTAAAAGAGCAGCGAGGCTTTTTGGAACCATTGGCAAGAGTTTTAACTTTGTGTATTTTTAATAAGGAGACTAATCAGCCATCCAGACATGAACAAAGAATATGAAGTTCTGCTGGAAAGTTGGCAAATCATGATTGAAGATATTGCTATGGTTGGAACTACTGAAATGATGGCTTTCAAATGTTCATTTTTGCTAAATTCCAGCAATCTTTCATTGAAACTATCAGTAGTGCTTATTATATTCATTAAATCCTTTCTTAGAATCAGAAATTCAGACTTAGGCCTCATGTGGTACTACCAGATGTTCACATAAAAACCTTGGGACTCATTTGCTTATTTTTGTTTGTTTGGGGCTCTTCCTCCTTCCTCTCCTCTCATATTTCAACACAGGGTTGCTGTACTTTTTTCTCCTCAACCTTTCACAAACAATTCAGCCTCAGGCAAAGTCCCCACACACAGCTTAAGGGTGGTAGGAGAAGGACAAAGCTAGGAGTGAGTCATGCCAGAAACATGTGGATGACTGACTGGGGGGCTTTGAATAGGGTTATAGATCAAGCCTCCCGAGTGCTTTCCGCTGTAGATCTCACAGAAGTTCACAGATGTTAAAAACAATTATTCATGCTGAGGAACTTGACACACATTAAATGTACATTAGATGTCTTTCCCAAGACCTCATAGTAAGCTACAGCTTTACAAAGAGTTGAAGTCAGGCCATATGATTTCCAGTGCCAGGCATTTTTCTCCAGCATGTCATAGTCCTTCAAAACACTGCTGATTATTGTTTTTGAGCAGGGTAAATTTTGTCTATCAAGGAGCGTGACATCCAAGTCTCCTGAAGTCGGGCTCTGAAATCCGTTTAATGTTATGCTTAAACAAATAGCAACACCTGTGAATACTCTAGAGCAGCAAATATTGCCATGAACATCAGTGGAACAGGCTTCCCACTCTCTCTGACTGGATCTGTTACATTGCCCTTAAGGATTATATGCAGCAAAGGTCTGTGACAGCACTCTGCAAAAATACTCTTTGTGTATAATAAGACACAGTGAGGATGAGATAGTACAGAACCCTTTACAGGTGTTCTTCTTATTGGCAGTTCCTTCCACACCACCAGTTTACCCAGGCATTACATCCTGCAGATTGTCATTTTCATGAACCTATTCCCCTGGAAAAAGGAAAAAAAAGAAAAAGCATCTTCTCATGTTTTCTTTCTTAGTACCAGATCTAGGCACTCCCCCGTGTTAAATAAAGGGTTACAATAATAATGTCTTGCAATGCTTTTAGTCTTCATTAAAAGATACAGAGGAATATGTCACTTGCAGGGCAGACATGGAAGATGCAAACACAACATGAGACGATTTTGTGTTTATATATACTTAAGCAGGTTTTTCTGAAGTAAAAAAGAAAAACCTCAGGTTTTTCTGAGGACTTTCTTGGAAGTCCTCATATACAAAGAAAGACATCTTATTGATTAAAAATATTAACATAAAAAAAAATTAGTTTCCTGTACAGCTTTTCACACTTATCTAAAGCAGATATTGCTTTCCATAGCAACATCTTCTGAAATAAAAGTGAGAAGAACTCACTCCTTCCTGTTTTCAACAACATTTGTAATATCTTGGCTGCTCTGTAAACATTGTTTATTCATGTCAGGAAAAGAAAAAGAGGAAAAGACCTCCCTTTGTCAGCCACTATGGTATCAATCTCTAAGATCTGTTCTCCAAAGTGAGAGTATCACATTTGTGTATATATCACTGATAAAAATCAGACTAATATTTAGCCAAATATTTTATCTAAAGGCTTGGACATAGAGAAGCAGATAACACCATTCTACCACTCCAATAACTTTTATGAGTGGAAAATCTGAAAGACAATGTCTTGGGTTACATTAAGGTGTACCCAAAGGAATGTATTCTATCACCATCTCCATCATCTCTTGATGAATTGTTAATGAAGGGTCATTCACAACAGCTGGCCACTGTACCCCCCACCCTCCAGACTGCAACCTGCGCATTAGATTAGGAAGAAAAGAGAGACAACCCTGCAAGGCAGAGTGGTGCCTCTTTGTCTTCACATCAATGACCCAGCCCTGATAACACCCTCTGAGAAGCAGCAGCTACTCTGTGGGGGGGTCATCTTTGCTAATGGGCCATCAAAGCCACCTGGAATGATTCATAAATGACATCATCCCTTTGTGATGTGCCCTGCCCTGAAGGGAGGAACTGAAGATCCTACCTGCATAAAAGGAGTGGGAAAGACAACACAAACCACCCACTTCTACCGGATTTCTTAGAGGAGAGGAACTCCTGGACCCTCAGGGAGAGACAGGCTTTCTTCCTCATGATCACCACTTCAACCAAGACCAAATCCATCACTCCAACAGGACTGCAGCCACTATTTAACTGGACTGCTATCACCACCCCGACCAACAGGGTGTCAGGTTGTATTCTGAGCTTCTCAGTTTAGGCTGTTATTTCTGTATTGCTGCCTTTATTTTAATTTCTCCTATTAAATTGTAGTTCTGACTTGGAATTTCTCACAATACATTTGTGTGGGGTTAATTCCTCCACTGGTTTGTTTCCAAACTGGCCCAGGCAAAGATACCCATTTCACTCTGGTTTGCAGAAGTCAGAGGAAGTGCCTCAATATGCTGGAAGTCTCATATTTTTCCATCCTCATGAGACTCAACAAGCTCTATTTTGCATTTTTCTCAGATCTTTTGATCTGTTTTCTTGTGCTCATCATTGAGGAAAAAGACAAAGAGAAGCAGGTAAAGTAAGCTGTAAGACCTGGATTAATTAGTTCTCAATGTAAAATTATGTCTCAGTAACTTCAATAACAATAACTTCAAAGAGATGAGGAAGAGGGGGAAATGGAAGTATTAACCTGGAAATTAGAGATCTAGTGGGTCTTTATCCAATGCAAAAAAAAAAAAATTCAGAATACTGTAATAGAATAGTAACTGTTCTGTGCTGCACGTGTATTCTCTTACCTTCAGAAGTGCTGAGCAGAGGCTCTTGTTCCCCTTGGTCAGCTGAAGACACTCATGTTATTAAGAAAATGTCAGGAAACAAATATAAATGTTATTGTGAGAGGAAACCTGGTTCAACTCCCATGATTACAGTTTAGCACAGCTGCACCCCAAGAGAACAATAGCAAGATTTATTTCTTTTATAAGTCTCAATTTTACAAAGAATAAAACAGTCCTGTTAAAGAAAGTTGTGAGCACAAAAACTGTCTGGGAGGATGTAAACATAAAAGAGAGAGAGGAAGAGAGAGCACACGAGAGCAGGGACGCACAGGTACTGACAAAAGGGAAAATAGACATGTTTCCATCTAATATTTAACTAATTTCTTGTGAGTACTTAAAGAAGAATATGAATTATAAAAACTCCAATATGCTAAGTAAAAAAAAATTAGTCAGAAGTGAGGTTTATTTTACATTCTCTTTATAAGCACCGACTAGCTGCATGCAAACCACAAAAACTAGGTCCCCAGGCAGATGGCCTCCTGTGTTTGGGCATCTCACAGTCCCTTTGCAAAACCAGGTCCCAAGCAGTGATTTTCTTTTCTTCCAATGGCATGACACTGCTGCCTTAGATCTTACTTTTAATTTGTGTTTTGCTCTTGCCATGGTATAAGCAACTCTGATTTTCCACCTGCTTATGTGATGTTGGCTGCATGCATGTGAGGCAGGTGCACGTGTCCTGGTGCCTCATCTCACCCCAGAGGCACAGGCGTACGCTCAGATCGGCAGTCGAGGAAGTGGAAACAGGGATTAAGAACACTGGCATACATTTCATGTCTTGCCAATCAGTACCTGGGAAAGGATCAGCAATTATTTGTGTCTCTTCTGCCTTTTGTGGGAAACTTTCTGTATAGATGGACTTCCTGTTACTGCAGGTGTCTTCCCAAAATGGTACTTTGTCCTATTTGTGACTGCTGGTGCTATGGGGCTGGTTGTGAAAGGCTGTTGTTCCTCACCCCTGACCCAGCACACAGACCCCAGCATTCTGCCTTTGCAGTCAACCTGGAGAGATTCCCATGCCTGGGAGGAGATCAGCCAAGAGGAAATCACATTCAATGCAGGGACCATGTTGAGTCGGCAAGAAACGTCCTACCCCCAGTTTGCTGTTTTGCAGCTGAGACAAGCAAGTCTGCTTCTCAGCTGAGAAAACAGAACAGCTATTCTTGTGATTATGAAAAATAAAAGTTGAGGAAACCAAAACAATTTAAAAAAAGCCCAGCCATGAGGAAGAACACTAAGCAGACAGCACATCCTACCAAGAGGGATCATCCCTGCATTTATTTCAATAACGAATAAATAAATATGGTATATTTAAGCTGCTCCCATTGGTCTGCAAAGTTCTTGTCTGGAGGTGGGGCAGGCAAGAGAGAAATTATGTTGTTTTGTGAGAAATACCTAAAAAGAACTGCTCAGATGCATTCTCAAATACTGAATTAGAAGTCAAAATTCATTCTAACTCCTTTCACTTGGTAAATCTTTTTTTCCAAAGGGCATGACCTTTACCACCTACCCTGAACTATGTATTGCAGTGTTCTCTGACAATGGTTTTGACATATCAGTTCAGAAACGTTAGCATTCAAAAGTGGGAAAAATATATACATTTTAGTTATAACAGAGTGCTTAGTCAGGATTTTTTTTTATTTTCAGACCTGCTGTAGATAGAAATTCCTCTGATAAATCCTTCAGTCCTCTTGTGTTTCTTTTACCCCTATCTGTAAATAGAGAATCAGCTGTTTTTATATTGCTGTGAGAAGCCAAGATGTACTTTTCTATGTAAAAAACAAAATACTGGTTTTTGAAATTGGGTCAGCTATCCCTCTCTGTTATTAGAGACTATGTATTATAATCAGAAAGACATAAATATCTGTATGTGATTGTTTGGATGTAAAATCAAAAGTGTTGTAACCCAATACTACTTTTTATATGAGGCATCTGAAAAGAAATTAGTATTTCAGAAGGAAGGTAGAGCATGTGAAAACATGTGGTAGCCATACCATACCTCCTAAGACTTCTTCCTATTTCTCCTTCTATCCTTACATGTATATTGAAAATAAAATTAAGGAAAAGGAGCAAAAAAAAGGGGACAAATGAAAGAAATTAGTACACAACTAAAATCAAGAAGGCTTCCCACTGATTTCAACATATTCAGCTTATGACTTTTAAGGTTTAATGAGAAGTATTTTGCTCTACAAGCCAAAAGGTAAAATCACAGTTAAACATAAAATCACAGTTAAATATTTCAGAACCAGATTTATTTTCTTAAGCAAAGGAGTGAATGATCATGGATTTATTACAAAAACTTAATCTTATTGTTAAAGAAATTTTGAAAAGCAACAATCGAACTTATTCTTTACTTTGTTTTCATTGTTAACTTTTTATTTTAGATAGACAGGTTTGACTCTACTTTGTCATTACTCAGAGACATCCAGCAATGTGTTGAAGTCCACATTTCCAAATGCAGAAAAACATCTCATAATTTAAATTTTTTATCTCTGTTTGTCTGCCACCAATTTTCAGAGAGTGAAAAGAAGAGATGATCACAGTGTTGGCTTTGTTTCTATTAAACATCCGTTCTCAGATGCTTGGCCCTCTGATGTTTTAATGTATGGAGTAATAAGGCACTTGTCCAAAAAAGCAGGAAATTGTTAAAAATCTTTGGGAAAATGTTTAGTCTCTGAACTTGCCATAAACAATACTATCATAAAAAGACTACAGAATAAACTTGTATCTGCCATTATTCAAATGAATAGCAATTAAGTTAAATTATGAATGTGTCTGGCTCCAGAAGTTAGACCTCTCTGGTACTAAGGGATTCTGTAACAGACACAGTATCCAGATTTTCTTGTTTGGAGCAGATGTTTTCCATTCCTTTGCGTATAGGGACACCAATAAATATGAGGAAGTTTTTTAGACCATCTCTAATAACAACACTTACATGAGCTATGTATGCATCATTAACCCTTGCTATTAAATGTTCACATCTGTTTTAAGAGGTCATTGCAAGGATCACACAGTTACCCAGTGATACGGGTTGGGCTCTGTTATCTCTATAAGGACATACTTCTCATTTTCCTGGAGCAAGACTGTCCTTCAGACTTTAAGTAGAAGAGGGAAGGGATACAAAGATTTCCTTCATTATAATCAAGCCACATGTAGCCAAGCAGATTCTCCTTCGGTGTAGCACTCATGAAAAAGTTATCAAGGAAATGCACCATCTGTTTCTCCCAAAGAGCATGGCAGAGGGGATGTCAGGAAGGATGCCTCCAGCTCCTTCTTAGTCAGCAAGAGGGCAGCTATAGGTGGAAAAATCTACAGTATTTTCTACAAGGGAATGGGCTTCCTTCTGAGAATGCCACTTCTTTAGCTACCATGCATTCAGAGCTTTTACAAAGTGAGAAACCTCTCACTACTTGTTCCATGGGATTTGCAAAACTAAAATGAAACTCAGAGTTTAAACAATCAGAAGGATCAAAATATTCTTTAAAGTAGCAAAAAAGTCAGATCAGAAAGCCAGAAGTTGGTACAGAATTCTCTTTTACCAGCAGATGTCAGACCTTTGCTATTTCCAGAGCACCCAGAGGAGCACCTTTCTTTCCTCATCTCCAGTCATTCCAATTTAGATATCTACATCTTTATGGCAGAAATCACCTCCAAAACAAGAAGGAGGGAGAAGAGAAGGAAATTTCTCACACTATACGTGCTGCAGTTAGAAACCTACTTTCCCTTTCCAACAATTTCCAGTATGTCTTACTCCCCTTAGTTTTTAACTACCACTATAACATTAAGTATTTTTGCTGATTTACAAATTTAGAACCTGAAATTGCCCTATTGTATCCTTCTGTGATTACCAGCTCCAAGGAAGGATTGTGCATAATAAAAACCACTACTTGACTGCCAGCAGCCAGCCTGTGGAGGGATCGATAAACATCCAGTAGGAATGATTACTTCAGTTCTCTGCAGTGAGAGGGAAAAACAGACCTGCTACCATATGAGCCATCATCCTCCTACCTGCTGGAGGAATTACTCTGAGAGCTGCCAGCATTAAACTTTTTTCCAATAGAAAAGTTTCCTGATATTGTAGTATTTGGTGTCCTTTCTATATTAAACATGCATGATTAGTTGTTTTGTTAACTAGTGATTAACAATTTCAGTGATAGACATCCATTACCCAGAATACAGACTATCAAAGAAATTAGAACAAAGACACTCAGTTTGCCGTGGTGCAATTTCCAAAGTGAGGCATGCAGAGACAGGTATCCTGCTTGCAGAGAGAGGCCAAGTACTGTAATGGGAGAACCTGTAGTAGGAAAAGGAGAAAGAAGTGAAAGATGGATGATGCTACAGAGGAAGGAGGGAAATGACAATCCTTGCTAAGCAAAAAGTCCCACAGGACCAAACCAATAGAAACTCTGTAATATTTCCCCAGGAGTAATCTAACCTGTCTGTTCAGCTGGGTCACCGTGGGATCAACATGGTATAAAAAACACATCTCCTAAAATGCAGGTTTTCTGCTGATCCCACACAGGGAACCTTGTGGTCAGCAAAGACATAGTCTGATTTCCTCTAGAGGGAAACACTTATGAACTATTTCCAGTCAGCTCAGCTGTGTTGCTCCACACATCACAAGTGACTCAGAGTCATGATAGCTTGAACAAATAAATGAGTAACAGTTGAGGAGAGACATCAAAAACACAATGCAGTAATGAAAGTCGTGTTTCTAATTGTTTTTCATACAAATCATCAGAAGCTAAATCAATCAGCCTACAAAATAGGGATGAAACTTTGTTCTCCGTGTCTTGGATTAACTTTTGTGTGATTTGCTAATTTAGCTTCTTTTTGTTTTTCTTTGCTTTTTAAGTAATTTGCTATAAGCAGAAAGATTTTGCAAGATATTTTCGTTTGAAGGCAAATGAGCTAGTGGCATTTTGCAGTAAGTTTTCACATTATCTTTTCTTTTTAGGACCTTTCTCTCTAACTCAGCACTGATGCACTGCTTTCTTTCATAAGGGTGTTACTTCTCTCTGTGGATGGCTTTGAGATTGCAATGGCTAAGAAACCCTTTATTCAAGAAATCATTTTGACAAGAAACACGGAAGCATATTCTTTCAGCATACTCATTTAGAAACTGTCCTTTTGACTTTGAGGTGCAAGAAACAAAGGAAAGGTCAATTAGAAAAATATACTTCTCCTAAAGCAGGTCCAGCCTGCTCATCTGGCCTTCTAGAAACATCAAGTCATGGCAAAGATGGTGTGAACAGATAAAAAGCAAGCACAGCTTCACTGCATTCCTTCTTCCAAAACGTACACAGGAATTTTTACTCCAATACAACTAGCAGGAAAGTAAAAACCAAGCATGTACTACAGATGCTGTCATATTTCTCCTAGAAAATTAGCCACACAATTAACACAGAAAATGAAATAGAAAGTTCTCATGTGTGTAGTGCTGTAGAAATATAGCTTGAAGTATTAGTTTGCAATTTTTTCAAAAAGCCTAGAGATACACTGGTTGTATCAGTGAATCTGGGTCCCATTAAACACTCATTAGTCAATACAAACTACAAGATAAATGGATAAGGATGCAGGATTCACTCTGATGGACAATTTTCAGTGAAAAGGGGTTTATTTTCAACATTTCCATTTATGGATGGAACAATTTAAATAATTATTCCTTGATAGAAGAAAAGAGAGAAACATTTGAGAAAGAAAATAATTTTATTCTGCATTTTGGGAAAAAGCATCCATAAAACCCACTGAAACTCCTCACTAACCTCCTGGTCAATAAGGGTAGAATAAGAGTTGCAGCAATAAGCTCACAAGAGATATATTACAGTTAAGCAGTCCAAGAATTTATAACCTATTTTATGAAGGCTAGTTCATTGACTATTCTTTTGCACACAGTATTAGCGTTCTAATTTCTAAACAGAATAGTTTTGCCTGGCAACAAGATCCTTAAAATGCATTTTTTCCTGAATGTCTCCTTCAGATTCAAATCCCAGGCTTTCTCCTTAAGGCACCTGAAACCAGGCTGCAACTTCTCCTGTATAGACCTAGTCCATAATCAAGAGGGATCATGCACAGGTTTCTGTGGCAGACACAAGGATACTCCTGCCATGTGAAGATTCTCCTTCTGCCATGTGAAGATAATATCCACATAGCACTCAGAGTGCTGTGGAAGATAAACAGGAGGATAAACCAAGTGATTAAGAACATGCAACTTCCAGCAGAGATGGAGGTGAGAACTAATTACCTTGTTTAATTCCCAATCATATTCCTAGAGATTAATTTCTGGTTGTTCTAAGAGAGCTATGCAGACAACTGTAACCTTATGTCTATGATTTCTTCTCCAAGATGCCCAGGAATGCAATGTAGTACTATACAAGGACTGCATTACTGCTGAACCTCCAACTACCACAACAAAGAGAATCAAGCTTATTGAACAGGTTTTGTTATAAACCTTTGCTTTCAGCTATACAGAGCATTCTACAGTTTTTACCTTTCAGTCAGAAATTTTCCAAGCTAGCCTTTTGGATTAGTACTACATACTCAGTTTGTTGGGGGACATGAATAGAAAAAAAAATCCTCCCACCTGCTTTAGAACAGAAGGGAAGTAGAAAGAAAACTGTGCATTTACCTCAATGCCATGCAACCGTCATAGATTCATTTTGCACAATTTCTGACTGAGAAGGTAAAAAAAAAAAAGAAAACTGAAATAGTTGAAAAGTACAAAAGTCAACTTTTAGCAGGGAGGAAGTGAAATAAGCAGTGCCATGTCTGGGTGAACTTAGTTTAGTTTTATGGAAAAACAAACCCTCAAATCTCCCCTGGAGCACCATATTTCAGACATGAGATGTTTCTCTGCTTCCTCTATCAAGTTTTGTGAGAGCAAGACAGAGGAGTTCCCAATTCTTTCAGCTCCCCACACCACCCAAGCTGACCCCAAGGCTACTTCACCTGGCTGTCCCTCAGTCTCTCAGAGGACAGCCACCACAGCACATTCACTGAGGACTCTTGGATTTTGCTTTCCTTCCCTACAGACAGTCCTGTCTGTTCTGGCAGGACTGCCATGAAGCAAGTGCTCCTCGCAGGACAGCCTTTTTGGTAGCAGCTCACCAGGAAAGTGGGGTGCCCTCATGAGGTGGGTCTTCTGGCCTGCTTACAACTCTCGTAGCTGCAGATGTCAAGGTTTGGCAGCTTGTCTGGTTACTGCAGCCCTTCCAACTGGCCTTTGCCTTGAGACCACCATTTTTCATCCCAGAAAGTGATTACAAACAAGCCAATGTATTATAGCAACTTTCTATTTATAATTCCTGAGAAGGGCCAGCTGTGCAAATCAATGAACTACATAAAAAAAGGGGTTTAGTCCATTAAAAAATGCTTGAACTACCCAGACAGCTTCTTTTGATGTTCTGGAGTTTGTGGAAAGGTGACAGAGCTCACACAACAGTGTGACTATTTGTATTGAAGGATGTGTAATTCTTCCCTGCACATGTACAGGTCACTTGCACAGGAAAAACAATAGCTGTTCTTTGGCATTGGCAAACAAAACTTTCCTTGGCCTAAAAAGCTACTCAATTTTACATTGGACAAGGCTGAGTAGACAAGCAACGTTAACTAACTAGCAATTTAGTAAAATAATTAGTAAAATAATTTAGCTGGGCCAAATCATCTCTTCAAGCCCCACCTGAATAAAATTCTTCTTTTAGCTGATAAATACTTACATGGCATCCCATAAGCTGTTATTTCTCACGTTTAGGTAACGCTGGCTCGGGGGACCTGCTCGAGGCAGCTCAGCGATATTCTGGGAGTGACCCTGGTTTCCCGGGGGCTGCAGCTTGCAGCTTCCCCAAACACAGGGCATCGTCCGGCAGCTCGTTAGTGCTGCCTCCTCTGTGATAGAGAGAGCCCTGGGCTGATGGTGCAGGCGCAGATAAGGACAAAGACCCAAGGGAAGGGCCTTGGAGTGCTTTCCAGCTCTTTCATTTCCCGGGAGAAGCAGCAGGGAAGGTAGGAGAGGGTCCGGAGTCCAGAAGAGGCAGTGCAGGGGTCCAGGAGAGCTGAAGGTTCAGCTGCCAAAGGCAAGGTTTTAGGGACAGCAGGGGATTTATGGGGATACAAGCAGGGGAAAGTAACCAATGGGGGTACAAGGATTAACATATAACCAATAGGGAACCGAACTGTAATGAAATTTCCAGAACATAACCTTATACAGAACATTAGGTAATGTAGTAACCAACCGAAATATGTAAACTAAGGTACAAGGGATGCTGGGGGTGAACCAAAAACTCACCCTGAGCAGGGAGAATGCCTCAGACTGTGGCAACCTCAGGCTGTGCCCACCAGTCTTGAGCCTGTGGGGCTGTGGCTTTTGCCACATACGCCGCCACATTTAGGTCCGTCTGTTCAGAGATTGTAAGAAATTTACCAACTGTTTTCCACCCTGAAGTTATCAATTGCTTAAAACAACAACAACATTTTACAGAAATATTCAGTACTGATACAAGTTCTTATCAAGGGGAAAAATTTCCATTAACATTCTGTTGGACAAGTCAAGAATGGAATAATTTAGTTTTTCATTTGGAAAAGAGTTTTTATATTAACATCACTTTAAAAATTTATTTGCAGATTGTTGACATCTCATTTTGATTACCACTTTTCTTTTTCATGTGAATTGTTTTCAAAATTTGCTTTTAAACTTCCAAAATTTGTTGCCAAATAGAAAGTCTGGTTCCTGTACACTGCCACCAAGTCCATTTTTTGCTGTGCAAGGAAACTGTCCCATGAAGGAGTGAACTGCATTTCAGTCCATGGCTGGAAACACATAGATAAAGTAACATGAATATTCTACACACACTGTGTTAATGTGATAACATGATTGCTTTCATGTGATTACTTTCATGTCCTGTGATTTTAATTTTTTCTGCTTTATTAATAAAGTTCTCTAGGGATGTTATTTGTGGCTGTGTCTCATTGAATCAAATTAGTATGCTAGTTTGTGCCTGTGAGCCATCCCAGTGATGGCTGCTACTGTGAGTGTTCTTGAAGAACAGAGTTAGAGGAGCCTACAGAGAAACTCGATGTCCATAAAAATTGTGACGTCAAAGACATGTACTGCTGCGCATATCTTAATATACTTCTCAGCAATATTTTAAAACACAAGTACTGTAGCGGTGTACTTGGCAGAAACTGCTGCTGTTGAGCTCCAGGATTGGTGGGAAGAGCCCCAGGGCAATGCCCTCTGAACCTTCTCCCTCCAATATCTGAACTCTCTGCCTGAGCTGTGGTGAAACCCCATATTTCCCTTGTGTCACCTGTATCCCCAACCTCAGGTTCCGTGTATGGTTATACCCTGGAAGACTCTATATGGTCATTAACGCTGCTGGAATGCTGGAGGCGCAGAAAGAAGAGCCAGAGACAGCTGTGTTCAAGTTCAGAGGAAAGGAAGGAAGGAAGGGGGCCAGACCCACCTTCTTTTATTTCTTATATACCCTTTTAGAAATCACTAGTCATTGGAGGAAATCAATTCTTCCTCCTTCAACTACAGTGGTCAAGGAAAATGTCCATCAAGGGTCTGTGTCCATGGGAAAGGAATGCATGTGATAAGATAGTTCTACAATAACATGGCTATGTTTACAGAACAATAACCTTGAGAACTAGCTACTATGAAATAGTTATTTTTAACAGCAAAGAGCAAGGCAACAGGTCATGTCCTGGAAAGGTCTCTCTTCTCCTGCTCTCCACTGGTCACTTTGAACCAGGCATCTTCCCATTGGGTGTCCCCTGGTCCCACCTCCCTTTAAAAGATCCCTGCAGAGCTTCCTCGGGCTCTTTCTCCTGGTGTAATCCAGCCGCCTGGGTGTGTCCTGACTCTCTCCCTGGACCCTCACAACACTAGATTTACAATAAAAAAGGCAATTATCCCAGAGAAAAGCCCTCTGTAGCCTTTTATTCTCACCGAAGCAAGAATATCACACCTGGGGTAATTCTCAGTTCCAGAGGAGCCAGCAGAAACAGGTCGTCTGGTGTAGCAAGAACTCTGTGCTTTGGGAAGGTAGCAAAACCATTGCAACTCATCCCAGCAGGGATTTTGCTCGCTTATTGGATGCTGTAGCAGCCTCGAGAGCTCCGGGAAAAGCGTCATACAGTACTTGCACAGAAGCATGGTTTTTATTCCTTGATTTGGCAAAACAGACTAAATAATTTCGGAAGAATATGGTGAAGAAAGTCACACAGCTGCAATAAAAGGGGTGTCTGCTTCTCTTTGCAGTTAGGACTTCATTTTCTTTCTACTTTCTATTGCATATACAGTTGTAAGTCTTAAAACTATCCATATTTGTTTTCATAATAAATACATGCTCCACTACTTCCTTTTATTTATTTAAAACATACAGTGATGAATGCATGATATCATCTACAAGAGGGAAAAATAGAGGGACATCTGACAGAAAAAGAAGGTTATATGACCAGAGGTTGTGGTGTGTGAATGTGTCAGGTAGATCGCTAGCCAGCTGCGTCTGGGATCTCAAAACTCCAAAGTTGTTTCGTTGGCCAGACCCTCTCCTCACACCTGTCCAACCGCACCCATCCAAAAGAGAGGCTGCATGCATTTTTAAAGCTTTTCCTGTTTGCCAATATCTACAGTTCTGAGATAGAGCATTGGCATTTGAACCTAACAATAACAACCATGAACATTTGACAAGTGCTGTCCATTCCACAGTTTTCATTAAAGCCCAGCAGAAAGAAACACATAACAGTCATAGTCTGGCCTCAGGTGGACCAGCATATGCCATAGTCAGATCAAGGTATTGCTTTTAAGAAAATTTGAAGGCTACAGACTATTGACCTTGCCTTTGTGAACGTTGGGAGTGGGAGCTGTTCTTGTTGGTCTCTGCAGAAGTAGTTTATCATCAAACACGTGCAAGCCATAGGCAATTCTGGCATTTTTTTTCCCAAGTATTTGAGAGCATGTTAGGATTTTACTTGCTCTAAAACTAACTAAATAATTCTAGGGAGAAATTTTGACTCACAGGCTGTAACTATCATCACACAATTTTTAACCTGCCTCTTAGTCTTGCAGTTTTTTCACTTGGATTTACACAGCTAAGAAGAGTGAATCACTGGGTTCAGTTTATGAGCCGACAGGGAAACATTGAAAAGGGATAGTGATTTACCCAAATGTCAGGCGGTAATCAACACTGTAATTGCATTGTCAGTTTCAGACAGAATGAATCACTGTATTGGTATGTACTGCATAGAAGTACTGATACCCTGCAAGTGGATGGGGGCAACAGCCAGCCTCTGTTTCTAAACTTCTTCATGAGTCCCTCCTTCCTGGCATCAGGAATCCCCTGTCCCAAGGCCATATTCAAGTGGTTGCTACATGAGGGACAGAACCTTTTCACCCGCTCACATTATCCACCACAAACAATTACAATGTAATTGTAAATTGTAAATAAATAAGGTGTTTCTGTTTTCCATTGTCTTTCCAAATGCTTACAGCTGCAATGTCTCAATGTGCATTTGTGACTTTCCTATATTTACTATCAAATTAGGATAGCAATCCTGCACCAGTCTGTCAGAAGGAGAAACATTATTAAAGAGAATATTAAGCACATGCAGCCGGAATTATAAGAAAGCAAAGACAGAGAAGTTAATGAAAATATGCATGTCCTCAATGTTTCAAAGTATATATGCACTGTTTATGAAAGTGTGTGAAATAGAGAAAATCAGATTCCAAAGACCTAGTAAAGCTGTGGTAGCCTTGATAATCCTTTTCAAAATTAAAATACTTTCAGCAAGTCCTGAAAAAATATTTTCTTAGTGACTCTGGAGCAAACTGAAGCAATTATCTATTTGCAGTACGTTGCAAATAATCAATGTTGTTTTCCTTGCTGTATGGAGTTTTTTCATGAATTGTGACTGGGGTGGTACAATGCCTGTTAACTCATAGCAAAATAAGTTTTGTTCCCATGAGAAAGCTTAATGTAACACGATAAGGTTACAGGATATTGCTAAGGCCTGGGGCATGCAATATAATCATCTTCAAACCTCTGAATATTCTTTATATGCTTTATTATCAAGCATTTGTAATACGGCTTATTTCTCAGTTAGCAGATCTGGTAGTCTGCTATATTAACCAGAGTCTTTCTGCAGTGCCCTTTTTAGTCAACTAGAAACACTGAAATTTTTATCAGCTGCCTTTGTCGCTAGTCATGGTATTGTGACGCATTAGCTGTGCCCAGGTTTCACTGTGCTGTTCTCCCAATTACAATGCTAAGTCCAGCAGATGCTGGGCACTGTCCTTAATCAAGTACTGAAGGAACCTGTCAATTTGAAAATAAAAGCTTAATTTATACTTAATTCACAGGTGTTTAGCTGTTACACTTCCTTGTTACATCTGTAATGTAGTATGACATAATTTATTATTTCTTCTCTTCTCCTGCAATTGCAATAAAATGTGCAATTAAAAAATCAGAAGAGATAGTATAAACTCAGATTATGAAACTTCAACATTAAAGACTGCAGCAACTATAAAAAATAGAATCAATGATTAATAACAATTGCTACTTTAAGTGTTTATGCCATCATCTATGAATTTCCAAAAAAGCAGTGTGCCTCATCTAACAGGACAGAATGGATTATACAGCCTATTTTTTAGCAAAGTCTAGGCTGAATTGTTAACTCTTACAACATGCAATCACATAGTCATACTGTTTCTTACAAAGCTGTTATAATAGAAATAATCGTAAGAACAATTCAAAGCAAAGAGGAAGTATTTTTCATACACTTAATCTAATTTCAAGATAAAACTTCTCCAAATCTATAAACTGTATTCTCCATGATATATTAAAATCCAAGGTCTTATCAAAGAAAAATAATATCTGTTTTCCTGCCAGCTTCTTAGCACCAAGAGCTAAGCACAACAGACCTTGAAGAAAGCAGATGTGCAATCTTGTAGTTCTGCTCATGGTTTTGAAACATAAACAGAAAACCAAAATAGAAGATTGTTCTTTTCTGAAAACAGCATTGACAGCTAGACTACTACAGAAATAAATTTTAAAGTTCAGACCTTGCCCCTTCTAGAGGAACTTTCTTGTGGCAAATCAGAACCACCAGGGGCTTTATGCTCCCAAATGACAGCATCATTCTTCACTTGTCTCAGATGAAAATTAGTTAATCTGTTTAATGAGAATCCTGCAATCCAGAAGAAACAGAAAAAGAAACATAGAGCTAAACATCATGTGAACTTTAAATCTTACCCCTCTTCCCCTGTGCTAGTAAGCCAAATGAGAACAGAGCAAAGTTTTAAAATAGTTGTTCCAGGCCTAGAATATGCCTCAATCTGCTTCTCTCTTCTCCCCATACTTCTCTACAAAAAATTTCAAGTGCTCTCTGCTTTCAGAAGGGTGTGCATGTGTCATGGAACGTTTGTATATTACACAAGCATAAAGGAAAGAGAAGGCACACCATCCTCCAGATAAGTAGTTTTTGTGTTAAGAATGCTAAAGCAGATTGCATGAGAGTGAATATTAATTCTTCCTGAGCCTGAGGAGTATGGTAGGTACCCATGGGACCCTGAGTGAGGTTGTTCCCATGCACCATGGCATCTCCAGAAAGATCCCATGCCTTGCAGACAGGCTTACCCCCAGGACAGAGCTCTGTTCCTCTGTGTAGCCCCAGAGCAGCGGTGCCTGGCCTGCCCTTGCTGCTTTCTGCCTGCCCACAGAGTCTCACCCTGTTCCAGCTGCATGCCTGGGGTCATCTGGGACCATGTCTGACCTTGGCATGGGGACCTCACCATCTCCAAAGTTCCTGTCCTGTCCCAGCCCCACAGCATATGATTTCCCTAGAATTCTCTCTCTCCACACATCCAGTTTGTTGTGCATGGGACCTGACTAGGGGCAGACAGGATCTGCCTGCTGTGTGAGCCCTGCATATTACAGCCCCACAGCTGCTGTGTCCTCTCCCAGGAGGGACGGCATGATGCAGAGTGTGTCTTCAGGGTCTGCGGAGGAGAGCAAGGCTGTGAAAACAAACTCAGAGCATGACTGCCATCTTTCAACCAAGGGAATCTACTTTCTTTCTCTTTTTTTTTTTTTTTTTTTAAGGAGTACTAAATCAAGTATTTTAAAGAAGCGAATTTGATCAAGTGAACATTGGCCCTCGGAAAAACAGGTTGAGAACTTCACGTATTCCATTATTTCAATTTTCACCTCATATACTAGGTTTACTAGGTTTTTGGTATTATCATTGCATGGTCTTGGTTGGAAAAGACCTTAAAGATCATGTAGTTCCAATCACGATGCCATGGGCAGGTCCACCTCCTACCAGATCATGTCGCTTAAAGCCCCATCTAGCCTGGCTTTGAACACTTGAAAGGATGGGGAATCCACAACCACTCTGGGCAACCTGTTCTACCTCTTCACCATCCTCACAGTAAAGAATTTCCTCCTTACATCTATTCTGAATCTTCCCCTCTTTTAGTTTAAAACATTTTAGTTTAAAACTCTTCCCCATATTAAAATCCCTTAAGTCTTGGAAGACAGCGTAAGTAAAGCGAGAGCTATTTTTGAAAACAGAATTTTTAATTGTTCTGGCCAGGACCTTAACTGAGGGCAAACAGTTTATTCTGTTTCCACTCAGAACACCTTTATTAGGATGCTTTATCCCCTGGAAAACTGAGGGAAGTCGAGGACAGCAATTGTTGTATCTTTTTGTTATGAAGATACCAGTGATTTCATTGCAATGTAGCCATCAATTTTAGCCATGCTGATTCACCAAAAAGCAGTGTTTCATGTTTGTATATCTTTTGTATTTCTCTGGTATTTTTAGCAATTGTTGAAGGGGAAAAATAAATGGCAGACGGGAATTTTATTTTGCATGTTTACATTTTTAACATTCCAAGATTAATTCTTTCTGTGGTCCATTGCTAGGCTAATGAGGACATGAATGACATTTTTTTTAATCTATTTGTGACATTGAAGAGAGCAACTTTCATAACTTCAATTAAGATCCCAAACATCAAACCCAAACTCCAAATTTGCAATCCTCCTTCTGCTTTTTGGAACTTTGTATGTCCCAAGGTCTGTGGAACAGAAGAGCAATTATCCCTTTTTTGCCTTGAGATAAAGAACAAACAAGAGCATGAATAACAGCCCTTTTAAAAACCTTTAAAATAAAAGCAATTTATATTCAGAACAAGTGGGGGATCTAACATTGGAGGTAAGTTTGTTTTTGGCAAGTTACTGTTCCTTATTCTGTTTTAAACATAATTGTTTTACATTCTTTCTTTTCAAAAAAAAGCACAAAACAAAAAAAGGTGTTTGAATTCTTGCATGGGAATATTTTATGTTGAGCTTTTCCATTATGTAAATAAACTAATAATATTTTACAGTTATCCTGTCAAAATGTCTGTGTGCTCTACATATATTAGTACAGAGATGAAAAAGTTCTTGTCAGATTTTTTATTCTTTTTTGAACATATGCAACTTGATGAAATCATTTGAAGGTGGTAAGACTGAAACAGCATTTACTGGTTGCTGGAGTGCAGTGAAAGATGTAACTGTATGCTTCATAAAAAATTGCATTAGTGTAGTAATAAGGCTGCATCCAATAACTCCAAAGTTGCCTGTACAGTCTCTGTTCAGCCTTCCTATGCCTATAAAGTATGATGCAATCTTTAAGTATAATTTTTTTTTCCCTTGCATCTGTGCCTTGTTTACTTCATGAAAGAGACTCTGTACACTTAATGAGTGTATTCAGTATGCTGTTTTATACCTATTGTGCAGTGCAGAATCTTCTGCCTTATTAACTTCACATTATTCAAGGTATTCTGAAACAAAAATCCTCAAATTCCTTGCAGGACTCTTAGAAACAATTTTTATTTTTAATACAATGATGCTTGCTACTGTATTTTTATTTAACAAAGTCAAAGTGAGAGAGGGCTTCTGTCCTGCCCTTCTATTGCTTAGATTCCTACCCGTTAATGTTGAATTCACAATGATAGCTTAATGCATTGTATGCACACGGATAAAGTCTTAACAGGCATTGTGGATTTTCACTGTCTTGTGTCTATAGCCATTTCTACCTAGCACACGACATTCACAGGGATAAAACTGCCACAGCACTTCATCTAAGTGAAGATATTAAACAATATTGAAAATAACAACATCTGCATACACTGCATAAGTATAGTCAATTAATGAACAGAAACAAAACAAGCCCCTTTTATTGCAGGGTTTTAAATAATCTGTGTCTGCTAGGGGCAATTATGTTGTGGCTCGATTAAATGGCTCCTCATATCTCTCCTAGAGCTGTCAACACTTGCTAATGGCAGAGGTGAGATTACAAACCTCTTCCCTGGTTCAGTAGTACAGGTCCTATATCTTTTCCAGGCTGGGAGAAAAGAAAGATATTAACATGGAAATTGTGTCAGTATAAAGAAGCACACTGGATATTTTTGCTATAATATAGAATCCTCTAGTATCATGTCATTCATGAATTAATCACTCACTATTCAATACAACAGTGTAAATCAAAACAAACCAGAGGATGAAGGTACAGGAAAGTATTATTTAATAATTCCTGGTAGGATTTGACAGTCAATACCTGTTGAAAGACACCTCCTTCACCGCTCCATTAGGCCAAGGTTTGCCTCATCATTAAAAACACTCAAAAAGAGTCACCAGGGAAACACAATATAAATACCACCTTTAGTTGCCACTCGTAGGGCTACCTGCAAAGTCTTCTGTCCACAAACGTGGCTTTCTCCTCCAACATTTCCAGAGCACTGGTGTGCAACCTTCTGCAGTTTATTTTGTTATATGTTCTGCCAGCCAGGTGTGTATGGTTAAAATAATGAAATTTAAGATGCATAAACAGGGACACTGTATAAAAGTAAGATACAGATTCTCCTCTGAACAGTCTTGCAGCTTTGAAATGTGCTGCACTCTGCAGAATGCCATGTGGGCTGCTTTTTCACTTTTTTACAAGTTTTGTCAGGGGATTATTTTAATAACTGGCATCATGTGGGGGTGTGAATCTTTTACATATGTAATACTATCAGGCAACACATTCTAAGCATACTACCAGTCATCACAGCTTTTACGATAGCAATCAATATTTTGCACCCTTACATGATGTAACATAAATGCCCTTCTGTTGTGGTTTGAGCCGCCCCAAAGCTCCCATGAAAAGCTGCTTACCTTTCCTCTCCCTCTGCTCAGCTGGACAGGGGAAAGGAATTTCTTCGAAGGAGAGATAAGGATACTGAGAGAAAAAAACCTCTAATTAAGCAGGCTAAAACAGGCTCAAAACTTAAAAGTGATAAGTGAATTTATTACGGAGTTAAAGGACTAAGCAAAACATTCTCTTAAACACTTTCTCCCCCACCCCAAAATCCCTCCCTCCTTCCCTCAGAAAGTAAGGAGAACCAAAAGGGGAGGGGGGAAGGAGGAGGGGTCTCATAGTCAGTTCATTCCTCAGATGTTTTTCTTCTTGCCAATTATTTGGACAGGAGGCAGGTCGCCTTCTCGCAAGCACTGTGACATCTTCCACAAATCCTTTTTCCCTCTTGGCAAGCAGTCTGCCCGGTCACCTCTGCTCGCATCCTCCTCCCAAGGCCAGGCTGGTCCAAACTTAGGGTGGGGGTGAAACAAGGCCTTTTTTACCACAAATGACTCCCTCAGTCCCCAGGAGCAGAGGCCTCGTTATCCGTGTTGGTCCCCCATCCAGACCAAAGTCCCTCTAGTAGGAGTCCACCCCTCCTGCTCCAGCATGGGGTGGATCTCGGCTCCTTCGTGGACCCTCAAGGTGCAGGGAAACACTGCATTAGTACAGTCCTTACCACAGGCCGTGAGGATGTCTCCTCCCCCTCCTTCCTCCTCTTCTGACTTCACTGCTGTCCATATCTGTTGTTTCTCCTACATGCTGTACTCCTTCTTCCCTGCCTATCTACATCTACTGGCACGTGCATGCGTACTATGATTCTTTCTTAAATTTGTTGTCACAGAGGCGTTACCTTCTTCTCTAATTGGCCCGGCTGTGGCTTCCACAGCATGTCCAGAGCCATCAAGGATAGGCCCTGGCCAGACAGCTGTGGAAGCTTCTGGCATTTTTTACAGGAGCCATCTTTCTGGCCCCTAACACGCCCAAAAAGCCAGACCCTGTCAAACCACCACACCTTCCCATCTTACAAATCCTGGGCTGGAAAATGGTACGTTCCTTTCCGAACGCTGACTGACATTATGAAAGAAGCTTTCAAGGATATCACTAAAAAGAAGAGAAAATGGGCTAGAATTCATTCTATACATGGCTGCAGCCTTGAAGTGGTAGGTGGTCTTTTGTAGGAAACAGTACTGTTCTGCTTCTTCTCCCTGCATACTAAGAAAATATTTTTTCCTGTCAAGACAATACTGAAATTTAATTAGCTGAGGCACTCATTGAGGAAATGTACTTCAGAAACTCAGAGTTTTAGTGATTGCAGAAACTATACTGAATTTGTTTTACCTAAACTGTGTCATGTGCCCCTCTCCCTCTCGTTTTTATGCACTAAAAATAAGTACATTTAAGCTTTTTGAAATCCCTTTGCCATTTTCTTACTTTGCCATACCATAACCTCTTGTCTTCTTCTTTTGGCATAGTTTAAATCCTTAGTGCTTAGAGACATATAAAACCTTTCAGCTGGGAATGAGAAAATGTCTTTTCAAATTTCATGAGAGTTAATCAGTCTCCAGCAGACGCATTTGGCTTAAATGTCTCTTCCTGCAAACCCCACAGCTCAATCAACACGTAAGACTTCCCACACGCAAAGCTGGGATGTTAGACACATTCTTTCCACCCTAAAATTTAAAAATACTTCTGAAGTTTTGTTGTTGGACTCCAGTTGCATTATTCTATTAGTATGGGCACCTGCTAAGGGTGAACATGAATCCTTGTGATGTAAATCAGTTAAGTTTAAGAGGGATGACTTTGTAGTTAGACCCTGGTTTCAAATATCTGAAAGGAGTTTTTAGCCAGGTGGGAGTCAGTCTCTTTTCCCAGGTAACAAGTGACAGGACAAGAGGAAATGGCCTCCAGTTGCACCAGGGGAGTTTACAGACTGGATGCTATGAAAAATTTCTTCACTGAAAGAGTTATCAAGTATTGGAATGGGCTGCCCTGGAAAGTGCTTGGGTCATCATCCCCAGAGCTATTTAAAAGGCATTTAGATGTGGTGCTTAGTGACATGGTTTACTGGTGGACTTGGCACTGTTAGGATAATGGTTGGATTCAAAGATCTTCGATGTCTTTTACCACTGAAACCATTCTATGATTCTGCATTTTTACTCACTGCCTGTCATGTCAAAAGGCAGCTGAGATTTCGTGATCTGCTATCCAAAGTCCAAGTGTGCTGATCACTCCAAGAAGGCTCTGGGGACCAGGTAGGCATTGGTCCTACATTCTGGGTGAGCTTCCATGCAATGCTCAGCCCCACAGAGAGACACACTGCCACCTTCAGGCACCAGTGGCTCAGCCACAGACTCCCACCTAGCTGCTCTCTGGTTTTCCCCTAAGGTTTCTATGCTGGTGTTTTCTTTCTTGAATCCTTGATCAATTAGTGATCCCATCTTAACAACCCTGCTCATGCCTTCAGCTTTACCTTTCATGCCACTGTGGGGATGTTCTCAGAGTTGTGACACTGGCCTGGCCCCAGGTCAGGCAGCAGTGCCCCATCAGAGCCTGGCCAGCCCTTGCCATGGCATGGTGGAAAGCTCACACAGGGGTTGTAGAAGGGGAGTTTCACAGGTGACCAAGTCATTGCTCAGGTTCCATTTGCCTCTGCTGTTCACGGACTACAAACCAAAGGGTACTGTGTTCATCTCTTTATATTTTCTTTCATTGCCAGTGGGAACTTTGCCCGTAGCCACCTTGCCCTGGTGGACAAGTCATGGAGCAACATGGATGCTCTCAAGCCCTTAATAATGACTAGTTTTAGTTTATCCTTCTGTCCTTTTCACTGTACCACAGAGCACACCTGAGAGGCAGAGGAAAATCTGCCCACCAGTCTAAAGAGCTTGTGAGTCAGATGCAGCCAGAGGAAGGCTTCTTCTTCTGCTGTAACTGACAGTATTTTCTCAACACAGGAAATTGTGTGAGAAGGAACACCAAGTGACTTGCCTTCCTTATAGAATTAGCTGACCAGGAGGCCCCCCTGCATGAGTACATCAGATTTGATCTATCTCTCTATTAAATTTTGGGTCCAGGTACTTAGCATAAAAGGATTTATAGAGTTAATACATCTCTGAATTCACTTACGGAAAAATTATTCTTCTAAAATATTGTCTACTTATCTTCTAAATATTTAGTTTTTGGACAAAAGGAACAAGTACCTGACACTGAAGAATGAGCTACTGTACTTAAACAGATGCTTTAGGGAGCCTTCTTTCATTCTGGAACACCATCATGTGTACATCTGATAATAGCAGCATTTTTAAGCAATACTGACTGATGTGATTCATAACAGAAAGCTTTTGGCAACAGTGAGGTCAGAGTCAAAGGGAAAGGGAAACATCACTGGCTAATCACTTAAGCTAAAGGACTGACTTGACTAGACTGGATTCTTTAGTAGAACAAAGTAACCTAGAGCAGACATGCATTAAATTGAACTAGTGTAAAACTGCACACAAGCACAAGGTCTATTTAAACTGAACTTGTGTCTTTTGTGATTATACAAAAGCCAAAACAGGAGGACGATTGTTGCATAGAATCAGAAAATTTTGCAACAACCTTCACAGGACAAAAGTCCCAGGCATATATTATTTTGGAATACTGTCTGATGCAGGTTGTGACATTTCGGCAGTATAAGATACTAAATTAAGTGGGATGGTGGATCAAAGCCAAGCATTAAGGCGGACTGTTGGCTTAAGGTTTGTGCAGGACATCTCATTCCAGTTCATGTTCACAAAACATACAACTGAACCATTTTAATCTGAGGGGTCAGCTGGACTATCTTTAAGATTTATGTAAATATGGTATAATTAAGCAAATGCTATACAAAGTATTAAAGATCATCTATCTTCCTTACCCTTTGCTTCATGTTTTGTTTGTGCTGAAATCTTTTCTTTGGGGAAAGAAATGAGCATGAATGCAATGCTATCATCTGAGGACATATTATGCTACCTTAGTAATTAACCAGAGAAGACAACAGTCCTTATTTAACCCAGAAAAGCTACATGAGACCTGCTAAGGAGAGTGGCCTGCAACCTATGAAGTGGAGAAAGACCACCCCAATGCAAGGCAATTCAACTCTGAAAGCGAGTAGACTCCTAGAGTTGTTTCAGATGCCAGGATTAAAATTTTAGAAGGCTGCAAGCTGTACATAAAGCAGGAACTGAGAAACCGGACTTTAGCTTCACTCTACATCACCCTTCCCAGCTGCTTGGAAAGCAAATAACCTTTGTTTCATTTTCAAGTTCAAAGGGAAGCAATACTGTTCTGTAAAAGCTAAGCCCTGGTCTCACCTCATCCTGGTTTATGGACCTATACGTGTTGGGACAAAATTCCTGATAACCTTGACAGCTCTTCTAATAAGCTTACAACTTACCTTAAAATGAGTCACCTTAGGCAGATAAGCTGTATGAAGACTTCTGTAATAGTATGACATAAATTTTAGAATTCAGTTGCCTTTTACATGGTGGGGGAGAGTAAAAAGAAAAAAAAAGGTAACAAAAATTAAGTAATGGTGTGAGAATCATTCTCTAAATACAAGAGAAGAGAATCTAGACCTTTTTCTTTTGAAGTGAATAGAAGAGATATGAGTGTTGTGTGGTTTTGAAAAAAAAACAGTTCTTAGCCTGTACAAAATTGTGAAGACCCTTGAGTACATTGATTATCTTACCTTTGTAAGTCTGGAGGACAGTGTAAAGAAGAGTCCTATTTCAGGTCTTTTTAAATCAGTTTCACCTCTCCATGTTAACAGCAGTGTTTCATGTATGGAAGTACTATTGTGGAATTTTATTTGTCAGGTTCTTTTATTAGTTAACACTCAGACCAGTGAAAATTTACAATAGTTATGTAAAAATGAAGTACTGCTTGTATGTGTTCTTCCAGTCTACCATGAAAAATGCTGTATGAGAAATAACCCTAAGCCAGAAAAAAGGGCACACACTAAGCACAAACATCTTGTGATAAGAATGTTGCACAGGCAACAAAAAGCAGCATCTGGTTGGCATTTGGTAACCACAAAATTTGGATCAACAAATCCTATGGTGTTTTGTTTCCTTTGTTGATAAACCCATATCAGAGCAATGACTCTTTCTGAACTGCTTCAAAAGCTGTACAAGAGCTCTACTAAGAGTGGTACTATTTTATTTTTTTGGGTGGTTGGTTGGTTTGGCTGTTTATTTTTTTAAAAAGGCTAAAAATTACAGCACCTAACTTCTTCTAATAACTAGAAGTAAGGTGGTATCTTTCATCATTATGCAGTGTTTTACAGGGACTAAACAAATTCTTTATATGATACTGTTAAAAATAGCCACAACAATATATTCTTTATTAGGTGTCACAGGTGTTTGGTATTTTGTATCTAAAGAGCATCTTTCAAAGCAACCTAGAGTTAGTTTACTTAAGCAACAAGGTGTAGGGTCACATCTCAAACAATTTGCATCTTGATGACCTTACAAACATTGAGACCAAAAAAAGATATCCTAAGACTGATTTAAGTGTCACTGTGACTATTGTAGATTTTTAAAACTTTTAAGACAACAAAGCTTGTGAAGTTGTTCAACTTAAAGTAGCATGACGGGTGTAGTTAAATAAACTGCAAATGTATTTGCTAAATACATCGATGATTCTCCGTAATCACTTGCTCTTTTCAGACAGCTGCATTAAAACTAGATGTCATTTTTTCTTGAGCTAGCCCTTAAAAAATTGCTGAAATCTTAAAATTGCTATTACAAAAATATATATAGCAAAAATGACTTAGTCCTCAACTGCAGTCTGAGTTGAATTGTAAAGGGATGACTTATTGAGGAATAAACTTGTGCCTTTCCTAGATCAGATTAATATTCTATTAACTGTGTAGGAGGGAAAGACTCTCCAGAAGGCTCTTCTGTGTGCTCTGCAAAGCCCTTCATTGTGGTTCATCCAAAGTCTTCATAAGTTTTACAAACATTGATGAATATTAAAATTTTTAAGGTAGTTATAATTCAGTCAATTAATATGCAAATTCTACTCTAAGCCTGCAGCACAATTACTTTAATTTCACAGAGAACAAAAATACTCTTTTTAAAATGTTAAGCACACCCCTATCTTACAGGTAGCTATATTGCTGCAAATGCTAAGATGAGAAATTCTTAATCATTACTAACCAATAATAGGGAAGCAAAAGATTGCAATTAATTCTTTATTATGCATTTTTATTAATAAGTATTGTTATTTGGGGCATGCATAATAACACTGCAACAATTATATCTATCACAGCATTACAATAGAAACTATCTGAAACCTTGCATTTTTGCATTTTGTGAACAGTATTTACTGCTTCTGCAGTCTTATTTGAGGTTCAAACCAATTATCCCTGATAAGTCAGGCTGATAAAGCAAACCACCTCAGAAAATGACCAGGCACGATTTTGGCACAAACTGCTGTAAGGATTGTTACACCAGGGGATGTCACCACCAAAGACACCATACCAAAATTTGTGATGCAACTTGAATTATATCTGGAAAGGGAATAGAGTAATTCATCATCCAGAAATTATTTAGAAGCAAGACAGTAAATAACACAGATACAATTATTGTTTATAGTCTTATTTGTTGTTATTACTGGAGGAAGGTATAGAGATATGTTCTTTGCCTATACGGAACCAATCATACTTATAGCAAGCAGCATCATTTAAAACTAAAACTACATTGAAATGCCAATGCACAGAATACAGTCAATTTGTTGGGGCAGACCATACTAGATGACTGATTTGTGACAGTCCAAGATGCTGCCACCCTTTGCTATCATTCTGCCCATTTTTTCAGGTTGAATGTACCAGTAACAGAATGGAATGTGTGCTCAAGTCTTAGATGTTCCATTTTCAGCTAAATATCAGACTTCCCACCAAAACACATAAACTGGGGCACCACCACGTGTCTGTCAACACCACTGCAAATGGCAACATGCATTAGAGAAGGGATAAACAGTGTGAAGCAGATATCACTGCAGCAGTTCTTCCCATAAACTGGCGTCCCTGTGAGCACAAATGGAGACTTTACCTTTTGAAAGGCAAGTACTAGAAACTGTTTAAGAGGTAACAACTTTTGCATTTTCAACAATGTGTAAGACAGGAACAAAGTTTCATCTCTTTGCATGGAATTGCACTGGTAGAAGCTCAGACCAACAGCTGCCATACTGACATCCAACGCATAAATGACATTTAATGCATAACTGCATTAGAATGTAATGTATAAACACATTATCCTGAGACATTACATAACTGATAACTCTTCGCACAGATTAAAAGCTGTAAGAGTCAGAAAAACATATATGCATATTTACTCAGGAGGAAAAGAATTTTGCACTACTAAGCCACAAGTTTTTCGAAATGGATGAAGTATACTTCTAGTCTTGCTGTAGCATAAAAGTAGAGTTTCAAGATTAATACAAATTCAAATGAAAACTAAGACATGCACACTGGAGTTAAAAAACATGTGGCATCTTGCATACTCCAAAACTTTCGTCAAATTATTTCTGAATAATTTTATTTATGAATACTATTCCCACTGAATTAGGAGCCCTTAAGGATGAAAATCTATTTATGCAGATAAGTAGTATAAGACTGACAGGGCAATATGAGCATTCCAAACTGCTGTCATTGGACTGACAGATAATTCAAATTCTGTGGCAAGGTTAATTCTTCCATTTGGCAGATTCCCAACTTCCTCTGCTTTCAATGCAGAGGGCTCCTCTTCAACGGGGTATTAAATAAATTTCCTTATTTACAGTATGTAGTTCACAGAACACAAGGACAAATAATTTTCACTACAGAGAAAAATTATGAAGTGACAAGACTGTAGATGTTTCCAACTTTTCAATGTTTTCCATCCTTACATCTCTCTGCATGTTTATTGATAAGAATTTAAGACTTTAAACAAAAATACAGTAGCATATCACAAGGGATCAAAAACCTTTCACCAGTTTCAGAATCAGGATGGTGTGGACAGGCATTACCAAACAATGCTGAATTTAAAAGAACATGTCCTGGTGCAAATCTATCACCTGGCTGAAAATCATTGATATAGTTAATTCTTGTAAATTTTACTATATTTTAGTCCCTCTACTGAAGGCACCTTTCTCCTCCAAAATACAGTTTTATTTGCAACAATAAACATACACAAAGTCCTTATCAGTTAAAAATCTGCTATAACTTAGAAGTGTTATTCTTCATGCTCTTAAAGCCCTTGCACATGCAGCAGAAAATTAATGCCACAACTGGGTCACATCAAGTAAAAATAATTTTTGAAAAGTACTTTTCACTGCAAAACATGTCAATTCTGTAAACCACGGACTATAACTATCTTCATTTCTCTATTAGGTCTTATTTTAAGCAGACGCAAGAAGCAATAAGAATTAGAAGATGATAGGAGAAGATGAAGAAGTGTAAATCCCATACCTGACAGCTTGACTTTAAACATGAAGAACACAGAACCACAGAGTAATGATTCAGCCTGGAAGACACCTCAGGAAGTTACAGTCCAATCTCCTTCTCAGAGCAGAGTTAACACTACGTTGCAATCAGACAAAAAAGGTTTAAACTGAAATGCACCATCCCATTTAAAGCAGTTGAATTGGGTATATAGTTAATGTGCCCCCGCTAAACTGAACATTTTTTAACTACGTGCATATTCAAGAAGAAAAATTGAGCAGCTGTGTAGCTGAGCATAATAAAGTGTACATACCTAACTTCTGCTTGAAGTCATGTACACTTAACAAGAAAACTTCTTCAAATTAAATCATGCCTATTCTATGGGAGAGTTTTATACAAGAGACTAGTTCTTCTAAGCACAGGCTGTATTGGTCACCGTGCAAAATTCCTGACCTCTGAACAGAGATTAGTAAGAATTTTCACCTAATACTGTGGCAAAACCATATAATCATCAGAAGCAAGAAACAAGTGCAAAAATTCATACATCACATTCTCATTTTTAATTTAGTAATTCTTGAATGGTTTCAGAGCAGGCACTACATTGCTTCAAACACAATCAAGTATTGTTGAAATAATGTTGAAAAATAACCTCTTCACTTCAGTATACACACGCGCATATACACAGACACACAAATTAATTTAGAAAATCTGTACATATGTATTTTTCAGGAAGCAACTCAAAGAACTGTACCACAAAAAACTAGTTTCTGTACTCTGACACACTACAAATTACAATCCATTTTTCTGAAGATAGGGTTTAAGGACACAAAATGCCATGCGGTACTATTTGGTAGAAAATGAACTGGTAAATAAATTTATCTATGTAGGGCTAAAAGAATACACAGAACTCCTTAAATAAAACAAATGCAAATTTATCAGAAATATTTACTGTCCTTGAGCTAGGCAGACCCCAGTTATTTGTGTTAACTGAAGTTTATCCCCATTGTAGAAAACAGAAAGGAAGTATATGACTGGAAACCCAGGATACTTCATTTTCTATTACTGGTGGCAAAGCTGGTTCAAGAAAGGAGTATCCTTGTTGAATCTGAGTCTGAAAGTCCATCCTCTTGATTAGTTGCCTCAAAATCACCCGCATTATCAGCTAATTCAACATCTTGATCATCATTACTCTCCGCGCTGTAATCAACTTCTTCAAGGAAGCGAGGCTCATCTTCATCCAAAACGTATGTAGTGGGGCTATAACAAACAAGAAGTTCCATGAATCATGTTAAGTTTTATTTGGAGTAATGGATTCAGTCTGTGTGCCCCGTCCCTTTCCTGACATACAATAATCCAAAAATTACCTCAGAAATGGGCACATTACTTGAAATGGTATTTAGCTTTTAGTCGTGTCTAAAACAACTGAGAGCTAAAACCATGTTTGTAAGACCTTGAACTAATTAGTCAGTCATATACAACCCATTATCTAAATGTGCCATGACAAACCCCCTCCATTAATGGCCTGTAAGAACTTAATGTAAATATAGCAGTATCAGAAGTTGCTGAAGAAGAATATAACTACATAAAGACAGAGCCATTGCTGTAGGGTATAAAAAACCCTCTGTATTTTATTAAAACACACACTTTACTGAAAAGCACTGTAAGCAATTACTTCATACATATCAGAGGTGACAGAACAAGGAGTCACGGTTACACTTAAGGTTAGGTTTCTACTTATAACAGTGTCTCACATTTGCATGCAGGTAAAACTTGAAATTTGTCATGCATTGCAACTTTGAGGCAATGAATTTAAAGAACTGAGCCTCTGCCCACAGAATGGTCTATGCTCTTAACTAATGGCCTCCAAGAGTGAAAGGATAAACACCGTTAGCATTAACTGGAAAAAGGTTAACATACAAGTTTCTGATCCTCTCACTCCCCTAAAACAGAGGGTGGGGGAGGAGAAAGCAGAAAAGTGTTTTCCAGACCCAGTTTTATTCACTTGGGATATAAAAAGCTATCTGCTTAAAAGCACAACTCCTAAATATTTCATAAATACTTTTATATTCAAATTAAGGCCTAAGAAGGTTTTGCAATGCATTTTACCTAATGATCAAATCATACAGAACTCATACAAAACAGCGACAATGTTCTCATTGAAACATCACACAGAACTTGTAGAAATATCTGCATATTAATTTTAATGAATTTTCTCAAAAGGTACACAAAAACCTAGCTTGGCTGTGTCTTTATAATTAAAAGGACTAATCACTGCTTTTTTCTAAAGGCCTTTTAGGAGAGCAGGTGCACCACTTGAAATCTGGAATGCAATCTCTATTCAATATTAATAAATTTCACAGTATTCATCCGCTACCTGTAGCCTCAAAGACCTGCCACACTGTAACATTTTGTCCTGTTGACAATTACCTTAAATACTGGGAGAAGGACTGTTCCCTAACTCAGGGGAAAAAAACCAATATTTACATTCAAAACAATCTGTATCATGGTTCACTAAACAAGCCTGTACTCAATTAGCTATACAAAAAGAAAGCTCCACAAAACAAAATCCTTTACAGGTTATTTAAGCTGTAACTAGGGCAATAACCCATTATGTTGGTTAATGAACTGGGTGTTTAAAATACAATTATTTCCAGTTAGAAGAGACAAAGAGAGAAGGATCTTTGCTAAGAAGTCTCTTTCATTTCATTTGTCTTTGCATGAAGAACCTGTGGTAGAACCAGCAAAGTAATACAATTTTTTGTGTCTTCATTCTGTGATGCTTTCTGCCCTAGGAAGTCACTACCTACCAACTCTTCCTCTATGGAAAAAAGAAGTTAGGGAAATAAAAAGTTTAAATGTTTCATTTATTTAAAGAAATGAATGAAAGGGACTACACCAGATGTATCACATTCTGACAAGTCCACAGATTTTTTTCTATTTTTCTTATCACTTAACACAGGTGTTGATTCATTAGCTTTTGTATGGAAGGAATCCACACTGCAGTTGAGACCAGACCATGTGACTCAATTCACAGGAAATGGAGGCATTAAATCTGAATGCTGACCCAATCTTAAATAATAATTCTGAACACTGAAACAGAAAACTACAATGAGCTATGTCAAGGACAAATATTTAAGCACTGACAAGGGGATGTTTAAAGCATTACAGTAACCACTTAAAAAAATTCACTTTAGTGAGGTATAATATAGAATAGTAAATTCTATCCACTCTTTTTAGCAAATATCGTCATTTGGACACTAAACTAACATCGTTGATCCAGTTAAGAGAAAGCAACCACCATAACCTACCTTAAGGAAAAAAACCACAGAACTGGCACACAAGGAAACGACATAGTTATCTCTTCAAAGTATCTTGTCAGTTCATGTAATATGTCCTATGTTATATTGTCTTGAAAAACACACAAGTATATTTATTCAATATACCTTTTTTTTATACTTGGACAAATTTATTTTACCTGCTCCTTTATGTGTAAGCATGTAAGCATGCCCCTAACTCCTAGAAATTCAGACATTGTGAACAGACATAAAGTCAGCCTGTTTGCTCTAACACACTTTGGACATTTGCTCTGGCACATATACATATAGAAGTCAGGGATGCTTTTCACATTTATTCAAACCAATATCAACATTATAGGTTATTTTCTCTATTAAAGAGAAGTACCATTAGAATACAAAGATTAGAACAGATCTTATTTAGAAAGCTACATAAACATCCAAAATAAAAACTGGCTCTGAAATCTGCTTCATAATAATCTTAGCTTTTTACTACCATCCAGAGCAACACACTTTGACCTCTCAATTGTTTATTACTGAATATAAATTTTACTACAATATTTATCAAGGTTGTTTTTTCCACTTTCCCTTTCTTAATTTTCATTCCTCACAAACTGGTATCCAATCTGTCACATACCAATCATATATTTGCTTTCCCATGACATGTTTTCGTTTGATGCAGTAAATGTAAACCTTGACTATTTAACTTTTCAGCAATCTCTGTTCTGAAGGTTAGCATGAATTTGCAAAGTGTTACTCCAGTTATTACTCCACTGTTTCATTGAGGTTAGGTCACAAGAAATGTAGAAATCAAATACCTGAAAAAATGTCTTACTGTTTAATCAATTTTTTTATTTGTCTCCCTGCTGTTCCCCACCCTCAGCATTTCTTGTGACGATATATTTTTAGCTGCCATCATGCTGATTCTACGGGTTTTAATTTCCTAACTTTTCCCTTGGGCTCTTTCTAATTACCTTGCTCAATAATCCTTCTTCCTCTACTCCTACACTTCCTGCTTTTCCTTTTAAAAGGAAACTGGTATTTTTCCCAGGTTAACAGAGGTTGTTTATTCCACAGCTACAGTATTGTAACATAAGGGATGCCACAATTTCTGTATTTTCTTTGAAGTCATGGCTGTTAAAAGAGAATACTATATGAAATCCTGACATTCTGCATATCTTACCTGAACAACATTTTATGGGTAAAAAGATGAATTCCTAAATGCCTGATTAATACTCCTGATATAATACTATGGTCTTCAAGTTCATTAAGAACTTTAAGAATATCCCTTTCATTTAAAATAATATTTTCTTCATCACCTGCCATTGAATACACTAAATTTAGGAATTAATTAACTGTTTTCTAAAACATATTTTAATTATTAATTAAAACATACTTTAATTATTAAGGTCAGCGAGGCACATTGAGACAGTAGTGATAGTGGCAACAGCAACAGCAGCCATGGCGAGTTCTGGGGACTGAGCACTAGGAGAAGCTGGGCAGGGGCTTCCTGCAGTCAGGGAAACAAACCTAAGTAAGAGCTGAGAGACCCACCAGGAATCGTCAGCTCTCACAAGCAAGAGTGACCTGGTGTGGGTTTTGCAGGTAGATTTAAATGGCCCCGGAGAGTGCAAGTGACCAGGGTGTGGTGCCCCAGTCAGGACATGGCATGCCAGTTCTCAAGGAAGGATGCACAGGAAGGGCCACTAAAATCTGTTTGGGGAGGAAGAGGAAGCAGCCTTCTTCTGTAATAAAAATGGCATCTACACATCGCAGCTGTCAGGCTGGGGATGAAATCCAGGGAGACCACAGCCACCCTGGGTACATCTTGACCCAAACAGACTTGCTGAAGACCAAAAGAACTACCCAGACCTCCAACAGCAGGAAACTCCAGAATGTGAAAGTCCCCCTGGGCCCTGAAGGCAGAGCTGGGTGTCATGGGTGCAAGTGTGCCCAGATAGCAAACCTGCCTTTTGAGCAGGTTGCTGTGTTGTGTGAGGAGCTCATCAGGCAGCATACTATCTGGGAATCCAAGCAGGAGACTAATTCATGGTATTACGCAGGCAAGCAGAGAGACAGTGCTGCCTTCAGATGTTGGAGGCAGAAGGGAAGTTAGCAGTGGTTGATTTGCAAGGCAAGGGAGACTGGACCATCATTTCTGCTTGGAGCAACAGGAAGAGTGTCCCCCTTGCGAATGATGTGCTTCTCCATAGCAGATATGACACTATGAGGCTGGAAAGTCCACAACAAGCAGTCAAGAACAGGAAAAGGACAATGTTACAAAACTGGTACAATCAACCATTCATATGAGAATAAGAGCCACCAAAAGTTCAAGAATCATGTTAATTACTGGAGAATCCTCACTGACAAGCATGGAAACAGCTATTTACCATCAAGACAACCACTCTAGCAAGATTTGCTGCCTACCAGGGCCCCATTCATCATGTTACAAAGAGGCTATGGAGACTGGTTAAACCAGAGGACTATCATCCGCTCCTGTTTCATGTATGGTTGAATGAGGCTGCAACAAAGAGATTGTGAAATATCAAAAGGGATTTCATGTCCCTCAGAAAGATGTTGAAGGGATCAGGAGCACAGATAGTGTTCTTCCTCTATCTGCACAGCTGGAGACCAAGAGCAAATCATGCCTTACCCATCTGATGGCCTTCTATTATAGAATTACTGCAACAGTCAACATGAGGTCAACCTCTGTCACCAACCTAGACTTCTGTAAGGCCTTTAACATGATCCCACATGACATGCTTATCTCCAAATTCGAGAGATGTGGATTCGATGACTGGACTGTTTGATGGATAAGTGACTGCCTGGATGAATGCAGCCACAAAGTTGTGGTCAAAGGCTCTATGCTCACATGAAGGTTGGTGACAAGTGGGGTCTCTCAGGGCCCTGCCTTGGGACCAGGGCCCTTTGATATCTTCCTCAATGACACAGACAGTGAGATTGAGTGCTTCCTCAGTAATTTTGCAGATAACACAAAGCTGAGCAGTGCAATTAACACAACAGAAGGAAGGGATGCCATCCAAATGGAACTGGAAAGCTTGAGAAGTGGGACCATGAGAACCTCATGAAGCACAAGTCCTAGTGCAAGGTGCTGTGACTAGGTCAGGGCAATTCCACACATGAGCACTGACTGCGAAGAGAAGTCATTGAGAGCAGTCCTGCAAAGGACTTAAGGGTTCTTGTGGATGAAAAGCTGGATATGAGTCAATAGTGTGAACTTGGAGCCCAGAAAGCCAACCGTGTACTGAGCTGCATCCAAAGCAGCGTGGCCAGCAGGTTAAAGGAGGAGATTAAAGGAGGGGATTCTGTCCCTCTGCTCTGCCCTTCTGAGACCTCATCTGGAGTGCTGCATCCAGCTGAGGGATACTCAGCACAAGAAGTACAGGGACCTGTTGGAGCAAGTTCAGAGGAGGCCACTAAGCTGATCAGAGGGTTGGAGCACCTCTCCTAGGAAGATTGGCTGAGAGAGCTGGAGTTTTTCAGCCTGAAGAATAGAAAGCTCCAGAGAGACCTCACTTTGTTTTTCCAGTACCTAAACAGGTCTTATAAGAGAGAGGAACATTAACTTTTTACACAGGCAGAAAGAGATATGACAAGAAGGAATATTATTAAACTAAAAGAGCAGAGATTAAAATAGATATTAAGAAGAAATTATTTACAGTGAGGGTGCTGAGGCACTGAATAGATTGACCAAAGAACCTAAAGATGCCCCATTCCTGGAAGTGTTCAAGGCCAGACCAGATGGGGCTCTGAGCAACCTGATTTAGTGGGTTGCATCCCTGTCCATGGTGGGGGGTTGGAACTAGATGATCTTTAATACCCCTTCCCACCTAAGTCATGTGATGGACCCTATTTTTTTTAAATGACAATACATTGAGTTTTTAATTTACATTAAAGCTCCAAACATACTAAAATTTAATAAACCTGTTCACTAACATGGCCTATTTTTTCAAAATAAAATTTTAATTGTCCCATAAAAGATACACTTGCATTTTTCATTATCCACAAAGCACAATTACAGAGAAATTAATTCACAAGGCAGACATAACCATTACCAATTTCAATCCCACAGAGATCAGCAGTTTTTTGAAACTACAGGGGAGGTGTATACATTTTAAAACTTTGAAATAAGAAACTAAGAAATATTGCCTGTCAAAGTATGGAGAGTTGCAGCTACCTGGGGAGTTGGGAAAGGAAGGAGAGAGAAATCTGAAGAATAATGATTTCTTTCAAAATTGTATTGTCATAGGAAAAAAAAAATCTTAGATGAGAAAGAGAGTTACAAAGTCTTACAAAGGAATTGTTTCTCCTTTCTTTTCCTTTTAATTTCTCTTTACGGTCTACATTCTCTTTAAGGATTAGCAATCCTGCTACAGAAGGCAACATCACACATGCAACTACTTGTGCTGTCTGGTTCAGCTGCTTTTAACCTATGTGTTATTTGTAAGTAACAAGGATATTTTCTCAAGGGAACTTCCAGGGTTAAAGAAGAGAATGTATCCAACTCTTTTCTAAGCCTTAACAAGCTGAACATCCAAACCCCCTTTAATTATTAAATATCTTCACTTAGAGTTACAAAATTTTACTCCACAGCTTAATCATAAGTAACAACAACACCTTTTATATGCTTTCACCCTGAAATACATTTTATGAAATTCAAAACTGAATGAAATTAGTTGGGATTCATCAATTATTAACTGTAGCCCATAGCAGTATTTGGATCATACCACCAGGAGTAAAAGAAAACTTAAAGAATGGTATGAAGACTATATAACCTCTTTATCATGCTTATTTTTTCAGTTTGTTCAGGGTTTTTTCCCTTGATTACTAGTTTCCTTATTTTGCCCTAGAGAAGCCAAACAGTACTCCAGTGCTACAGCCTACACAGAATTAAAAGCAATCACTTTCACTTAGGCTGGAGGAGGGGCCTGGTGCATGGGCACTACTACCAGGCCCACCAGTGGAATTCTGGACCTGATTTTTAATAGCTTTTTCTTCCAACATTCTGAGCGGGACAGACCGGACAAAAGCTGCATAATAAGATACCTTCTTTTTAACAAAGTTGTACTCCTAAGGTAATGGAAGGAAGGAAGAAAAACTCCAATCCTGCAGGAGAGTAAGAAGGAAAAACTTTTACTCCCTGGTGAAGGTTAGGAGTATGCACATGCATGGGCAAAGTTTAAGAGTTATTAAGTGGGAGGGCAATAAAATAGGGCAAAACCAGTTTTTATCTGACAGCCTAGACAGAAATCCCTTGTAAGACTTTGTAGACATTCCCACTGCATATACTCCTCTCTCCTTGCCTCACCAGCCTGATGCTTTTTCTCAAGAGTAAGACTAAGTGCAGGAAATGGATTTTTCAGCAAGTTTTTCCCTTCCCACAGCTCCTTTTGGCTGTCAACTTTTTCTACCATTTTCTAGACATGCTGGGTCCCAAAGCTCAGTCTGCTTCCCTGCTATAATTAAATCAAATTAACAAACACAACCACACCATGTTCTAGAACATACCAATGAGCCTCAAAAGAATCACTGAAACTACTAGAATTTCCAAAAAGAAGTCACGTTTTTGAGCAAAGGATAAGTCTAATAAGTCATAACAGTTATGACTGTGGTCATATGTTTTTGTTTCACTGCATACAGACCCTGTCAAACCTGTCAGCACAACAACTGTAATTCTCAATACAAGATCAGTATTACATTTAGTCTAATCTTTTCCTTTTGGAACTGGGGTGAAAACACTGGGAAATGGGTTGGAAATAATTAAAGAAAAATAAAGTGTTTAATTCACCACGTAAAATGTTAAAGTGCACTGCCAGAGGGAAATAAATCTACTTATTGCTTTAGTTCTCTTGTTTCAGACATGGTTCAACATGAACTCATGGAAATTAAACCTATGTGTAATGAAATACTGGCAATATATTCTAAAATATTAACATGTACTTGGTCATTTTAATTATAACCTGGAAAATAAAAAAGAATTTGAGAAACCCTCAAAATCATTTGCAAAAAATAAAATCAGTGCTACTGTGTTTAAACTTGTCTTCTTACTCTAAAGCATTAAATTTGTTCTTTGGCAAAAATAATACCAGTAATATTCAAAAGTAAAGGAAATAACCACAATCTTACTAATCGCTCTACTCTAACACTACAGGAATGCTACAGCTGTGTAAAAACTATTCTGTTTTATAGTTCCTGTTCATGAACTTTTTACCTGCTTTTTCTGTAGGTAACTTCTCAATCATCCCTAATGGTAAGTAATAAGCAGCAAATCATGTAAATATAAGGAAAGTATAAGCAATTCTTTTATTGTAATAGAACAGTGGGAATCAAAGTTTGGGCATATAAAACCAGAAACAGCCTGACTGTAGTCTGACCCATTACTGTCTCTGAATAGGAACAGAAATCAGCTTTATAAATTTTTCTTGACAAAGGCTCCTTGTATATTTCCACCACTCAAGTGAATAATAAATTAAGTCCCAGCCAGTGTCAATAAATGGATACCTTGGCTGACTAGATTTTTTTAACATCTTGTTTAGAACCATAGAGAAACACTAAAACATCAGCACATTTCATACAACTATTGAATAAAATGAAAAATGAACAACATATTTCACAGGTTTGACACACAGGTTTCAAGAGCTGTTAAGAAATACGTTTTTCAAAGCACTAAGAAAGAGAGAGGGACTTCTCCTGCACAGAAAATTAGCCAGATCCTTACAGGTGTAGGAAGGGAATGGGGGGGACTGGGGGCAGAACAAGGAAGAAAATCCTAACAAGTAAACTTTTCCTTCAAAGAGCAGTGAAGCCTCACACAGCCAGGCAGCACAACTCCTCCGTACTTCAGTTGTAAGAGTACCTGGAAATACCAGTCTCAGGTTTCTCCAAATTTCATTATCATTGAACTGATAAGTGTGAAAAGAGTTTGCTGAGTCTTACTAGAGGTGTCTCTAAGAACTGGTACTCACCCTATCTATGTAAATTAGTTATAGCCTTCTAGCAAAGTCTTCTAGAGTGTCGCTCACTCCCAAGACTGCAAGTAATGATTATGGAATCTGAATGAACTGCGACATCTTGACGCAGTACCCTGTATTTTTTTAATATTGTACAAGGAAAATACAGCATAGTCTTGAAAACTCATTCAGTGATTAAACAAAAATAGTGCTTGAATAGAACCTAACCTCACCCCCTCTCAAAACAAAACAACAAAACACAAATCAAACCCCCTCCCTCCCCAAACCCAACCCAAATTA
>VZRZ01007934.1:0-39514 GCA_013398175.1 Climacteris rufus
CTCAGCACACCCATCTCTTCTCTAGTTTATGTGGCTTGTGCTGTGCAAGGTCACCTTTGTTTAAAGTTGAGCCTGTGCCCTAGAATGAAGGAGTGCCCATGAGCATCGCTAAGGCTTTGCTGAGCAGTGCCTGGTGTAGCAAGAGGACTGGACTGAGGAGAGGCAGTAGCAGAGGCACCCTTTAGCTCAACACCCAGGGCATGGTGCCTGGTGCTTCCTGTTGAGGTCCCTTGGAGCACAGAAGTAGGACTGGGCACTGAGAGGGACTTATCAAAATGTAATCCCTTTGAACAAGTCTTTCCTCTCCCTTCACCTTTCCCGACCCACAGAGGCCAGTTCCTACAGCCATTGCCCCACAAAGAAAATCATTTTATTGAGGGAAGATGTAAGGCTGGCAAAGCAATATCCTACCAGGAACACTCACCCTTCCTCACAGCTTCCTTTTCAAGTGAGTCAAACAATGTCTTCCGCTTCTCCCTGTTCCCTGCCAGGGCAAAGGCGTATGCCAGCAGTGCCTTGGTGTATACATGGTTTTCTTTCTGATTGGCTGCTGTTTCCAGGCAGAACAGAGCATTCCGCATCACTGAGAGCTGGGGAGTGAAAGCCAGTGATCAGAAGGCTGGGGAGAAATTAGGTTTTTGCCTTACTAACAGCACATCATCCTCCTGAACTTTCAGGAGGAGCCTGCCAGAAGGAGGTCTAGAAACAGGTAGGGTACGTTGTGTCCCAGATATAACAACATTGACACTGGATAATTCTTATATCACAGGCCTCAACAAGCAAGTGATTCTTTCAACCTGGAGCAAATTCTGGTGAATACTGTGTTGTCATAGACTGACACAGCACAAATGGCTCAAGGTCGGATGCAGACACATACGGTCACGGGCAGAGGAATCTCCAGCAATGCGATAGTGATGTAGGCTGTCATCGTGACCTCGTTGTCCACTCCACCCTGCATGGAAACACAAAGATCGATGCTGATGCCACCCAGTTTCCTATCTTCAGTCTTTTCTCCCACTCCAGTGGGCATACACTATTCTGCACTGCAGACCCTGAGCTTGTCTCCTTTCTCTTGCAGCTGATGTGAAGGTATCAATAGCACCAATAAGTGCAGAACGGCGCATGGCTCCCTCCCCAGCATTTGCCATTGGCATGGGAATATCCCATCTGCCTATGTGCTCAAGAAGCTCTGCTGGGCCCTTCTGACCTATGGCCAAGTTCTAGCCTCCCAAAGAAACAACCAGGGAGATATGCTACCTTCATAGCATTGTTCAGGAGTGTCCCAGAACTCTGGAAACAGCCATTCTCCTTCTGTTTGTAGGACAGCCAGTTCAAAGCATCCTGGATGTGCTTCTCATCTATGAAGATGTGATGCCGGGCCTGGGCAAAGGACTTGAGGACAAAGGCTGTGAGCCTGGAAGAGAGAAAAAGAAAGGGCCTGAGCAGGCCTGTTGCCCATCTCAAATGACAGGGCTCATGTGCACATAATCTGGTGTAATCTAGGTAAGAAGGCCTGGGGAACTGTGAACCAAATAGTCAGACCTTATGTATATTAAATCCTCACCTCCAAAAATTCCATCAAAAAACTGCTTTCCACCTTGATTTTTGTTTCTCACTTGAGCCATAAAACCCTGTTATCCCTTTGTGTTGAGGCTATGGTTGAAGGACAATGACTGTTGATCTGTAGCTAAAAAAGATGTCTTTGAAAAATTTAGTGAATTGCATACCAATTAGCCAAATATCTGTGTAACAGTAGATCTCAAAATTACAGGAAAGAATTATTAAATACCTGCTAGGTCATGATCTGCTGGCAGAAGTCTTAAACTATAAATCCATGCTTCATGGGTTTCCCAAAACTCCTCTAGCATTTTAAAGTAACGCAGAACATGTTAAAAGAGTTTTTATTAAGAGTTGTTGGAAGGAGTTATGGAGAAGAAGCAGGCATGTGGTGAAAAACCAAAGTGCTGTCAAGAGCCAATTACCATTTCAGAAACTAAAAGCAAACTGAGAGTGAGGAATTCTTCCATTCTTATCCTTACTCAAAATTGAAAACACATGACAATGATATACTGGAGCAACTCAAAACTTCACAGTAAATCATACTGGCAATGCACATGCTTCTCCAGTCTATCTTTGCGTAGAAGCATGCAAACAGTCTTGGAAAAAAAAGAAAAATTCAACACTGCTCTTGGATTATCAACCTTTCCACTTGTGTTTCATCATATGTTTCTGTATGGAACCATCTTTCCCAGCAGACTTCTCAGCAGATGCTAGTCTAGAGTAGCTGCCACTGCAACTCCTCAGCCTTATCCAGTCAGGATGTTAAACCCCTGCTCCCTTCTTCCCCAGTTTATCTCCATTTCCTTCTTGTCTGTCATGGTCCTCGGAGCTGCTGGTGGAAGTACTTCAGCCATATAGCTGGCTGATTTGCCTATTTATTAAGAAGGAGGCAGCATAGGGACCACACCAGCTCTGGAAAATCTGCTGGTCTACAACAGCATTTCCTATGTACTGTCAGGCAGTATTTACTGTAAATGTGCGGGAGAGAAAAGAGGAGCATATAGAGGAGGCATAAGTGGCTTTGAAATCTCACCAGGTATTCCCTGGTTGACCATAACGTGGTCCAAAGGTACTGTAAGAGCCATCTCCATTCTTGTAGTTCAGCTGCCTCTGATAACCTGCAATTGAGAGTTAAGACAAGGTTCAGATGCCAGAAGAAGTCTGCTGAGGGATGGGGAAAGAGAAAAACAGCTCCATCAGCAAAGGCAAATGATAGAGGCATAGGTCAGTCCTATCCTAACCTAGAACCTATCCTAACTAAGAAGTATTGGTACATCCCCACCTCCATGCATTGCTTGTGGTGTTATCCTTGTAGGGAAAGCAACACCTGCCTTTCTTAAGAAGGACAGCAGGGCCGATTAATGACAAGCAATGAGTCTCTGTAGCAATGACAACTCTGCACTGCACTGACACCCCATTAGAAATGTGGGTGCAATGATCAGGTATGGTAATGCTTAAGTAAGAGAAAATAATAAAGGAAAAAGTGGCAAAGGGTCCCCTCAGGCATACAACAGAGACCTTCTGTGTATGAGAGAAGACCTCTTTCAACATTTGGCCAGCATTTGACAGAACTACCCCAGGCAGGATCTAGAAGAAAGCCAAAGCAGAAACAAAAGCCATGTCCCGGCTTACCGCTCACTAAATATCCAATGGCCTTGGATTTGACCTCCTCATTCAGCTGTCCTGTCTTATTCAGATAGTTCAGGACGTAGATGTTGGGTGCAAACAGGACCATGTTCTGCTCCCCACAGCCAAAGGGCATCTGGAGGAGCTGGTGCAGGTTCTGCATGGCAGTGCCCATGATGTCACCTGGGGAGAAGGAGATACCAGAGAGATGTTAACCATACTTAGGGCTAGCTATCAGAATCAGAGGAAGCTACTGAATGAGAGAAGCAGGAGATATCAGAAAAGAACAAAAGACAGTCTGGGTTGATAAAGATCCTGGAACAAAACACAGAACAGCAGAGAAAATTAAGAGAGGGGAAAGAGAGAAAGGTTAGGGCATTGAAAGAACACTGAGAGAAAAGGCAAGCAGAAAGGGAAAAGAAAGACCACAAATAGAAGGGAAAGTGCTCAGCATAGAAGAGGTTAAAGACAAGAATGAGCTGTGCTAGAAACCAGGAGAAAAATCTGTGAGGTAGGAGGCCAACACAAAGGGGCAGAAACAGCACATGGTTCGTGTGCCAGGCTGTTCACTCACCCAGCACTGAGAAATATGCTCTGCCTGAGTCTTGTACCACATTTGCAGGTAGCAACAGAGAAAACTCCTCTTTCACAGGCGCTCCTGACAAAGAAACAAGACCCAAACAGCTTTAATGCGGTTTCAAGGAATGGCTATTGGAAGGTGAAGGGGCTTCAGTGAAACAACAGGAACACTTCCCATTAGAAATGCCCTGACTTCAATTACTTCATATTTCCCTGGCTGTAACAAAATCTCCACATGAAACCACTCCCAGGCACTTTTAGGCGTTGTAGATCATGTGTCTACAGCTATCTGGTAAGTGTGCAAGAAAACAACAGGCAGCACCTGTAACTCCAATGTCAGCACTCAAGAACAGGGATGCAAATATTCATGATAAATCTGTCCTAGCTGATACCCTGATGCTTAGGCAGGATGGTCTATTCTTTAGGACTTTCTTCTGTCTCACGTCTAAAATTCCCAACTGATGGGGCATGTCAGCAAAAAAATATCAGACTACCTGGAATATGATAGAGGCAAACCTCCAGACACATCCCACCCATCAAACCACACAGGAACAAATAGAAACGGTGGGAAGGGTGGGCTTTACCTTCTACACACAGCACAGAGTTCTGGGTTGTTTCCTTCTCAATTCCTTCAGGCTTGGGTGGGATGAAGGTAAACAAGAGAGGTGAGAAGTTAGTGAGAAATAGTATACTAGGAAATACAGGAATCATAACAAGGACAGAGGGATATGTGAAAAGAAAAGTGAGGGAACTGAAGGAGGAGCAGTCACAAACATTCCCTGAAATACAGAGCTCTGAAATAATAATAATTTAAGCAAATAAAAGAAATATGATCCTAACTGACCGGTGTTGTATGTGAAGGAAGGACTGGAAAAGGAGAAGATAACACTGCAGGACTATCACATGGATGACCTGCAACTATTGTATGCAGCAAGACACACTTAACATCCTTGTGACAAAAGGACTGCAGCATTACAGAGAGCTGAAGAGATGTCTGCAGTGCTATTTATCATAACACTGCAGATGCTTTAGGGAAAAAAAATGCGTATGTTCAGAACAGAAAGGGAAAATGTACACTGTAATACCTGGTGACACTACTGATAGCTTATGACATAGTGAGCAAACATTAGGGGTTTAATGATACAGAGGAAAGCTTAGAACACAGAATCTAACTGCCAGATTACCACTCTCAGTATGTAATAAACTCGCAATTTCCTATAAAGGATATACAATACTGCCACATAATATTTCCTTGTGTACCACATCATATAGCAACTCTTCCTGCCACAGGAAATGGGTAAGCTGTAAAATTTCAACATGTTTTCATGGACTTATTGTAATAACTGGAGTTTTGAGGGGACTTCTCTACAGTCATCCAATTCCCATAGGTTCTTGTGAATCCCTCACCTTCATCCTGGTGCCAGTCTAGGTTATCAAACTGTAACTGCAAAACATTCAGCTTAAGAGGTAGTTTACTTGGCCACTCAACTAGCTGAGAGGCAGCATGTGCTGACTGGCACATGCTGACTGGGGGTGTGTCAAAAGAAGGAGAGAGGCTATAAAGACAGTGTATTGAAATAGCAGGTGACAGATGGGAGCTAACAGGAAGGATGGATTGAAGTAGGAGTCCTGTTACTGTAGAAGACAGGGAAAGTTTATTGTACCAGGAGGCATAATGCACATTATTAAGCTGAAGTCTTTATGCAGCCCTGTCAAAGTACAAAGATATTGTAAGACCATCATATTGCCAAGCTGCACAGTGATCCCATAAAATCATAGATCAGATCATGTTAGAAGAAATCTCAAAAGACCATGTGGTCCAGCCTTTGATGAGAAAGGGAGCCTATATGAGATTATCTAGCATCCCATCTAATTATATCACAGCACACACCGTAGCCTGTAGGAAAGCTCAGCCCTCCCTTCCCACAGCGCACGTACCTCCACCAGCAGCTGTCTGATGACAGTGTCCTTCCGCCCTTTCTCAGGGATCTCCACAATGGAGTTCCCACAGGGCTGCTGGTTCTGTAGGGCCTCAGTGGTCACTGAGAACTCCACCTGCCCTGGAGGAAACAGAGGTCAGTCAGCCCTGCCAGGCAGAGCCAGGCAATTGGAGACACTGCCACTTTCAGGAGTTTCAACTTGCAGGCTCATGGATAGGGATTTCTGCCACGGCTAGGCCCTGCTTCTTTTCCACAAAAACCAACTTCTCTGTACCAGAAGCCACATGAGCTGAGCTGTCATTGAAAGGTGACTCTTTTGGTGACTATTCTCCAGAACTTAGGACACCACAGTGCTGAGTGTGAACAGCTCCACTCCTTTTCAGCACACTGCTACCCCTCATGCACACCACAGCTGCTACCACATCAACAGTGAAAACAAAGTGTGAAAATCCCATTGGGAAGACACCTAATCCCTGGGAGGAATGGAGCTAACAGAACATGTGTACTGGCCAGCAATGTCTCTGGCTCCAGGAGCTTGGTGGTACTGCATGTGGTGCCAGACACAGTGTTGGATGCTATGAATTCCTCAGTCTCTCAAATAACCCCAGATCAGACACACTAAACTGAAGTGCTTTCCAGGTAAATGTGTTCCTTTAACATCCAATACTGAACAGAGAGAATAGCACAAAGAAACCCTTCCTGCAGTTTCCAGCACTCTGAGACCTTTACCTAGAGATTTGGGAGTCACCAGCCAAGCCACAGTTTTCCTCACATTTTCACAGAGACAATGAGATTCTTCCTCCTTTTCCGCAGGAGTAGCCAGGAAATGAGTAGACTGAGCCAGGGTCACACTGACCTGCCAATTGTAGAGAGAGGTGTAATCAAGAAAGGATTATCATGAGACACAGAGAGCTAGGAAGCCATATCAATAGCTATTTCTTTAGTAGCAAAGGACCATTTGGAGTATAAAGGAGAAATAACAAAAAAAAATTAGGGTCAAAGGGTCTAGGGCTAATGAGATATAAGAAGGCTATGCAAAGGCAAGGGGTGCACAAGAAGGTAAACAGGTACAGAGAATAATTTAAACCTCCCTTACCCTGATGCAGGCAGGCAGGTAGTTGAAAACGGTGGCTTTCAGTGTGAAGGATTCCCCACGCACTACAGAGTAGGGCATGGTGAGCTCCACAAAGAAGGGTTGGAAGGCTCTGAGGGACACTGTTGGGGACAGGCCAAAGCCTGTGTCTGCTGAAGTGCAGAATGCATTGGCTTTCCACTCGGTGATGGTGTCAGGGATGGTCACATCTAGATCAGCTTTTCCCTCAGAGCTGGTGAGGGACAGACAGCAAGGACAGAGGGATGAATTTTACAGCATTTTTGGCCTACTGAACAGTATTGGCTGTGTGAATGATGGGGCACGGTATGTGTGCTGCTGTAGGACCACTCTACATCTTCTTCCAGACCACTCTTGGACAAACCTAACAATGTCTGAAAGTAATTCCATCTCAGAGAATTGCCAAGTGATCTCTGCAAACAATGAAGGACTTTTTGGTATTGACAACACTTGACAACCATTTGGGGATTCATATTTTCACCTTATAAACCCAGTTTTATTAAAAAGGAATGAACTAGGCCAAGGTACTCACCCTGTAGGTACTAAACTCCAAATCCAGGTTTCTGGGAAATACTTTCGGACTGTCTCTGTCACCTCTTCAGGAGTGCTTTGTACCTCAGAAACTCTATCTGCCAAAATGCCTGAATGTGATGAGATGGAAAAGAAATCAACTGTTGATAATTCCAAACAAGCAAGACCTATATCAGCATCATTCTTCAGTCTGAGAAACTGTCAATCTGTGCAGCAATCGGAAGCAGATGTTTGTGGCTGTAGTGAGCACTGGTAACAACTGCAGTGGAGTGTCAGGGTCAGGGCTTATTAGCAAGAAGAGCTAGCCTTCCATTATTTCCTGCTGGTCTCAAAGTTTGCTGGGCAGCACTTTACAAGGTTACAAAAAAGGATTTAGAGCAAAAACCTATTTAGGACCTCCTATGCAAGCAGCCTTTTCCCTTTCAGGTGCAGCCTTGATGTGACATTCTTCTCCATCCTAATCAGGCCAGCTAGCAATGGAACATCCCCCTGTTGAAGTGTTTTTCGTAGGGTCACTGTGACTCAGAGAACCAACTTCCTGCCAAATCTATGGCCTCCTCAAGAATTAGGCTGAAATTGATCAAAATAAATATATGCAGCTGAAATATGGGATGGGTAAAAAGAGCCATTTTGACTAAAATAAAGTTTTCTTATACAAAAATTATTCACAATAAAATATTCTGTGTTTGGGATGAAGTTTGGTAAACATTTTGTTTTACTTTAGTTTTCAACAACTGGAAAACAAAGATGGGGTGGGTGGGACTTGGTTTTCTTGGTTTTCACAAACAGAAAGAAAAATGCATCCAAGCAGATAATGAAGAAAAGGTCTTAAGAAAATTCTACTTTTGGTCATTTTTACCTTGTCTAATTGAATTTCTGCATTTGGATAACAACTGAGTAGCTAGCAAGTATTCATACTATCTATGCAACTGGCATCTCCAGAGCCTTAGAAGGTCTCAGGGCACAAGTGAAAGATGCTATCAGAGCTTTATCACATTGCTCCTAGCAAAAGTGACAGGTGGATTGCTTGTGCTTATCTATTGTGGTGTTTCAGTCTTCTTACTGCTGGCTATTTCAGGCATCTACCCAGCATCTTAGCAACTTGTGTCAGAAGTTGAAATTCTTTTCAAATTAAACATGTACAAAAGCACAGGTTCTTGTGCCAAGGGAAAACTCTCTGAATCAGCTATCTGACTAGAATAACTTGTAATTTCTAAGATATTTCCCTTAATATGAGACTGAAGGATGATAAGGACAATTCTGTTGTCCAGACAGTTACAGTGTAAGAGTTGAGATAGCCCTTAAAAATAGAATGGGTCCATTTTCAGCTGGACTTCTACCACACCTTACCCTGCAAGCTCCCAAAGTCTACCAACTCATCACTGAAAAATCTGTCATGCACTTCATGGTTTTGACCATACATAAAACTGGCTGAGTCGATGAGAGTAGCCTGAAAATGTATTGGAGACTCTGTTAATGATAATCTAGGAATAGAAGTCTACTGTAAAAGCCTAATGAACAGATAAATTATCAGCAGAATAATATCCTCTGCTCTGCCAGTCATTGAACACTGCTGATTTCTAAAGCAGAGTTACCAAACCTTGTCTGTAGACCTACAGAACCAAGCAAAACCCATTCAGAAGCTAAAATCTGAGAACCCATCAGCTCAGTACTACTTCCAAGGTTTCAATTCACAATCCCACCCCAAAATACAAACAGGATCTCTGTTTGGAACAGAAGTGATAACAAAACTCAGTTCCTTTACCTCTTGCACTCATTGCATATGCAGGTGGTCCAGCCATGGCTACAGGTCCTGCTATGCCAGCCATGGCTACAGGTGCTGCCATGCCAGCTGGTGGATGGAGGGGGGGATACATCTGATTGCTGGGGCCACAAAACAAAGGTTTCCTCACATTGGTATTTGTGAAAACCTTTAAACCCATGTCCTATGAGAGAGAGACCAAACACGGTTTTATTACTTAATCCTGTTGAGATTGACGCAGCAGACCTGACACTGGCATTTGACTTCCTCAGAACGGAAACGTTACTGTGTGTGGATTGGACCTCGAGATGATCCCCCCATCCTTGGGTCTGAGTGCCTGGGTGGCTCAGAGAGACCAAAGGATACATTCCCTCTATTTCTAGGACACTGGTTACAGTCCAGTTTCAGCCTAGGGGTCAGGATGAGTGAGGGAGTAGATACACAGTTTTCTCTCTGGAAGGAAATGTCTGTGGCTACAATGCAGCTCAAGGACATATTGATTTATTCGAGGTAACTGTAATGGCACGGGATAATTTACCTCCAATTAGAACCTCACTTCAAGTCAGCCTCAAAGCTTGTCCTGTAAGCAAACTTTGAGACTGATCCTTTTCCACCAAGTGCTGAGCAAAGCTGGCGAGACAAGTAAAGCTTATGGCCCTCACTGAATGTGCTTCTGGATAAAAGTGTGTGAGATCATTCACCTTCACAAATCCTCCCCTTGTTACATTGCATGAAGCCACAGAAGGCTTAAAAATTCTCAATTGTTCTCCCACTCTATCCCCTAACCATGGAAGAGGGGTATACCTTTAGGATGCTGTAAGTGTCCTCTTCATTCACCCCCATTACTGGAACATAGGTGATCCCATCCCGAACTATTGGCTTCACAGTAATGCAATTCCTCCAGGGCTCCTCCAAGAGTATGCTTGGACCATAGTAATAGCCACGAAATTCCTTCACTGGCAGCAAGTTATACACCTTGGCAGAAAGAGACAGAGTATTTGGCATCTTCAGTGTCCATTGCTACAAAACACAACTGAGGGAGTTGGATGCAAGCACTTTAACAATCACATCACCAGCACATACATCCACATTGCCATGGTCCTCTCTGTGGTGGGAGCAATCAGAGTTTGGGAATCAAAAAAGGGAATTAAATTTGGAGATACTGCCTCTGTTTTTTATGGACTGCATGTTACTCTGGTTATTACAGCTCAAATGTGCAAAAAAAATTACACAAGCCAAACCACCTGTAGTACCTTGTCCCTCCTCATGGATTGTCATTTTCTGCTTGGCAAAAGGCAAATAAACTACTTGACACTTCCAGATGCTACTGCAAGAAAATTAATCAATGGATGGAGAGAATAACTGAAAAATTATCATCAAACACACAACAGTGTTTGGCTCTGGCGAAGACAAGCAGGACCCTTAGCAGAGCTTTCTAACTGCCTTCCCTACAATCACACAAAACCCCCAAGAAACAACTGCTGCCCAGTTCTCATCTTTTTTTCCACTGGAGGAAGATGACAAACAGCATAGGGAAGCTTCCTGGTGTCAGGTCTGACAAGAGGGACTGTTCCCTGTTTCCACTCCAGCACAGGGCTGCGCTTGCTCTGACCAGGCTCTGACTTGTTCCACAGACTAAGAACTTACAGAGGTGGGTGACAGGTCAGCTTCTGGCTTCATGAGGAGAACACTCTTGTCCACAGCACGCACAGCACAGAGGGAGTTCGGGGAGGCTCTGAACAGCAAGTGAGCATCCGAGGAAGGCAGACCTTCTGAAGGGGAGAAGTTTAAGTCCACCTGTAACCACAGGAAAAGCTACATCACAGATGCCCTAGTCTCACAGGACTATTCCTTGCAGTTGAGCGCATTCATTTCTAACCTTACAAAACTCCCATACGCACACACACCTCCCTCCATGCTTCCTTTGTGCTACTGTTTCCTTCATGCCATGCCAGAGGAATCAGCACTAAGAGTTCGTGGCAACTTCAAACATCACAATTGCTCATAAAACTTTTAAGGTGGTTTTGGGTTTTACGGTCACTGCGACTGTGATGAGGTAATCCCACATGGAGGTTAGATGTGTTTAGGCAGTGGAGCATCTCCTTGAACCAGGACCAGTCTCTGCACTGCACTCAGATGTTGCATGTGGAGACAAAACCAGCTTGCAAAGACCTTGCTTAGCAGACTCTTTGGTAACATGAGAAGTAGTGATGGGAAAAATATTGCAATATCTATTGGGTGCACCTCCGTTGTTTTCTTAGCCAGGACCATCTGTGGGATCAGTGGCTGCGTCTACTTGCTAAGGGGGGGTTTTATCAACCTAGCCCCTGCTAGCACATTTTTTCCAGCTGTTAATTTCCTCCAGGCTAGCACAAACCAGTAAGCAGTGAAGCTCCCTACAACAATTGATATATCGCTTGTCCAGTGTTAGTATATCTAAAGAAATTAGTTTAACCAGGATAAATCTAAATAAGTGAGCTTGACCACACTGCAGTCTGATGGCTGCTCCTTCAGGAAAGGGGCACTTACCTTATTTTTGAAACATAGCTCTACATTGAACTTGGCTGAATCAGCAATCACCTCCCTGCTGGGGACAGTGGTGTAGACAAGCACTTGGGCCACTGGAGCAATATCAGCTTCTACAGACAGCTGTAGTGAGAAGACACCATTGTCTAGCAAACAAAACGATGGCAAAAAGTTAAGATGCAGAAAACCTTGTCTTGGAGCAGTCAAAATTCTAGGTTTGACTTTATGTTGAACTTCATCCAAACCATTATGAAACTCCAGGCATCCAAGGGGGATGAATTGGTTCTTACAGAGATATGTAAGTCTGACTGAAAATGCCTGTTTGCCTGTTTGCCAGTGCATAAATACGCTGAATTTTGCTTCAGCTTCTAAAAACAGACCATCAGACTGTATCTCCAAGGAGTACTGGAGCCCCAGAAAATGCAGTGTCAGAAGAAAGATAGCTGGCACAGGGGATTAGAGCAAATCTGTGAAAAGCCTAAAGGCAGAGAAAATAAAGGTCAAACTCTTTCCAGATCTTAGAGGACATGCAGATGTGGATCCCTGCACCTCTATGGAAGCAGAGTGTATGTCTGCCACAGTTGTCTAGCCCCCCCATAACAGTGACAATTTGGTATGGGAGAGGAACTCACCGCTTTGCTGGTCCAAATCCAGAATGTGGGTGCCTCCTTGCTTAATGTTTCCCTTCGCCATCACCTGAGTGGAAGGAGAAACTTTGTTGTGATTGAGGTTTTGCACGAGGCAAACCTTAAAGTGGGGTACCCTGAGAGGACAGCAACTGAGCTGTATGTCTGCAGCTTACACCCTGCTCAGCAGCTCTCTGCCTCCTTGCAGCAGAATCCCAGTGCTTGCCCCCAGGGCAAGGACATCCTTAAATTTTTGCTCCTAACCCAGCCTCTCCTTTTGTTTAGGAAAGAACATATGAAGGAGGATGACAAAGTGTTTAAAGCCTGCTGCCACAAACCACAATTTCCATTTCAAATCCCCCTATAACTGCCAGTCACAACCTCACTGTATGGCAGGTACAAACTTACCAGATAGTAGAAGGTGATTTTCTTCTGGTCTCCTATGGCCTCTGGAGTAAGGATATAATGCACCCAGATCTCTGTGGAGGAGCCACAGCTTAGTGGCTTGGACTTGGGCTCAATTTTGAGGAAGCTATTACTGGGAGAGTAAAAGCGCTTTAGTTGGAAGTAACTTTCTCCATAACGTGGAACAACCCAGGAACGTTCATAGCAGAAGATGTGTGTTTTATGAACTGCCTGGAAAAGGAGAAAATACATACAAAGATCCTCAAACACAGGTGACCAACTTGGAGACAAAAATTCATGGCTTAATATTAAGGCTTTTGTGGGTTTTTTTGTATTGAAGCAACAAGGAAGTCTACAAAACCATTTTTAAAACCCGCATGAGTTTGGAAAGTGCAAGACAGGATGGTGGTATCCTTAGCAAATCATTGGGAATGATCTCACCCCCAGAGAGTGACAAACAGGCTGAATCATAACAGATTTTTGTTTGCTATCAGTGTCACCTTAGGGGCCCTTTACATTAGTGGCATGCCATATGTAATATTGTGTTAATTTAAAGGGAAAATAAGCCAATTTTCATTTCTCTCCTTATCATTGGCACTGAAGAAGGGATAGTGCTGTTCAGTTCAGATATTACCAGTGACAAGATGAAGCTCTGGATACTGTAGAAAAGGAAGACAAACTCCATTAATAATTCAAAACCTAAACTGATTAAAAGTTTAGGAGCTGAGAGAGTCCAGGTTCTCTTAACAATGAGAGCAAAGGGAAGCCATTTCACATTTAGAAGCGTGCTACTTCAGTGTTTCATGTGTCTCAAGTGCCCTCTTTTCCTTATCTTTCTCATTATACTTGGGAATTCCTGTCTTTTCTTTACCCTTCAAAATTTGAAAACTTCAAGCATCTAGTAGTAACTTCTGGATAATTTTTAACGTTTTTAATCTGTAACAAGGGAGTTGTTGGGGCTGGTGATCACTTGGAGCAGAAGGGACTATTATGATCTCTTGATGTTCCTTCTAACCCTGTATTGCAATTGCCAAGCAGAAATCAAATACTTACAAGGTAGGTGCAATTCTGACATGGCAACTCAGTTTGCTGTATGACTATTTCCACCAAACTGGTGTCAAGGTTCACACAAACAACAAGGAAAAAAAATCTAACTGCTCTTGCACATATAGTAGAAACTTCAGAAGTACTCCCCTTCCAGCCCTGTGGGTCACTTCATCACCTTCGCTGCCCAAAGGACTTACCCTAATTCCAACATTTTCAAAGGCCAACATGGAAGTGTTTAGGGCAAACTCTGCCACGCCCTCCTCATTTGTTGTAAAGTTTTCTTCCTGTCCTCCTTGAAAAGAAATTCTCACAGTTTCATTGGCAATTGGAGCATCAGACCCATCCACTAGTTTCACCTGGAGGAGCAAAACCAGTAAAGTTTAGAAGAAGAATAGCTGCCACCTGAACAGACTGATAGAACACCAAGCTAAAGATATTGGGTCCATGTCAGACAAGGAAGTCTCGACAGTACTTTACACATATCTCTTTCAGAGAGAGCTGCAACCTTTCTGAATACTTTTCCTTTGCCTCTTTCTTATCTCCTCCTCTGGGTGAGAGGAGTGGATGTGGAGAATGACATGGACTCACACTCCTGTGGCCTCCTATTGAACAGGCGACTGTAGAAGCAGAATCTTAGTGGACTGGAGGGGCAGAAGCACAAGGAATGAAGGATAAGCAGAATGAGGGCTGTGCTCCCAGCTGCTGTTCCCCAGTTCAAGAGCCTTCAGAGGTCAGGAGACCCACAGGGATTAGCAGGACTGAGGTCTAGCATCCTTGCAGAGTTGGGGCATATATGTGACCAGGAGGTTCAGTAGCATCATTGCTTGGCACTCACAGCATTCCATTCTCATGGTTTCCCTACCTGCCCAAAGAAGGGGATTCCACGCCTGTAGTAGGGATCTGAAAGCCCAAACTCGATTTTGCTAACAGTGGCTGTGATCTCAGAGAAGCTTGTTCCAGTCAACTCCACTCCTGCAGAAAGAAGTATGAAGAAATAATTTGACTCTCCTTGACCAGAACTACTTTTACTCTAGGTCAATTCTCCTTTGCTGGACAAACTATTTTGTTGATGGTCCTGGACTACAGGCAGGAAAATTCTAGGATTGCAGAAAAGCAAGAGTCTGCTTTTATCCCTCATTCCTACTTGGCAGGCCCCTCTGCTGTTCTCTCCCAGGCTCATTGCATGGCTCTTTCTTCCAGATGATTCATACCTGTATCCTCCTCTTTAAGCTTAGCCTCTACATGGAGCTTATTCTCATATCCACTTCTCTTGAGCTGGAATAATTTGGTCTTTACCACTTCAGAAATGCAGCCATAGATGTCAGTCTGTTGGAGGGAAACAAACAGGACCATTATATTTTCCTTTATACAATGCTTATTCAATGTAATGAATCCATCACTGTGTTTTGCTCTGAACTGAAAAGAGAAGCCCATAACTTCACAGATAATTTACCTCTATTGTTTTTATCAAAACTGGAAAAATACATACATAACTTAGCAAAAAGCATATTGAGGTACTTACAGCAACATCAGAGCAAAGAGCTTGCAAACTAAAATTGTTTGTGTATGTGAAGTCTGAAGCTGCCAACACTTGGTACAAATGCATAGGGAATTAGTCAAGTGTATGCCACACAAGAAATTCTTGTCAGGAATCAGGCACCAGGCACGTTAGAAAATAAAGCTGCTTACTTAAAATGTGTAAGCCATATGAGTGATACATAAACCAAAGCCTGTGTATTTGTAGAAAGCAGATGACAGCTGGAAAAGTATTTCCAAAGCTTGCCACCACACTTCAGCATATTCATGTACAAGGCAAGTCTCCACAGAAGAGATGTCTAGAACAGAGGTTATCACCACAGTGTTCATATTTTTTTTTTGACATGGATAACAACAGCAGTGGCAGAGGCAATTGTGGACAACACGCTACAGCAGAGCCCAGGGACCATAAGAACATGTTCTGTTTACTTTCTTGTCCTGACATATTTTCACAAATATTATTTACCCCAAATTCTGTCAATTGAACCAGTACTGTTGCACCAGTCTGTGTACAAAACACCTTTTGGTTTTGCTCTTGCCAGTCTGAAAGGTGAAAAAAGTGACTTTTTTTTCTGTCTGTCTTAACTGCTGCTGCTAAACCCATATTTCTTTCTTTCTTGCTCAAAATGCATCAACCTTTCCCCTGGTTTCTGCTCCTTTCCTTCCTCTAACACCAACTTCTGAGCCCACACATTGTCTCCACTATAAGCCAACCCCAACTCTGTTTTCATTGTTCATGGCTTTTCTATCTCACTTTGCTCTTATACTCTCTATACTCCCTCTGACCTTTCTGTTACTTCTTCCACCTCTTCATCAGATTCACACTGTTCTTTCTGCACAGACCTTTCCCCTATTTTTACCTTTTACATTTCATCTTGCACTCAAACTTCTCTCATTCTTCAGGCTTCCTTAAAATACATGGATTCTCACAGAATCATAGAATCACAGAATGATTTAGGTTGGAATGGGCCTTAAAGACTATCTAACATCCAACTCCTCTGCCTTAGGACAGGCCACCTCCCACCAGACCAGGTTGCCCCATCCAACCTGGCCTTGAACATTTCCAGGGATGAGGCATCCACAGCTTCTCTCAGCAACCTGTTCCAGTTTGTCACCACAGTCTTACACTGTGTTTCTACATACTTGGAGCAAGTTCAGTAAACCACACTTTCTCCTACCACTCCACCCAAAAGAGTAATCACGACTCACCTGTCCAGAGAACTCCTCACACACTGCTCTAGCCTCATCACCATAGCAGGAGGTGCCTGCATGTTCATACTTCCGGCAGACACGGAAGTTCACAAAGCCAGGAACAGGCTTCCCAAATGTGTATCTACCAGCAGGGAGGATTGAAAGGAAAACAGAGTCATTAGGAATGTAAGAGGGACATAGAAAAATTACAAGCTCACTCGCAGTGATGCCAGGACTCTTTCCTAGAGCTGCCTCCAGGATACACAGGATCATCATGGGAAATAAAAAGCAGAAAGAAATTTGGTACCATACATGAATGCTGATTTAGTTGAGAGTCCCCCTCATCCTGGAGAACACATTGCAAGCATCTACCCCACCACCCAATTCTGATGGAACTGGTTTGTGTATGAGCACAGGGTCTTTTGTCTCACTCTTCAGCCCAAGCCGTGGCTCTCCAAACAGGGCGTATGGAACACTGATATGCAGAATCAAATGAGGTGGCCCAAAGGAAAGAGGGAAGCGGCATCCCTTAGGGTTTTCTCTCCACAATAACAAGGAGTAGACACAGTAAAAACATTATTCCTAGGTAAACTGAACTGAAGACCTCTTCCCTAGCACCATGGCTGGTGTGAAATACTCTATGACTCAAACAACATGCAAGAAATACCCTCCCCTCAAAAAAGATCAACTGTGTGCTTCTATATGTTACACACAAAGTGTGTCAAGTAGTAACTGTTGCCTTTCATCTAAAAGTGGGTATAGTCTGTTTGATCATGGGACCCCAAAAGGATTGAGAAATATAATAAAGTCTAATATCTCAGTCTCCCAACTGAACTTTCAGCAGCAACTGAAGAAAAAACTGAAAGAAGAGCTTGAAAGAATGACACTCACAGTCCACACACTGTCACCTTCAGCTCCTCATCAAGAATGGTGATCACCTTGGGCATTTTCACTGTCACTTCGAATTTTGGCAGCACTGCAGCAGAACCAAAGCAAAACAGTCTTTGTGGTAAGGAATAACATGAGAATGACACATGAAGGCTGCTCAGAGGCTGCTCTTACAGATTACCCAAAGCCCTTTTGCATCTAAACGGTCAGATTTTAGAGGCTTCTGTCACCTGCACATCCCACTGAAGTCATTGAACACCACTCAGCCAGGCCTTGTGCCAGGTAAGAAGACAAGATTATTACACCAAATATTAAAATACTGCAGCTTCATAGGTGGCACATGGGTTATCAGTCCCACAGCAGTAGGATACAGTTAAATAGAGACAGAAGTCTATATAGATCTCATATAGATCTCATCTATTTTCAAAACAGGCAGACACCATGGCTTCTCCAGTGACGTACCACAGGATGACATCTCATCCAAACCCAGCTGTAGGCAGGGAAGTGGATGGTGCCTGTCTTGGGAGAACTAGGAGGGATTCAGGGCACAGAGCAGTTTTGCAATTGGAAGGACTTCCAGACTCATCTTGCAGGACACCTCTCTGCTGCTTGAGGCAGATCATGCCAGACCATGTAACAAGGGCTGCAGCTGGCTTGCTGGGATGGGAAGCTGTGCTGGTTGTGATCATGTGCAGGTCTATACCGGGACACCATTTTTCTAGCCAAGCAGATGGAACTGGCATAGGGATGAGAGCACCAGAGGGAGGATAACACACTAAGGCATCACACAAGCTATGGGCTTAGCTTGTGGGGGAGCAAAGGCAAGATCTTAACTCACAGACAGCCCCAGCCTATACCCAGATTTATAGCATGACACTTGGCAGGTGTGTAGCCAACTGGAAATGAGCCTGTGGCCTTAAAGCACCTCTGAAAGTTGCTGAGGCTTGTGGCTGTTAGGACAGATTGATCCCAGCACTTTGCTCCCCCAGACAGGAGCCTTGCTGAGGTGGGCATTCAGAAGAGTTGTACTGCAAGGTCTGGGGCTCAGGGAGGAGTGGAAATAGGTCACTCAAGTCCTTCAGTCTTCTCCTCATAAAGGGATGATCCTTGGGAGGTAAAGGACACAGAAACAATTTTCCAGCCATGCTGGACATCCTGGTCAGATCTGCCACCCTGTTCAATTAAGCTTTCATGCCCCATGGGACTAGCTGTTAGGAACCTGAAATTGCAGTGACAGTTACCATACTCCTCCACAGAGAAAGAATGTTGAATTGTCTTCCCAGAGGCCTTCTGTGCCACCACTGTGTAGGTCCCTTGGATAGGTTCAGAGGTGAGGTTGAAGAACAGCTGTATAAATCCCATCTTTAACTCTACATTTGTCCACTGGTACAGACGATTTTTCTTTGGATCCTACAGATAATGTGATCACAAGGAGACTGCGTGAACAATGGGAGTCTGCAATGAGATCTAAGAAAAGCAGTGAGAGGAGGGCGAGGCCCTGTGTTTCAGGAGGCTGCAGGGCAGGAGTGGGGGGCACTAGCAGAGTTTTGGGAGGAGTTCACAGCTGGATGATAGAGGAGCTGTAACCTGTGCCCAGGGATATTGTAGCCACCATATGAGTTAAAATTCTGTATAGTTAAATTAATGTAATGGACCTGCTTAATACAAAAAATTAACAAGAATCATCTTGAGGCAACTGTTTATTCTGCCCAGATTGAAGTGCAATAGATGTGAATGCAAATTAAATGTTTGTACATACCTCAATATACACCAGTGGAATCTAGAAAAAGAAGAAAGGAAGGAGCACGTTCAGATAGAGTGCAAGCAACACAGTCAAGCAACTAGGGCTATGACCACATCTCAGGGTAAAGGCTTATCATCCAATGGGGTAAGGAAAAAAATCCTGGTATGGATCAACAGAGCATTTTGAGGTACCTCAGGTGTGAGAGGAGGGAACAATCCTTTGTCTCAGGCACAAAAGACAACTGAAATTTACCAATTACTAACTCGGAGTGATCTGCAATACTAATAAGAACAGGTGTACACTGCGGTAATGGTAGATTTGCTCACTGTTTACACCAGCACTGTCCATTTGCAGTTTGTCAAACCTTTCCAAGAAGGCAGAAGGCAGCAGGCAGCCTTGTGCAGAAATTTGACAACAGACCTGTTAAAAAGATCTGAGGTGACCCAGAAATTTCACTTATCTGAGAGCTCTTCCCAAAAGAGACTTCTTTCCTCCCTTTTCCCACATTTGACTTAAGGCCAAATAAACAGAAAAACAAGTATCACGCTCACCATTTCATTAATAGGTTTGAAGTCTTCATCCAGAGAAACAATTCTGAACAGGACTGATGGAGAAAGACAGACAGTGAGGTTCCACAGTGCAATCAGCAACCAGGAAAATCAGTTGCAAAAACAAATGGTCTAACAGAGAACAGAGCTGTTACCTTCTAAAGAAATTCCATTCACTAGAATGCTAGAAGGTTATCCATCTACTATGGGTATGTGAATAAGAGGACATTAGGAGCAAATCCACAGCCATGTGAACATCTTACTGATCATGAGCATCAGAATCTCATTAATTAGGACCAAAGTTAAATTTAAGTTGCCTTTGTCTACTTCGCAATGAGACGTTTTTATGCCAGAATTCACATGGGTCTTCTTCTTCTAACTTCATTATAACTAGACTGACTTCCCAGGAAGGATGAATGCAAGCAAATTACTTCAGCACTTGGCTGCAAGTTTGTGTTGGCTCTGAATGGAGAAAGAATTCAGTACCTCTTTTAGGACATTTGTTTCTATCCAGGCCAAATTTAGGAGATCAATGGCCCAGAAAAAAGAAATGGATTACATAATTCTTTCTGTCTTCATTCAGCAAAATCTGCTGCCACTTTGAAAGCTATTGCATGAGTTAGTCTGAATCTTGGCCCTGTTCTCTGTAGGACAAATATTTTAATGATTTTAATGTATGGACCTAACTGCATGGACCACAACAATAGAGCACCCACTGAGAGAGTGAGTGCAGGTGCCCCAGATATGTGCACGCACCATAAGATTCCCCAAATTTTTCCTATATGGAGCAATAAAACATAAGCCTCAGGCACGAGGTTGCAGTTCTGACCCCCACTGACAGCAACAGTTATCTGGCCTGCACAATCAGTTTTAGCACAAAGATTTGTTTCAAATGCAAATCTCCACCCCTTTCCCAGTACCTGACTGTCCAGGCTTGTAGATGGGTTTGTCTGTCTGGACGAAGACCAAGCTCTCAGAATTCTCGACCACCACTAAGTTGGCGCTCCTGAACTGCAGCGTGGCCCCCTTCACCGTCACAGTGAGAAGCGTGACTGGTAATGGGAGTCTTGATTTTGGAAGCTGGAGAGGAAGAAGGTAACTATGTAACAGACCACCTTTAAAGGCTTCCTGAACTGAATTAGCCTTCATGAAATAAGAAATCAAATACAATCCTGATGGACCCAACACAGAGGTGAGAGGAACTATAATCAGGAACAAGAGATTGATTTGTCCCATATTCCTACCCACTCCTCCTGCTGTGCAGTGACTGTGCAAGTATTGAGCAGCAAAGGAACTCCTAGCTCTACCACCCAAATTTTAGACATTTTTACTGGCCTGACCCAACTTTTCCATACTTTTCCTTTTGACATTCACAAGGGGAATGGAATAGTTCCTCTTCTCTTTCAGATAATGTCCCTAGTCCTTGCAGAACATTTCCTTTTCCAAACCAGACATGCCAACCATGTATACCTCTCTCACTCTCTCATAACTGACAAAGATAGTCTTCAGATTACATTTGACAAACCAAGACACAAATGCCAAACTTTTTGGTGTCCTGAAGACCAATTCTTCACTCTTCAGGCCAAAGACATAATCTAGGCTCTGAGATAAATGATCAGCTTTCCTAGTTGCCTGCAAGTTGTCAAAGTCTCTGGGGCTATCAGTTACTTTAAATTAGAAATTTCCTGCTTTGCTGTCTTTTTCAAATAAAGGCAATCACAGCTCTGTGTTCTCACATTTATTCAGTATACACCAGGCAAAAAGTATTTGAGGTCTGAAATCTCTGCCACAATTTGAAGGCACTCAAGTGACAAACTGTGGGTGTTGAAGGATGATGTGGAAAACCATGTCACCAAACAGCCATCAGGACTGTCAATATACTAAACCCACTTTCTTCTCCTGTCCTAGAAAGGCAGTGGCTTTCCAGGATTCAGCATCTCACAGTCATTTAGCATACTGAGGAGACCTCAGCAGTGAGAGTGTTTGAGGATGGACATGAACATACCTTTAGCCAAGAGGTAAGTGAATACCTACACAGGGTTACTCTGGTCATTCCTTCTCAGTGCATCAGTGCTTTACAGCACTCAGTGCTTTACATTGTATCTCTGGCACAAAGGATCATCCCACAGGGATGAGATACTCACAGAGAAAGGGATGCAGGTGAACACATCTTTCTCTGACACCACGTCATCAATCAGGCTCCTGTTCTCCCCTTGGTACTCGAGTGTGGCACTCAGCGTCACAGACTCGTTCAGGTGGGCCAGCTGAACACAGACTTTCTCAGGAGAATCTGTGTGTATCATAAAGGGCACTAGCACCATATACTGCCTAGGAACAGGGGAGAAAGCTAGGTCAGAGAAGAGGTAATGGGAGCTGTATATAAAGAACAAATACACCAATCTGATGACTACAGCCTTCACTCACAGGGAGAGGGGTGCATTTTCTAAGAGCGTAACAAGATTTTCAGCATGTGTGTAGCAGCAGGGGAAAGCAGAGAGGCTGGTCTCAAATGTAAAATGCCAGAGGCAATCCTCCATACAAACATCTGGAAAGGATATGTTTTTCTAGGACCTGGCACAATAGCAGCATTTCTTCCTGGGATCCTGAATAAAGGCAGGGGGGAAAGTCAATTGTCACCTTTGCTAGAGAGTGCTAGTGGGATTCAGGAGCCACACAATTGCCAGTACCCAGTGAATGAATGCCATTGCCTACACACTGCAAAGCATCTGTAGCATTACTCTCATTCCTCGCAGAGATCCAAAACTGCCACAGCGTGGTGCCAGATCTTAGGCAAAAACATGAACAAGTTTCAGGTTTTCAGGGAAGCAAGCCCTTCCGTCTCAGCTCAACTGGGGATCCCTGCTCAGCCCTACGCAGCGTCCTTCCTTCCCAGTGTGGCAACTTGCTGGTGGTGTCCAAGTGCCCAGCACCGCATCTGGGAAAGAAGTCAGACCCAGCTAATGCTAACCATGCTCCCCTTTTGGTAGACAAGGACTGGCCTCTGAAGGGCACACCCAGAGCAGTGAGCAGATGGGAGAAGAGCCCTCAACACCGCAGCAGAAAGGAATGGCATTCCCTTTAGCAGTAGGAGAGGCTCTGGCACCTTTATCAGTTGTTCTGCAGGAACAAAGCTCTTGACCCTCAGATCCCAGCCCCACTGTCTGTTTCCCCTGTATTTGATGAAAGCAGTGCAGCACAGTCTTGCTCAGAAATGCCCAGCACCCCTTGCAGCTCTGTGACGGGTGAGGTGCCCTGTGCTTTGCAGGGGAGGAGAAGACATTGCCTAAAAGCCAAAGGAGAAAATCTTTGGGATGCCAGGACCCTTCATGCACTGCTCCTACCATACATGTACACACATGTACACAACACAAACGCCCTCCACATACAAACAGAGCAATAGAGGGTGAAGAAGGGATGCAGAACAATATACCCTCACAGACCCGAACAGTGTCACATAACTGATTCAGAAGGGAATTTTCATCCCATTGCCTGAGGTGAAAAACGTGCATTACAAAAATAAAGCCATTTCTGAGAATGCCAGACGTGATATGCGTTCCTTTTTTTTTTTAATTATCAATCAAAAAACCCACTCCCAAATCCTGGGCATTTCAACCTGGGAGTAGGGCCCTCAATCCAAAATGAAAACTTTCCTTGTCCTTTCAAAGCAGTCTGTCTCTTCAGAAGAACTCATACAAACAGCTTTGAAAAGTTGTTTTTCCAAAGAACTAATTTTGTGCATAAAATTTTGTTGAAATGTTGTCAATTCACTGAAACAGCAGAAGGTATTCTCAGAGACCTTTCCCTCTTCTTTTCCTCTCTGAGGTCCCCTGAAGTTTTACTGGTATCTCAGTTTCACAGATTGTTTTGGTTACCTCTCAAGCACTAGAGTTCCTGCTTGTGGAAGGCACTTTACCCCACCCTGGTGCCTTTATTCCCAGGTAAAAGAAATTCAACAGAAGATAAGGAGCAAAGCAATACACACAGGAATACAACCCAGGTCTCCTGCCTGCTCAGGGACCCCCATGCATAGCTTACGGCTCTGTGATGGGTGAGGTGTCTCCCAGAAGGAAGAAGAGGAGAAGGAGGAAGATGCTTGGTTTGATGAGCAGCCCGTTCTTCCCCATGGTACACAGCAGGACGTGGGGAGTCAAGCAGATACCCAGTGTGGTCCGGTGCTGCTTTCACTCCCACTCTGCTCTCCCAGTCAACCCCTTTATACTCTCTGCAAACAGCCCAGGGGCTGGAGGAGATAAGGGCTGGGGGCCAGGGCCCATCCGGAAACAGGGAGAGGCAGTAAGGAGGAGCTGGAACTAGCAACTCCAAGTCCGGGCAGAAGGCCAGTGCTGGGGGAGAGAGGGAGGGGAGGGTTCCTGGCAGGCCAGAGCTGTGTGTCTTTTGGGGCAGGGCAGCAGGCAATGGAAGAGGAAAGAAGGTAGCTAAAGGAAACAAGGGCTAACAGCAGAGCATGAGGAAAAGACCTCAGTTTCTGGCAGGTTCCCTGTATGGAGTTGGACACAGCACTGGTCATGGAGGCTGCTGGAGGAGCAGGAATTGTTTGATCTCCCTCAAACTGGGAGCTGGAGATTGATCTAGGATTTGGGAAATAAGCATGGGTGTGTTAACATTAACAGGTTGTGAAAATAGGGAATGCAAATTGTAAAAATCTTTCCTCTCCACCCACGCTGTTCCTTTTTGCGCTCCATTCCTGATCCCATCAGCATTAATGCCAGGAAAAGAAGCCACAAAGTGCCTGGACAATCAAGTCATCTAAAAGAATCTGGCCTTCACCCTGACAGAAACAGGGACAGTGACATGATGGGAAGCTGCCAAAAGTTCAACCGATGAACAGCATGTAACACATTAACCCATTGCCCAGAGCAGCAGCTACCCTCACACAGCAGAACATATGCGGCCTGGGTCTTACTTTCCTTCTACTGGTTCTTGTTCCAGGTCAAGTTATTGCTACATCTAGATCAAATTATTGCTGCTTGATGGAGTCGTGCTGGTTTCATTATGTGAAAATCCATGTACTGCACTGTGATGGGCAATGTTGCATCAGATAGGGGAAATGGGGTTTTTAGACCACTGTCTTTACTTGGTCTGCAGCAGAAGAATCAATAGCTCTGGTAATTATTACCCTAGTAAGTGGCAGTAGAATATCTGTCTTACAGTTCTAATGCAAACTCCAAAGAATGGAGAACTATGCTAGAGGATGCAAAGCATAATTTTCAAAGTAAAAATTGTGCAGGGCAAAATTATTTTCTGTTTGTCCTACCCTTCTCATACTATCATCATCAAAACTTTCATAAGCTTAGGAACTTTGGGGTTAAGAATTCTAAGGGCAGTGCACTAACAAACCTTCATTAGAGACCTCATTGTGCCCTGCAGTGACCTGCATAGGAAACAAGATAGTAGTGCATGTCCAATTTTCTTGAGGACTGCACAAAAGACAGCCCAGATTTGTGCTCTTCCTTCTCCATCTGATGCCTAAAGGTTGCTTTGTTCACCCAAAAGAAATGGAACCCAGAAAAGTCTGCCTCACCCACAGAGAAGAGGATTTGTACATGGGCTGGTCAAAGCCTTTTGGAAGATGACAATTTATGTTGGTTTGAACAGGTCAGGAGCTGGACTGATGAAACATAAGATGCACAGCCACACATGGCAGAGGGACCTAGATCTACCTTTTTTGTCAAACAACCAACAGCTCACATGGCTCCCAAGCCAGCTCCTGATCATTAGGACCTTTGTCAAAAATGTGCTCTGTAGCCAAAAACTGAAGAGAAATGTTTTCAGTCCATTGAGGGGGGCAAGGTAAATAGGCAAGCTCAGAGACATGCCCATCTCACCTACATATCATGATAGTATGAGAAGCTGTTTCTTTGCTGGTATTCTCTGGTAAAGTAACTATTAGCTTTCCTTCAGTAGATGCTACCACCGTTTTGACAAAGCAGGCAAAGTGTCCATCATTCTTTCATAGTGCTTGGCAACTTTCTAGAAGTCAGGAACAAGTATTTTTTGATAGTTGAATGGACACTGGTACAGATAAAATTACTCATCTGAAGTAACCCAGACAATCCAAGATGAAACCTCAGAGTTTTGACCTCCTACTAGACTGCATTTTCCCCAGGTTTGACTGTTGCAGGCATGGTTATTGAAAAGCAGACCCAACCTTGCTGTAAAATGTTCTCACCTGAAACCCTCATTTCAGTGAACTCTATGGAAGGCTCAGCAGGCATCCGCTTAGCTAAGTATGCTCAGATCTGTAATTTTGACTTTATTTGGCTTGACAGCTTCATGTGTAGCATCCTGTTAAGCAGATGGAAGATAATGCCACTGGTAGCTGGTAAGGGTTTCCTGCAATTAGAATAAAAATATGAAGCAAATGTATACTGTGTGTAGTCTGAATTGAAATGCTGAAGTTGATTATTGTGCTTCTGTGATTGTAGGAATAAGATCTCCCCTCAACCTTTTCTGCTTTAGAATAGACCATCCCAGCTGTCTCAGCCTCTCCTCATCAGGGAGATGCTCTAGTCTTTTCATCATCTTTGTGACCTTCTGTTGGACTCTCTGGTATGTCCATGTCTCTGTTCTAATGAGAAGCCCAGAACTGAACACCGTGCTCCCAAATATTCACTGTGTTTTTACGGTGTTCAAACTCTGGGCCTGTCTCTGCTCTATTTGAACTGAAAGATCATTGTATTACGGGTTTGCCCACTGCGCTCTCTCTCTGCAGTATGAAAATGAAGAGGTGGGGAGGAAAACATGTTCTTGGTTGATTCAATAATTACACAGAATTAGCTGTATTCTTTCTATTCCAGAAGCCCAATCTCTTGACTAGATTGGTTAAAGCTGGTCTATTAAAAATGCCCTGCAGTTAATTCCTTCCAACAGAGAGAAGTAATGGCACAAGTACACACTTTTGGTCCAATGCAGTACTGGAGGTTTATTGTCACTGCTGGATTTACAGAACTTGGTTTTATTTCACCCTCTTCTCTCCCACTCATAGCATTGGGATGCAAAAGGAGAGGCTGCCACCGGGAAAAACCTGTTTATATATCTCTATCAGTGAACAGCAGGCTTCATTTTCCTGGTCTTTCTGATACCAGACAATGGAGATGCAGGGGATGAAGTCTGATGTTCGAAAGTGAAGGAAAATGGCTAGCTCACCCTCAGAGATCTGAAAATACCTGTTGTGACAAAGCTTTTTTTTTTGCCCTTATAGGACAAATAAGGGAAAGATTAGGCCAGAGAATATGCCCTAGGTCTCACTTGGTAACAAACAGCAGTAATCCAACACACGTGGACTGAGAATAGACCTATTGCTGAAGATAACTCACCCTTATGGACAACAAACCTGTCCTTGTAAAACACTTTAATGAGGGTGTGGAAAAGGCAAGTCCTTGCTCTTGTGTGAAGCTTTGGTTTACAGGACAGTGATCCACTCACCAATGAGTATCACCAATGAGTATCACCAATGAGATTGTTTGGAAAAGCACATGGGATTTATCTGAGTGGTTTCTCACAGATCCATGGAGCAGGAAAATCACAGCTGGAGGCATGAAACTGACCATTTATCAGGACAGCACAGTTTTGCACAGGGCTGTTAGAGGGGACCCTGCAAGAGACACAGAACAGTAGTGAGACCAAAAGAAAATGCTGAGAGTCTCCTGGAGACAAGAAATTAAAAACATAGTATTTTGAAGGGTGTAGCCCAGAGTAAGAGAAACAACCTGACCTCCAAAAGGCAGCTGTTAGAAAATACAGTGTACACCAAAGAACCTACCTACCTGCCACAACTAAGTAATTTTGCCATCGTGGGACCCAAATCAGAACCAAACATAGCCATGATATCCTGCAGTGGCCATGATATCCATGAGCATGTGAGTGGCAGTGCTGAGAGTTTCATGGTGATGATTGCCGCCAAGGAGTTTGTAAGAACAGAAAGTTGGATTTATTCAGGGAACTAAGCCAAGTGCTCAGAGTACTGACCTATTGACAGTGAGATCTTGGGCAAGTTTTCCTTGCTGGACAGGCTTTAGAAACTAACTCATTTTCTTAACTGCTATAAAAAGGAAAGGGCCAGGCAAAGTCACTGGATCAAAACATGTTTTCCTTCATGCAAAACACTGAGTTTTGTCCAAGAAAAGACTGAGCTGAAAATAAGGTTCTGACTTGGGCTAGCACCAGTAGAGCAGCAAAGGGCTGGGTCCTCACACCAGTGACACCAGCACTCAACAGAATGGGTGGAAGATGGCTAAACCCAGTGAAGCCATATGCCTTTCTGACCATGCATCTGTGTGCTGGTGCAAGTATATAAAGTCCTTGGTCTGAGCATCTGGAGGGAAGCAGAGAGTGAGATACTAACATCTGACCTGCTTTTCACAGGTATAAGCCTTTAGAAGGTTCAGGGCAGTGAAAAGAAAACCCTGTTGAGCTTGGTGCAGTACAGGTGACAGGAAGAAGAAAATCTGCCCAGGAAGAAGGCTCCTGATATCTGGAGTAGGAACTCTGGGTGTTCTGGAACACCAGGCAATCTGAATTAGTACTATTGTTTTTAAAACAGAATGAAACTCACTTGGTGTCATTGAATATAGAGCCACCTTCCCAAATCCATCCAGAGCTTGTACTCTTCCTCAGTCCAATCCAGAAACAATTTGTTTTAATACGCTTGAACAGATCCTAGAAATGGTGATGAATTACAAAGTGACTAATGAAAGCCAGCCTGAAAATGGAGGTAAGGATAAGTAAAGAGAACAGAGAGCAAGATACATCCCCTCACCTCACTGTTCCTTAAATGACTGACAATACTGCTTCCCCACACCTTCTAACAGAATCATAGAATATGCTGAGTTGAAAGGGTCCATCAGGATCATAGAGTCCAACTCCTGACCCTGTGACTCAATGATCCAGATGGGTCTCTTCCAACTCAGTATACTTTGTGATTCTATGAACTGCACCCCAGTCTCCTGGAGTTTCCTGCACAGAGCTTTATGTAGGAAGGTATGCTGTTAGTATTAATTTTAACTCTACTATACAACTAACTATCAAGCTAATATGAAACACTAACAATTAAAGGTGAAATCAGGGCAGGGCAGGGCAGGGCAGGAAGTGCAGGCACTGACAGATATGTGTAACAAACCCAGTATGAAAGCTCTCTAAATTTTATACACACTTTCCTCCTATGTGTTTTCAGTGTTCATTTCCTTTTAGCTAACTTTTAACTTCTGATTATTGTTAAAAGGTGAAGCCTGCAACAGAAACTCAGCCGTGAAGTAAATTCCGCATCTGCAACCCTCCTCCCCACAACAAAAAAAAAGACAAAGCCAAGAGAGATAAGTTTGTCTTGTCCACTTTTGCCACCAAAGAACAGCAACCTTTCAGTGGTACGACTGGGCTCCATCCTTATCTCCTGCTGCGATAAACAAAGCTTCAGAGAAGACATCCTCACTGAGAAGCATTAACAACAATGGCTTGGTAAAGTTGTGGAAACAGGAGCAGCTTGAGGAGTCATTTGAGTATTGCTGGTGGTTTGGAGGTGACTGTGTTGGCCTGGTACACAGAGGCTGAGCAATCACTGCCTTTGCAGCACAAGGCATGGACAGCTAGGAAAGTCTTGCTTAGATGGGTGAGTGAATAATGGGTAACACTTTAGCAGCAGAGATGGTAGTAAGAAAGCAGCTAGAGAAGGGAGGCTTTCTTCATGCAGAGAAATGGGTGATCTGGGAAGATGCCTATTTCTCAAGGAGTCGGGATTTATCTAAGCAAATGTGAGAGCCTGGTACATACTTCCATTCAAGCAGAGACCTGGCTTTGCAATCCTCCACAGAACATCATACAATGCACCTTCTGTCCATGGACTGGAAACTGTCCACATTCATTGGACCTTAGCTAATAAGCCCTGGCTTGAGCAAAACCAGATCAAGGGTTTCTGCTCTACTTAAGCAGATGTGGCTCAGCGCCCCAGTAGTCAGCACTACCCATTTCATACTGACCATACATGCCCCTGCCCCCAGAGAGCACCTGCAGTGGAACAGATGGTTCCTTATTTCACCAGCACAGCTGAGGTACTTTGGCAGAGAGGGGAAGTAAGCATTGGAAAGAAGCTGAAAAAGAAATATCTGTGCATGAACACAGGGACTGGCATGGGTCACTGAGCAGGAGGAGCTGGAGTGATTGCAGGGAGGAGAAGCATGTCTTTTGCAAAGGAAGCATTCCTTGAGAGTGGGGACGTATCGGTCTGTAGGCAATGAATACAATGACTGCTCGGTGCCACAGTTATTCCCTGTGATCATTCATATCAGCCTTACTGGGGATAGGAGGGGAGGTGGAGAGGAGCACTGGAGGAGGCTGTCTCCTAACATCCTTCATAGGGTGATTCTGAGTAGCTGACCTCATCTCTCCCTTCTCCCCTTTGCTTCTCGGCTTCCCGCAAACTTCTAAGGTGTATACAGAAATTGGGGATCTGTAACATCCCAGTCATAAATCCTTCCTGTTCTTTAAAGCCAAAATACTGCTGAACTGGCAGCTGAGCTCATATGCCAGACACTTAGATATCTGCAAGCAAACAGGAGATACTCAAAGACTAAGAAAACCATTACCATTTCCCAGGTCTCACTGATCACCAGGAGGTGAGCTCCCTCTGCCCTGCAGGATTCCTGGCTGGAATTCCAGTTCTTCTTCGCCATGGAGAAGAAGTAGCAGCTCCCTCTGTAGGCCACCCACTGTTGAGGGCAGCGTGGGTGGCAGTCACCTGTAAAGAAGTCAAAATTCTAGCTCTTCTCTACCAACGGAAACTCTTGTCAGCAAGGACATACTGAGAAACAACTCTTCTGGATAGTTGCAATGCAGAAAACTCAAGTCAGGATAAGCATCTGAAAATAACAGTGCAATTTCAAAATATTACAATGGTCACATGCACTCTGATGCTGGTGCGAGCATGCACACACCCACCCCACCCCCGGGTTTCCACTGAACTACTCAGATACCCAATAACTAAAATTGGCTATCTGAAAAGAGATCACACTCTGTGAGTACGATGTCATCACATCCCACATTAGGTGAATGGATTTTAAGCAGCTCACCGTAGGCTCCTCCACATGGTCTAGCACCTTCTGCCTGCATGCAAGTATCTTAGAGACCTATTTGTTCCACAGTTTGCCACCATATTTAGCAGGCAAGTCTACAAAGACTTTTCAATATGATTAATTGTTCTTTGCCATAGGATCTGAAATGCGTTGCCTGAGGACTGCATGACAAATATATTATTCAAAATATTTTGGATAGGCAGCAGGTACATAAGGCTGATAGAAACCTAGGATAGCTTCTGGTTTAACCCCATATGATGGAGTTCCTCGGCTCAGGTGTGTCTCTGGTCCTTTGCTGTTGGTTGCTCATTCTCAGCAGCCCTTTGTGCACTTACCCATCTTCCAAATCAAAGCAATTGCTAGGGAGAAGCTCAGTGTCCCAAAGACTATGGCCAAGCCCAGCACAGCTGCTGACCGCAGACATGGAGCTGTAAAAGAGAAAAGAAACCACAGTGAACAGGAGCCACATGAAAACTGACCATGGTTTAACATAGTTTGCTTGTGTCCTGGGCATTTCCATAAGGAACTGTACTATTCAGAGCATCGTGTCTGTCTACACTCCGCACAAGGCTGACACCACTGTCTCTGCCCAGCCAACCTGATGCCTTCCCCATGTTCCTGCCCATCAGCCCAGGGCCCCATTTCAGCTGGGTTTGGGGCCATCAGTCTCTGCCTGATCAGGAGGTACCTCTCTCCACATCAGCCACAGCTCTGCCTCTGCCTGGCCACATAACCAGCTGGTCCAGCCTCTGTGGTGGCTGACCCAAGGAGAGGAAGCACCTGCCACAAGTCATCTGGAGCCACACAGGCATCATGTAGCACCTCGTGCTGGTATAAACCTCCCAATAAATCCACTCCTGCCTCAGCATTGAAGCTTGGGGTGGAAACACAGAACTGCATTGCTACAGCCACCATGTTCCAGCTTAAATGCAAAAAGAAACCCAAAGCTTTAACCCCAGCCGTCTCAGCAACAGCAGCATGTTTAATCTCACCATCCTGTTCACAGGCTTAGACACATGGTCATGCTACATCTTCCCAGGATACTCCCAAGTCAGTTCTACATTTTCATCTGCCATGATGGGGTGGCAGGATGAGAAAGCCAGCCTTGAAGACCTTGGGATGTCTGTCCCTTCACACTTTCACCACCACTGTCTGCTGTTCACTTGCTGCCAGTGGCAGAGGGTGAGTCCTTGGGGCAGCCTCCACTGCAGCCCAGCACAGCTTCCTTTCAAAGGGCTGGTCAGGACTGACATGTAGAGATCTGCTCATGTACAGCATGACATGTTAACCTCCAGGCTACATGTTGCTTTTCCATTGTCATCTCCTGGAGCTGTGTTTCACCTGAGAGGCATTCACTTTCCATAAAGCATTTGAAATCTCAGCACTAAAATCTCCTCTCTCCCAGGCTCAGGAGAGGATGACACTTACTGCCACGGATGAGCTCCATGGGAGTTTGGTTTAGTCTCAGTACGACAGCTGCACAGACAACAGGACTCTCTGAAGAAGCAGTAAATGTGCAGCTAATTTATGTACCACATCCTGCTCTTGCAATGCTCCAGAGCCTTCTACTCAAATCCAGCAGCAAAGTCCCCAGTGGATCTCATTAAATTTGAGGTGCTTCTCTCTTGGTCATGTTACAAGACCCAAAGAAACACATCTGGTCTCTTTGTGGAGGTGGAAAACAAATGCACATCACATATCAAGAACTTTGTGGGAAAGACAAAGAAAGCCAGCACTAAAACAGAAGAGGAAGGGACTTCACTTAAAACCAATAATGCATCCTTTAAACTTTGGAAGCTTTGTCCAAATACAGAAAGTAGACCAGATCAGTAAATTAATAAAAAAGAATTAATTTTGATCTTGAGTAGTTTGCAGGCTTACTAATGCTAAGGCCAGTTTGTCATCTATAGCAACACATTTAGCCCTGCGGTTTTGGCTAGAAGTTTCTAAGGTAACAAGAGAGATCATGAGGGAGATTTGTTGTAAGCATCATTCTTCTTGTAGAAAGATCACTTTTAAGATAAAGGTTTTCTCACGTTTTCTGAAGCCTGTAGCATCTCCTAGCTGTCCCAAACACAGTTTAAAAATAGCAACATTTCTTATTTTTTAAAATCATTATGAAATAACAAAACCCATCATCTCTCTTCAGAGACAAAATGTGGAAAGATTTGTCAGTTTCAACCTACTTCTCAGTTTCACACAAACTGGGACTGGGAGAACTGAAGGACTTGGAGTGGGTCTGGAACTTGAACTTGACTCTGCTTTCTATTGCTCTTGTTTGTACCTCTGGCAGCTTGGGTTTTGTCATCAGACCAAGCCTCAAGAGAATTAAGTCAGCCTGAGGTTAAGGGGTAGGGTGGAGATTTTTCTCTCCAGATTACAACTTGTTTTCACAAGGCAAGAGAGGATAAACATCTGGTGAAACACAACTCCTGGTTCTGAGATCACATTTCTGAGGATTTGCACTTTTGTTTACCTTCCTCTCTTGCCTCTCCAAAGAACCTGTCTCCTGCATCCTTCAGATCAAAGTCACTGATTTTAGAGAAAACTACTGCCAGGACAAGGCAACTGGGATGGCAGTCTGTGAAATGGTTAATCTTTAAATGTCAGCACTGGGCATGGAGCTGGTGCCTCTTGGCAATGAATAGTGCAGTTCACTCTCTATTGTTTCAAATCAACTGCAGAAAAAAGGAAATGACTCATCATCAAAGCAAAATCCCAGGGCACCTCCACAACCCCAGCAGTGGGAGAGTCACTGCAGTTCTTAAAAATGAAAAAAATATGCCATTAGATAATTTTGGAAGGAACAAAAAAAAAAGAAAGTGAAGTGGAAAATAATATTGAAGTGTTTGAGGTGAATTTAAGCCTTGTTTGAACTGCAGAGATGAATTCAGAGAAGTGGAATAAAGTATTTCACAAGTCACGATTTTTACCCACTGCAAAAGGGAGTCCCTGCAGTTCACACTTTTTAAAACAGGTTCAAAGGTTTGTGTTTGATCCTCAGCCCCCGAACAACATGTGAAGCTCTTGTAGAAGTGGATAGGAGAAGTACCTGAGATGAGTTTGAAACAGGAGAAAAATCTGAATGGAGCACCCAGAAATATTTCCATGTAACTGTCTGAGGAACTGTGGAAGAGTCTACCCAAGGGAAGGGAGAAGTGGACTGGTGGATGTTTAATGGAAATATCCAATGTTATCACTTTCTAGTGCACAAAAGTGCTCTGGGGAAAATACTCCGATACTCTGCATTCACTTGCAAGCAGCATAACCCAGCATTTTTAGGTTTGTGAATCCAGAATCAGTTCAATAACTGAAAGCTGTTAGCATTTTACAATTCAGCTCATCTAGAACAATCTGGAGAATGTCATGGCTCCATCCCAAATAGCTCCCCTCAGATCCTGCCTACCTCAGTATGGGAGCAGCATGACTACCTAGAGCCAAGGCAGAGAATTTGAGAAGCAAGGATTCTGTTCTTGGCTATGGCACAGATCTGGTTATTGCTGTTACTACAAGCACAACACATAGGCTAATCCTGTCTCAAGTGACTGCTGGACTGACATTTTGTGCAGCATATCTAAGGCTCTCTGGAAGCCAAACAGAAGACCCAACCAGGGCAACTCTTCATGTTTGAGGAGTCCATAAATGCCAAAACCAGTTGGTTTGACCAGAAGACTGATCTACACCCCAGTGAGAGCATGTCTACAAAGTCAGCAAGGGTGTGCATTTGAACAGAGGAGAAATATCTGAGAGCACATCTCTCAAAAGTGATGGAGTCAGGGACAGAATCAAACATGAAGACCTTCTAAAGAAAGGTATTTACACTGAGCTCCTTAGGGATCTCTTGCATGCTGAAGAGAGCTGAGAAATAATCAAATTATATGCAAAAATGTGTGTTCGAAGACCTGCTTCCTTATTTTAGGCTCTCTGACCTTAGCTCAAAAAGATGAGGGTCCATAAAAGAATGTGGAGAGATGTCAAACAGAAAAATGAAAACATCTCTAGAGGACATAGGGCATTCCTTTCAACAGAATGGGAATGAACAGGAATGGCAGGGAATGAAAGGATGTCACTGTGTTTTCTGATGTGAGCGAAAACATCATTTCTGATGGAAACACATGAAAAAGTAAGACTGCCTTCCAAACAGATGGAGTGTGAGTACCAGAGAGGAACCTGGGGATTTCTGTGCTGGCTTTATTTCCATAGTGAAACAAGTGACTGGGCAGCAGTAATCACCACAGGTACATGAAATTATTCTGATCAAGGCATAAAAATCTTGTATCTCACAGTGAGAGTCCCCTTTGCTGTAGCAGCTCTGAAAATTTAAGGTGAACCATTACTGTTGCAGCCAATGCAAGACAACTCACCTAAAGCACACAGACATTTCACAGAATCATAGAATGTTTTGGGTTGGAAAGGACCCTAAGATCATCTAGTTCCAACTCCTCCACCATTTTGCATGAAGGAATATTTACATAGAATGATCACTAATGCAAAGTTTCACTCTTCAAAGGTGGTATTTGTCAACTAAGCAGCCAGAGGAATTGTTCAGTGTGACATTTGCAGGACTAATCGGGGTAATGGAGAGGGAAATAAGGAAAGAAAAAATTTAAGGAAAGCACTAAGAAAATCTTCCTCATAGTAAAGTGCCCTGAGAACTGTTTCACAGTAAAAGCTGAATATTTGCTTACTGGGAGGTATGTAACACTAGAACACAGAAAACAGGAAAAAATGTATCAAAAGAATCCTGCATAGCTCCACGGGAGAAAGTGTGGACGATCTCATATGCCTTCTCTATCTTTGATCTCTGATCTCTGATTAGCATACGCCTCTAATTTATCTGTATTCATATCTCACTTGCCCTTCAAAGAACTACTGCTCACAATCTCTTATTGCAGACAAGCAGACAACTCTATATCTGTTTTGAAGACCAGGATTCCTGTGTTGAATGCCCAGGAGTAGACACTGAAAGAGGTCTGACAATGAGAAGGAGGGGAACAATGCTGGGTCTCTAACCCATAAGCTTTTATCCCATTAAAATATTCACCATAATTTTAGAACCAAAGCAACGGGTCTCTAAGCTGGCACTCAGAATCAGTGGTCAGTTCCAAGTGTTTTTGTTAGATCTTGCTTTCACTCAAAATAAAATTTTTGGTTGACCTACCTCATCCATCTTTCCTCACCTCTTTTCCCCTGTGCAGCTTTGGCCCTTGGTGGAGGAGTCTGAGAGAATTTGACAGAAGTATACGTTACTTCCTCGCTCTCATCAGCTGCAGAAATTTCTGATCTGCTTCCTTCCATGCCAAAGCAAGGAGTGTGCACAGTAAAATGTTTCGATCAGGCTGTTGAACAACAGGGCTCAACGCCTGTGAAACAGGAAACCTGAGGCTATATTCAAAAGACAAGAAATGTGAAGCTACAACCTCTATTTCCAGCTGCTCAAAATAACCAAATTTACAACAGAATGGAGAGCAGTGAAACTGCGGCAGCTTTCATTTTCTAACCTGAGGGAGGATGTTTTAAGAACAGCCGCTAATGGAAAAGGTGATTAATCACAAATTTCAGGGGTATTCTAATTGTTGCCAAGGCAAGAGGGTGTGGTTACACTGATGCAGCAATTGGGAAGATGCGTGCTGCTCTGAGGAGCTCCCCTCAGGACAGAAGCAGGGGCATAGTGAGAGCACAAGGTGAAAAAGGTGAATAGTGAGAGTACCAGATGAAAAGTAGGATGTAAGCAATGGCTATGGCAAACTGGCAGCCCAACTGCTGTCAAAAAGGAAGTAGAGGTGGACAGCAGGGGTTTGAGGAGGAAGCCCTGTGAGCCTTGGACACTTCAACTGGGAACTCTGCCTACACCCAAAACCAGTGTGAGTGTGTTTGAGATACAAGGCAGGCACTGAGAGCTGGCATCCCTCAAGGCCCTCTTAGTCAACATCTCAACAGTATCAGAACAAGGGACACATGGACATACTGAGGAGAATCTACCAAAGCGACACAAAGAGGATAAAAGGACAGGACCTTCTGTCCTGTGAGGAAAAGCTGAGAGATCTGGGGCTGTTTAGTCTGGAGAAAATACATTTTGGTTAGGATCTAATTAATGTATATAAAAACCTGAAGGGAAGGTACAAAAAGAGTCAAACTCTTTTCAGTGGTGCCCAGCAACAGGATAAGAGACCATGGACACAAACAGAAACACAGAAGCTGTTGCCTCTGAACATCAGAAAACACTTTTTTACTGTGAGGATGACTGAACACCGATAGAGGTCGGCCAGAGGGGTTATGGTGTCTTCCTCAATGGAGAATTGCCTGGACAGAGTCCTCAGCTGTAGGTGGGCCAGGTTGTAGGTGCCCAGGCTTGACCAAGGGGTTGGACCAGATGACCTCGAAAGGTCCCTTCCCAATTCAATCATTTAGTGCCTCTGTGATCAGCAACAACAGGAAAGGATACCTTTCTTTTGAAGTACTGACCATTGATGAAAATCCTTCAATTTGCCCCAGGGGAGGTTTATATTGGATATTAGCAAAAATTTCTTCACCAACAGGGTTATCAAGCACTGGGACAGGCTGCACAGGGAAGTGGCTGAGTCCTCATTCCTGAAAGTATTTAAAAAATATGTAGGTGTGGATCTTAAGGACATATAGTGCTGAGCTTGGCAGTGTCAGGTTAATGGTTGAACTCAATCTTAAGGGTCTTTTCCAACATAAAAGATTCTGTGCCTCTGTGGTGGGGAGTACAGACACTTCTAGCACCCTAAGAAACCTCTTAGCTACATGGTTGGCTGGCTTTTGCTTTAATCCACATTCAGATCTCTTCCATTTCATGCTCACAATGGGGATGTTTGCCAGGCTCAGGGCGCACTTCTTCAGCACAGTACAATACAGTAAATTTCCAACAATTGTTTGGGCATTCTCAACAAAGGAGGTGGGATGATTGCTAACTCCAACAGGGATGATTGTTCCCCCTTCTGGTGACATGCTCCAAATTTTGATTGCATGGGAGGATGCTTATCTGATACAGAGTGTTGTGGCCAATTTGTTACAATGCACATGTCTCAGAAGGCATGGATTGGATATTTCTGCAAATTTCTCCACTTATCTATAGGGGTGGCATATTGCACCCACAAGATTCCTTCCAATCCTGGGTAGGGCCTGTAGACAGCAAGAGAGGGAGGCAGTGCTTGCAAGGAAGGGGAAGGCAGAAGACAGTAAAGCAAGACAAGAGGAAGAATGTCTCTCCTAAATGCTTTTACTGGATAACAGAGAAGTCTAAAGAGAGCTCTCGAGCTCAGAGAGGGAGAATTTGCTATACTCACAAGGAGAGTTTAGCTGGGAATATAGTCTGTGTGGTTGAAAAGTAACCAACAGAATTCAGACACAGTTTAAGTGCCCAAATCCGATTTTGTCCCCACTTTGTGTCTCTTCAATAGATTCTCTCCAGTATGTGCATGTTTTGTCATACTTTGGAATACAGGTGTCTCCCCCAGATCCTGTCAATTTTGCCACTTTTTAAGTGCCTAGGCTGCCTGCAGGGCCAGAGTGACCACAAAGATAGCACTTTTTGTGAAGAACTGGAGAAGTGAAAGCTGGTGGGAAAGAATTAAGAGCTCTGTTTTCATGTGCTTTACCCTTTTTTTTTTCCTAATACCAGCAGTAAATTGAGTTTTTTGTTTGGGCAGGAAGTAGAGAGGGGGCGGTTGCACTACAGGAGGTGTGCAGGTAACACTCAGTTATTAGCTAAGTGTGAATAAACAAATAAATCTGGCTTCTGCAGCTGTGCCATACTGTCAGTATGGAATCACAGCAGGACTAAATCAGTTTTCCAGGAGCCAGCAATGCTTCTTCCCGTTCTTCACTACCAAAGCAACATACCATGGAGAAACCTCCCAATCTTCTCTCAAACAAGTGCCTTCTCCAACATGTTGGTAAGTTCACTAAATCCAGCATTTCTTTCTTAACTAGCGGATGCAAAAGCTTCAGAACTCTGGCAGAGAGTGTCTGTCCCTTCCAGCAACATACCCCTGGAAAGTGGACTCTCTGGGAAGCACAACTTAAGGAGAGAACTGTCCTTTGAACAGGCCAGTCTTAAATTTATAGCTTTAGTAATCACATCCAAGATGCTCAAGCACACCAACCTCGTGTGCTACCAGCTGGACCTGGAATTCCTCTGCAGTGGCAAAACTTGCCCGAGCTGGGGGAGCGACCTTTATTCCGAAGTACAACAAAACATGGAGAGAATCTACCACAGAGACACAAAACTCGGGACAAAAATCATAATGATCAAGGCCACAAAGTAGTTTTGTGAAGTGGTCGAGACCCCTTGCTCGTTTAGAAGTCACTGTGGAGGCAGCTGGTGGGGATGGCACAGCCCAAGGACACCGAGGGACTGCTACCGCCCCCGGCAGAGGGAGCGAGGGGAAGAGTGACGCCGGGAAGCCTTTCATTGCCCATGATGCGGCCACCAGCCTGCTGCTGCTCCGAACCCGTGCCGGGAACAGGAGGGGGCCAAGCGCGACTTCAGCGTGGGACAGTCACAGAGCACTCGGGTGAGGTGATTTCCAGCCGGAAGCCCGGCGATCCCCACCCCACGGCGCTGCCTTCCACCACCTCCGACTGCTTCCCACTGTGTCCGTGCTGCACCGGGCCGGGCTCCGCGAGGCCCCGCTCTGCCCGGGCGCCTCCGCGGTGCCCGGGCGCCTCCGCTCTGCCCGCCCCGGGCAGAGCAGCGAGGGGCGGGGCCTCCGTGCCCTGTGTCGCCGTCTATTGGCTGGTGGAGAGGAAGTGGGCGTGGCCCGGGGCGAGATGGTTCAGCTGGG
>VZRZ01007934.1:40272-63449 GCA_013398175.1 Climacteris rufus
GCTGAGGGCAGGTCCTGCTTTTGGCCTCGGGAAAGAGCAGTCACGAGCCCTCGTGTCACGGGCTTCCTCATTTCAGTGGCCGCGCACTGGAACGGATTACCCGGCGAGGCTGTGGAGTCTTCCTCACTGGAAATATTCCAGAACCGTCTGAACACAATCCTGTGCCGCGTGCTCTAGGATGATCCTGCTTGAGCAGGGCAGTAGGACCAGATGACCCGCTGTGGTCCCTTCCAGCCTGACCCATCCTGTGATTTCTGCCTTTCTAACCTTATGTTGGTGCCCCATGGCGAGCAGAGCCCCAGCTCAGCAGCTGTGAGCTGTCGTGGTGGACTCTGCGGGGCTGTGGGGAAATCACTTGGTTCAGTCCTATGAGCTCTGTGTCCGGTTGCAGCCAGGTGCTCATTAATTCTTTAACTGAGGGTCTGCCTTCCACCAGCATCTGGAGCTTTACCGAAATCTGTGGCACTGGAGGCAGAGGGGAATCTGTTGTACTGCTCTGTTTGTCTGGTGTGATCATTGAACGTTTCATATGTGATTTTAGCATAAACCTGAAAGCCGAATCTTATAGAAGATTGTTGCCATTTTTGTTACTGCTTTGTTGGTTGGATTTTACAGTGGATGCCTCTCGCTTTTCTCCTTCCCATGTGTTAACAGAAGGAAACTGTTCTGTGAAGTTGCATCTTAGGATTATGAATCTCTTTCAGATTTTCAGCTAAAGGAATACTGGAAAGATAATTATTAAGATTAAGGCACTTGAACAAACAGAGCCTGACTAATCACAGTGGCTCTTCCCTGTGAGCTCGTTACACCAGAGCTGTGGAGATGATTGATTAGAGGCCCAATAAATAATTTTCTGCTGACTGGCTTCTCAATGCAATGCAATAACAAACAGTGGATTATGCCTGAAACTTAACTCCTGCGTTCAGCCTGCTGGAATCTGCTCTCAGAGCTAATTAATGTACTCAGCAGCAAAACTTTTTGCGGTCCCAAGGCAAATTCAGAAAAGAGCCCTAGATCGGTCCAGTGAATTATCTTTGGCCATGCAAAAGATTCAGATTTAGTGTTTCTTGCGAACTGTGAGTTGTTTCTAGATTTCGACTTCTCCTTTTTGCAATCAGGACTGAGGAAGTGGCTAATCATTGACTCTGTGACCCTGAAGTTAGTTTGCAGGGGGCTGAAACAGTTAATCCTCTGTGTTCTCTGTGGCATGTGTCCAGGATGTCACCACCTTGCCATACCTCTGCCCTGCTGCTAGTCTTTATGGCCCTGGCTGTGGCAGGAGCTGAGCAGTCGGAAGAGAGGAGCTGTGATGTGATTGGTGATGAAAGCAGTGAGTCGCAGATGGAGAGAGCCCTGCTGAAGAAACTGGAGCCCCTGAGCCACATGAGGTACAGTACAACACCCTGCAGGCCTCAGGGCTACACGGTGCTTGCCCTTGGGCCACGGGGAGGGGAAGATTTGGGATCAGACTGCAGAATGGGTTCCCTATGTTAGTATGGTCCCTGACTGGCTTCCAGGTCTGAAGTGCCCATGGCTCTGAGTGATGTTCTTTGTAATCCAGTGGGCTGTCTCCTCTACCTGCTGCAGGTTTAATGTGACCGTGGAGAAAGGCAAAACAGAAAACTACGTCTACCAATTCAGGGTGTGCAGAGAAGTCAACAGCACCTCGCACGATTTTGGTGGCCTGGTGCAAACAAATAGACAGAATGGGAAGACCACAGTGATAGGAAGAATCAATGAAACCCAGGTCTTCAATGGAAGTACGATTCCACTCAATACTCTGCTTACGCAGTAGCTGCCTTTTGCTTCCTGGTCTGGATTTGTAGCCTATATTGTTTCTCTCCTCGCAGGTGACTGGATCATGCTGATTTATAAGGGAGGTGATTCATATGGCAGGCACTGCAGTGGTGAGAAGAGGCGAGCTGTGATAATGATTTCTTGCAAGCGGGGAGTCACAGCGGTGAGTGACACGTGGGGTGGGAGGGGATCAGGAGACAAATGGTGGTTGTAAGCAGAGGGGCTTTGAGGGGACAGCGAGGTGTCCTCCAGTGTCTGTTGCCCAGCTGCACCAACAGTGATGAAGCTGTCTCCTGGTGACATGCAATGTGCATGGGCATGTTTTCACATGACATATTTTTTCCCAAATTACAGAGTTCATTCAGCATTATTTCTGAAGAGCGGGAAAAGGAGCAGGAGTGTTTCTACCTCTTTGAAATGGACAGCAGTGTGGCTTGTCCAGCTGAGAATTCCCACCTCAGCGTTGGCTCCATTCTGCTGATCACGTGAGTCATTGGAAGAGCTGTTTGTGCCTGAGTCATAATCTCCAGTGCTATTTAGAAACATAGCAAATGCTACAGTAAGACTAAATAACTGTGGTATACCTACCCACAGCCACCATTAGATGTTGCTATGCCTCTGAGCTTTCTGGGCAAATGCCCTTGCTCAAGGCATGATGCAGGGCTGCTCTGTTCCCTTCATAGCTTACAGACAAGTGCACTGAAACATGGGAGGTGTGACTTCCTAAAACTGTGCAATGGCTCTTTGCCAGAGGTGGAAACTCAGACTCATTTTCTGTGCTTATGCTTAGACGTGCTACTTCACATAATGCTGCTAAAAGATTTATATGAGCAGATTGATAACTTGGGGACCTCTTGTAGTCTGGTTTCTGTTTATAGCTCTGTTCTTGAGTGGTGTTCAGCTACTTGTTCCAGTGCTAATATGAGGCAGGTAGCTGGCTTGGAAAAGAGTATCTATAGGATTTCCTCAGCATTGATTGAATCTTTTTTTTTTTTTAATGCTGCCTTCAAGGTTTGTGTCACTGATTGCAGTCTACATCATTGGTGGGTTCCTCTACCAGCGCCTGGTCGTGGGAGCAAAGGGCATGGAGCAGATTCCTCACTTTGCCTTCTGGCAAGATCTGGGCAATTTGGTGGCGGTGAGTGAAAATTCTTATGTATTCTCAGCCTGGCCCATGTTCGGAGAAAATGGCATTGACTGCGTCTGTTGGGTAGACCTACCACCAGAGTGCTGTACCTTGAAGCAGAAGAAGAGGGTATCTGTCTCATTTTCCTTGAGGATTCAATTTTTGAATCCTTGCTGAGACCAATTCCCTGCCACTATCCTGCAACTGCTACATAACAAACTAGAACACATGCTCCTTAGGGATTAACACTTTCCAGGTAGAAATGTTCACCTGGGGACTGTGAAATCCTTCCTTGGTGATCACAGGCAGTGCTGTTTATTCTTCTTGCTTGCCTTGGCCTGATGTTGCTGCACACTGTTAATCAGTATGCCCAGAGCTTTCAAAGCCAAGTAGGATGTTTTTATGTCAAGACAAGTTAGTGAAAGAAATTGCAGGAGCTGCTTTGCTTTGGATGGTGAGTCAATTGCACAGTCTGATGCTGGTGCCGTGTCCTGTGCTCGTAGGACGGCTGTGACTTTGTGTGCCGATCCAAGCCCCGGAACGCGCCAGCCGCGTACCGCGGTGTGGGGGATGACCAGCTGGGAGAGGAGTCAGAAGAACGGGATGACCACTTGCTGCCCATGTGACAGGCTTTCCACACCAAGATCTCTTCTCCCCATCTCCCCAGTGCTTGTTTAGCCGGGTGCCTCCCAGCCAGTTCTCCTTCTCTCACTTCTGATTTTCTTTACGCTGTTTGCTTCCGCTGTCTCCAGTGTGTCAAGTCCCATGGATGCCTCTGGATGTGAACAGCACTGGTCCCTGATGGCATGTCTTATAAATATAATGCTGGTTTAGGTTTTAAAAATGCAGCAGAGCTGAGGGGAAAAGTGTTGACAGTTGAGTAGAAAACAGCAATATGAGTGTTCAGCACTGAGCAGGAATGGGAGATGAATCACTAAGAGGAAAAAGGGGGCATGGATGGATGCAGAAAGGGAAAAAGGCTATGGGTTAAAACAGCTCACACTGTAAAAGGGATATTTTGTGTCTTTTTTTTCCCTAGGGTTTACAGAATGTGTAAGACACTGGAATTATTTTTCTTTGAATGCATTTTCAGCTTTTCTAGCTTCTGCACTGTTATAAAATTGCTGCCAGCATAACTGACACAGAGTGCTCTATGCCAGACTCTGGGGGTGAAGAGGCATTAGCACCTCTGCAGTCTTGTTTTCCTAATGGCAGAGTGCTGAGAAGTACACAGCAGTTTCCTTTAACAGCTGTAAAGGAATGCATGCCATCCTCAGACTGGAGAGGGCCTAAAAAACTATAGGAGTAAATAGAGTCTCACGACTCCAGTCAAAATACTGTCTTAGTCTTCTCAAGGAGTGAGAAGCAAAAGGAAATGATGTGCTGCTAAGGAAAAGGAACATTTGCTGAAACTGAAAGTGACATCAGGACAAAATGAGACAGATAGCTGCTACTGAATTCTGATACAAGCTTCCTGAGGTGACTGCCCACACACCTCAGTCACTGTCAGCGTTGTGATTTCATGCTCACCACAAGTTCTTTGTTTTGCAGAGGGTTTTCCTGTGAAGCTGTTAGAATTTATTTTTATATAAAAGGAACCACAGAAGCCCAGGCTAAGAATGCTGCCAGATTAAAAACGGCACAAGGGACTCTTGCACTTACATGGTCAGCTTTCATAAATCATTGTCCCCTTAAGCATGGTGCAGGCAAGTCTTAAGACACTTGCTCTGTGCAGATGGTACTTATATACTGCCTCTGGCTGGGAGTGAGAAAGACCTTCTCTTTGGGCCCCGGTGGAAAGCAGGTACACTTGAGTTGTGGACTTCATGGGAACTTTCAGGAACTTGACACCTTGATTCTTAATTGCTTTTTATTTGAGAGGCTAGACCCTGAGCAATCCTATTCTACCCTATTGGAGACTGGCAGAGAACTGCCCTCAGTCTGGAGGGAGGACTGTGAATAAGCAAGCCACTACTGTGTTTACAGCAGACTACAGATGAGGTTCATGTATTTTTAAGACATTGTGAGAAAAGAGGTGGCCCTGCTTTCACTAGGTTTGGAGTGGGCAAACAATTCCTGCTTTCTTTGACTTTTGTTACAGTCTCAATCTTTCTTGTAACATGGGAAAAATAGGAAGTCAGTAAGTCTGTTACTGTTTTTCATGGTGGTGTCTAAGGTAATTTTTTTTGTACAAAACACAACTTTCAAAAATAAAGTGACCAAAAAACCTGGTGAAGTGTTGTGCTGATGTAACAGGAGCTTGCTTTGGTGCCAGAGTAAAGGGTCCTTAGTGTGTGGTGCTTTGTGTCTAACTACTTGTGCCAGTAACGAACCTGATCGTGTTAAGTTCTTGGTTTTGCTGCCACCTTGTTTCACTCCAGGTCCCCTATGGCTTAAGAGGGAAGGCTATACACATCTTTCATAAGTGAAACTTCAGAAGCTCAGGTAGTTATGGAGGGATGGATTATGCTCTGTATTTTTCTGCAGCAGTGAAAATCAAAAGTAACTTCGTGGTGAAGCTTGTACTTTCCAAACACTCAGTTAACATTTGGGTTCAGGAGAGGGGTTAAAAAGCAGCCAGCCAGACCTGCAAAGCCTGATGAAGCATTTTTTTATTAAGAACATTGAACATGAAATGAAGAAATGAAGCCTTCCCATTTGACTGAAATAAAATCCAGTCCTCAGGAGTAGCTGGTAACAGCAGCAGGCTACCTGCCTGCCTACCCTGCCAAGGGTCAAACTAAATAGGAGTTTACCACACCCAGCCCACTAAAGATAAAATGGTTTAAGGGCAGCCTTCCTCTGCTCATGCTGATTCTCCCCTTCGCTACCGCCAGATTACATCAGACCAAACAGTGGTACCAGGGTGCAAGCAAGCCATGGGCAGCTTCTTTTGGGGCTGTTTGCATTCACAAAGCCTCAGAAGTCTTCTCTCACATGCACAAAGATGTCACAAAAGTGAGATTCAACAGAACAGTTAAGAAAAGGAAGCTGCTGCCACATTTTATCCATCTACTAAGCACTTTCCTTCCTCTTTTTCTAACATGGGTCAATAAAGAGCCCATTCCACAGACCTCTAATGTTTTCCTACCTATGCTATCAGGCCTTCTCCCATGGCACTACAGCTTTCCTGCAACAGTAGGTGCTTAACACACAGAACAGTCTTATGTTTCACTCATGTGAAACTTCTGAAAACAGAAAAGCTGAGATAAATGGTTTATAACACCATCTTGCTTTCAGGTATTTGGCTCTAGAGGGCACTTACCTCTTCACTCTTTGTGTAATTCCCTCAGGTTTTTTGCCTGTTTGTTTGAAGCAAAAGTGCTTCTGGATGAGTAGAACTTATAACTTTGCCCAGGTTTTCACCTTTGGCAATTTGGTTATAAACATCAGAATACCACATTTGGTCCTTTAAAAAAAAAAAAAAAAAAACCCAACCAAAAAAAAACCCAACCAAACCTGGAGGGGGCTGAGTAGGAGAAACTCAGCCCATAACATAAATTCTACCCTTTAGAAATAAGAAGTATCATTAAAGGATTAGTATTCAGTTGTTGCAGGGTGTGTGTTTGGTTTTCTATAACTGAGGAAGAGAAATACTTGTTTTACAACACAAACAAAAAAAAAAACCCAATCCACAACACACCAAAAAACCCTGAGGCAGGCACTATAATCCTGCCAGCCCAAATTTTGTCCCATAAGCTCTCCTGAGGATAATGAAGACAGACACAAAAAGAATACAAACTGGTAAAAAAACCACACAAAAGAAAACCTCAGCCCCTTTCATGAAAAGCCTTGGTGCTTCTGGAGACTGCTTTGGATCTGTAAATTATACTCTAGCACAATGGGAAGACAAACCTAGTGCTGCAAGGTTCCCTAATGTAAGACAATCCCCCTCCCCTTCGAGTTTCCCATCACTTTGTCGTAAGTACTCAGGAAAAATCCTCTGACTGGTTCTGAGAGGAGCACCTGGAGTGAATAGCTGCCACAACACTTTAGCTTTACTGTCTCCTGTAGACATGCACAGTGAAGACAAGACAGCTCCTATTGCCACAGGCCTTCAAGTTTGGTATGCATGCTGGAATGGCTATCAAACCCAGTTCATGAGCAGCCTAGGTATTTTTAAAAGTGGAAAAGCAGCAGCCCCTTTTGCTCAAACTCTTGTTTGTCACCTCTGTCACTTGGAATTTGCTAGTTCCCCTTCATAAAAGCCCCAAGCACAGGTGCTCCCAATATCCATGTGGGGCCAGCTCTGCCTAAGCTTGAATTCTGGCAGTGATATTCAAAGCTAAGATCTAGCAGACCTGCTGTGGCAAAAAGGGGTGAGGGCAGTTCCCTTTCAGAAGTCTTTCAAGACAGAAAGATCCCCTTCACATCTTTATGTGGTATACAGGGGAGGCATATTCAAAATCAGGAAGAAGGAAAGTTGTTTAAAGGCCTCAGGTGGCACTTTTCCTCAACCTTGTAGCACCGTTAAGAGACCAAGACATGGGCTTGTGCATGGCAGTTTCAATCAGTTAAATTCCTTCTCATTCTTCTTGAATACAAGACCACAGGGGACTGTCCCATTCTTCCCCGCCCCAGCAGGATGCTCCAACACTGGCAGCTGCCCTGGGGTCAGAGGAAAAGAGACCTCTGGCTTCAGAGTTCTTAGGTCTCCTTGAGGACATTGATCTTGGCACAGATCTTGAGAGCTGGTCCCAGCTTGATGTTCATGGCACTCATAAGATGTTCCTCCTTCAGAAGCAACAGGGCCTGACCATCAATTTCCTGTGACCGGAATTCCTCAGCAATTTCCTGGCACCCTGTGAAGCAAACAAACAAAAAAAAAAAAAAAACCAGTGAGAACCACATGTGCCTTGGGCACTGCCCTCATTCCTACTCCCTGCACCTCTGGCAGGTACAGAAAAGCAAGCTAGGAATCTAACCAACCCCTTTCCTCACTCTAGTCCACAGTCTCCCTGAGCATGCAGCCTACTTGAGAAATAAATCTTGAGAATCCATCTGTATGAGCTACTCCAATTCAGAAACATGTACAAAAGCACTGGGCACCACTGACACTATTTTCTTTTCAGAAAGAGAGCCAAATCTCCCCATGCTAGCGGATCACAGGAGTGCGGGAGAGGATCTTAACTTCACCTTGCAATGATGCAATGAACTCATACACTTCCTCCACACTCCAACGACTAGGATTGCTGGACAGGAAGACTGGGTTGATGCCGTGTAGATCTGGGGTAGGTGGGGCCATACTTGAGTTTGCCAGGTCCCTCTCTCCATGACTGGCCCTTACTGACAGGGGTCCTGGAGATGTCGGGGACAAAGCTTCATCATAGCTGGAGTTATCAGAGCCTCGACTTGAGTCTTCCTGACCCTGCAAGTCCATAGGAAAGAAAGAAAACAAAAGGTGTTTTGTAACAAATTCACAATTGCTAGCTGTAAAACAAGACATTGGGAACAGCAGAAGTTGTCCCAATAGTCTGGAACAACTGTCTCAGACTGTTGGTCCAGGGGCAGCTGACACAAGAGCTCCCTCCCTTTCTCACAGCAGCTCATTTGATTCTTCTATAATCCAAGTCATTCATGTGGAAGACTGCTAATCAAATGGGAAAAGTGGATTGTTTTCTACCAAGGCTGTCAGTTGATCTCACTCACTGAGACCTTTGTGCACACAACAAGTCCAAACGTGAACACACCTCCTGCAGCTGATGAGCCATTAGTACAGCTCCCTGTGCCTCGTGTAACAAGTGTGTCAATGTGCCCTCGGCACGTCCTGTACGGCTGCATCCCCTGTGACAAAGTGCTACAGCCAGCAGGGACAAATTTTACACAGACCTGCCTGGACAGGCCTGTGTCCTTACCCTGTGGCGCTTGCCCTGGATCTTTGTTCGAGCAATTTCGGAGCTGCTGCGCCGTGGTCCCCGCCGGCGCACACGGGCGTAGTTGGCTTCCTGGAATTCCTTCATCTTCTTTCTCTGCAGCCGAAACTGATGGCTGCAGCTGACATTGTACCTCAATTAAACAGAAGCAGAGCAGCAGTTAGGAAACAGAAACTATCTAAACCTACTACATCTCCTTGCTCTAGATGGGGATAAAACTCCTCTTTACCATCAAGTTCTGCTCCTCCTCCTTCTAAGACTTCCCCTTGGAAGGAACCAGTCCAGACTTCTGACACAAGCAATATTTGGACACCAGAGTCTTGATTTAACATGTGAAGGGTCAATTAAGTCATTCCTCTAAGGGAAAAAAGACCCATAACAAGCACTCTGCTATCAACAGGAGGCAGCAATGACTAGTCTAGCTTCTCCCCATTTTTCCCCAATGCTCCCTTGTGTCTTTGTCTAGTACCAATGCATCAGACAGCTACAAGTATGCATTTATTTAGTCAGTCAAATGTACATTTCACTGAAGACAGGTTCTTTACAGGCCCAGAATTTCCCCATTCCCACTTCATTTTCTGAGCAAGCCAGAAATCCTATTTATGCTCAACACCACATCCACCTCTCCACACCTAGAAGCATTTACAAATCATTTAGAGTGCTAAAGAATCTCTGTGGCCTGTACATCCCACAGAGGGAGGATCAGATGTACTGAAGTTTTGTACACTACTTGGAAAAGGGCACATGCCCAGTTCCAGCAGACGTGTAGTCAGAGATAAGGAAAATAACATTTCGCTAGTATTACCTTTTAGCACAGGTCATGGAACAAAACCTCTTGGAGCCACGAAACTGGCTTGCTGGGGCATACTTCCCACAATATTCACACTTCAACAAGTTTGCCTTCTTATCAAGCTCTAGTGAGACAGAGACACACAGCAGTTGGTGATCTGAACTGAAGCAGATCACACACCAAATGATTCCCCATTCCGGGACTCTTCTGAGCAGACAGATTCCATTTGCTACTGAATCTAGTGAGCAGATAGCTTGGAGAAGAAACTGAGACAAGAGAGGCAGAAGCTCCACTAATTAGGACCCCAGGATATTGGACAGAGCATGTTATCTCTTCTTGTCAGTACCATTTCACGGAACAAGTGAAAAATGGAATATCCCTCACATCCTACAAGGCTGTGGGGGAAATCTCCATCCCTGCACACTCTGCTACACCCACACATCCTTCAATCAATAGAGACAGGTACAGTTCAGATTCTCCTGCTTCCTACTGACACAGGATGTGTTTGACCATATTGACAACAAAAAGGTATTGTCTTCTGGCTCTCAAGAAAAGCAAGACCATAGTTCCATAGCTTGAGTTGCTAAGGAGTTAGCAGGAAGAGATACAAGTCCATAATGTAAAAAGTTAGTTAATATGGAGCAGAAACTTTCAGTAGCTCTAGCTAGGCCTCCTGGTGCTGAAACTCACCCATGGAAGCACTATCCCCTCCCAGAGAATTGCTGGACAGGTTTTCATTCTGGCCAGAAGGAGTCTCTCCCTGCAGTGGTTTCTCAGATTCTTTCAGCAGCTGAGAACAACCCACCTAGATAAGAACAGAATGATTTGGACCCATCAGTAAAGGGTTCTGTGTTCACCACCCTCTCTGCAAGGTATATGCAGTGCAAAATTCAGCTCAGAAGAATCCCTCTGCCTAACAGGGAAGGAGAGATGCTGAACAAAGTTATTATTCCCTCCTGATTCACAGGCTTGGTGGTTCATTCAAAGATCCCCAAGCACTATCTGCCTTGAATAACCTCCAATTCCATGTAACTCCATTTCCCCTTATTTGCTTCAGCTTCACTCGCTGCCTGTTCAAAATGCATCTTTCCCTCACAGAGAGAACCTCCTTACAATTAATTCCTGCATAAATTATTGCTTTGGTGACTACTGAAGTAAACAGTTGCTGCAACACTTGTTTTACTCCTTCCAACCCATTCTCTTTAATGACACCTCTTAATGCCTTGCTTCATTTATGACACCTCCCTCCTTTCCCTTCCTCTTCACTGTCTATTTCTCAGGCTAAAAAGGCTAAATCGGAATATGGGGAAAGATACCCCTAGGCAAAGATGGAAGCCCACCACCCTCCCAAGAAGGTGATACACCTCCTGCCCCCACAACAAAAAAATATTCCTACTGGAAAAGGCTCTGCTCCCTCCTGGATGACAAAGCCTTCAATGATGTGTGTGAGGATCTGGGGCTTGACAATGGCTTGTGGGGGCTTGGAGTCTCCCGTCTGACGTGACACCATTGCCAGGTTTGGGGTGGAAGCAGAGGTGGGGGTGACTGAGGCTCCTTCACTTGACGTGGCATTTGGGGTTGCAATGGCAGCAGTATCAGAATTATCTGGAAAGTTAACAGCACAAGAGTCAGTTACCTTTGCTCCACCTACTTCAAATGGAATATGAAATCAGATCATTAGCACACACTAAGGAGCAGCGCTCTCCTTTGTACCTCACCTCCAAGGCCACTCTTCTCCTCCATGTTTTTGGGGCTGTCTGTTACAGGAGAGGACCTGGCAGGCAGGAGTGCAGTGACACTGGGTGACTCCTCCTTCTCCTCCTCTGACTCTGCCTTGCGTTTTACTGCTAAGGCCTGAGATTTGCCCTGCATGGATAAAGAGGAACACGTAAGCAGAAAGAAAAGCTCCAAAGCAATGAATGAGGCAGATCAAAAGCAAAAAAAGATGCAACCTGCTCCATTATACTTGATTTTCAGCCTGGTTCCTTCTGGAGATGCCTCTATCTCCCTCAGTACATACCTCTACTTGGGAGCATTTGCCCAGAAAGGACCATGGATTGGGATCTGGTGTCCCAATTCACGTTGATACATTGGTATAATGCCAAGACCATGTGAACCTCAAAGGGTTATTTCAGGAAGAAATGGAATACCATTCACCCAGCAGTTTCCAAAGACGCTTTTGGCTAAATCAGATCAACTTCTATGGAGAGTGGAAAGAGTAGGGGACACATGTTCAACAAGAGCAGAATTGTCTCCCCACTCTAAAAATCTGACAAATCCTGTGACACCTTCCTGAAGAAGCAGAGAGAGTTCAGAAACAGTCTCAGCAACTGACTAACGAGGTGTTCACGGCCAGGCTGGATGAAGCTCTGAGCAACCTAGTCTAGTGAAAGGTGTCCCTGCCCATGGCAGGGAGTTGGAACTAGATGATCTTTAAGGTTCTTTCCAACTCAAATAATTTATGTTTCTGTGATCTGAGCTGGCAAAGTGCTGCTGTCCCAGGGATTTAGGTAGGCCCTAGCTGGACAATTAACAACAGCATGGATAAGGCCTATGGAATATGAGCCATCTTCATTTTCGTCTGCATAGCCTATTGCTAGAGGATCCTCTGAGGCTGGTACCACACACCAAGGGGTCTGTAAACCAGAAGTACCCACACTGGAGCAGTTCATGAAAAACTGCAGCCTGCAGGAAAAACCCACACTGGAGTAGTTTGTGAAGGACTGTATCCCATGGGAGGAATCCCATGCTACAGGCAAAGGAAAAGCACAAGGAAGAGACACAACCTTACAAGCTGACCACAACCCCCATTTCCTGTCCTCCTGCACCATTCAGGGGGACGAGGTAGAAGAGTTGGGAATGAAGTTGAGCCTCTGAAGAAGGAGGAAGGTGTTTTTTAGATATGTTCTTATTTCAAATTATCCTACACTAAATTGACAGTAAATTAAATAATTTCCAAAAACTGAGTTTGTTTTGCCCATGATGGCAATTGGCAAGTGATCTCCACATCCTTATCTCGACCCCTGGCTTTTCATTGTATTTTTCTCCTCCTGTCATGTTGTGAAGAGGGAGTGATAGAGCAGCTTCTTGGTGGTCACCCAGCAGCCAGCCAAGGTCAACCCAACCTCACTGTTACAAATGTGATACTTAGTATGTGATGTGGACACCTACCCCATTTGGGGCAGGCTCACGTATTTACTTCATGCAAACCTTTGAATGATAATGTGGAAGAGCTTGTAGTCAGCAACCCCAGGGGTTGGATTGGAATTAGTGCTTTTGAGAGTAAAAAATTCTCCACATCCCTTTCCCCAAACCCCTTGCCCATCCCATCCCACTGACCTGGGCCTGGACTGCGATTGGTGTCCTAGGAATGAACAAAGAGAATCCATATGCTATTCTCCTTCTCAATGGTATCACTTACTGGCAACTGGACAGACTGCATGTAGAATGCTGCTGGCATCTGAGCCACAACTGGAGAGGAAGCTGGGCTCTTCACCATGTGGGCTGTGCCTTGAACTTGTGCGAGATTCACCCCCGTGGTGAGAGGGGGAGCTTCCTGGGAAGATGCTGGAGCTGAAGATGATGATGGGGAAGCAGCATGGGTTTGGGAAACAGGCTGGACTACAGCTGGCATTCCCCGGGATGTGGGCACTGCTGCAGCAATCTGAGCCAAGCCCAGCGCTTGGGCTTGGCCTGAGCCCTGCTGCCGAGTGCCCACTACCTGCACTGGGATGTGTGGCGGAGGCTGCTGTGTTGCTGACATTTTGGCAGGCCCAAGCTGAGGTGGTTTGATGGGGGTGACCAGAGATTTTGACTGAATTGGAACAGGTGACTTGGTGGCTGGCTGGCAAGGACTGTCCTGCTGGAGCTGCAAATGCTGTGGTTGGGACTGCAACATTGGTTGCACCACAAGGGTCTGTGCCTGCTGCTGGTTTTGAGGGGGAGCCTGCTGCTGTGGAGGCTGAGCTTGCTGCTGCTGCTGGGTCAGAGATGCTGCTTGCTGCTGTTGCTGCTGTTGAGCCAGTTGGAGATGGGTGGCTGTGTGGAGGAGCTGGGACTGGCGGTGCTGGAACTGCTGCTGGTGATGAATGGCTATCTGCTGCTGGATCACCACCTGCTTCTGCAGATGGATCTGCTGCTGCTGTTGGATCAGTGAGTGTGGCTGGATCTGTGTATATGTTGCTATACAAACAAAGAGTGAGAAAAAACAGCACAAAAGTTAGCAACAGTGCAGCTGGGAACAACAAAAACAGAAACAAAGCAGTCACTGTACTGGTTTGAGACAGGAAAATCCAAAATGACTGACAGCTTACTGGCAGAGGACATGAGGGACTAAATCAACTTCTTGTGCTAACAGAAAGGGATAACCCCTTGAGACAAGTCTCTGGAAGCCCAGAAGCTGAGAGGTGTGTCGGAAAACCTCTCACCACCAGGCTTCCGAGTGTCATTCTTGCAAAAGCCCGGTGGTTTTGCAGAGAAAAACCAGGTGGGTGCTCACCTGAACTGATCAGGGTCTGGCTGGGTGCTGGTGTAGCAGTCCTGGTGAGGTTCATGCCCACGGTTTGCTGTCCACCACTGTCCGAGTCGCCCTTCTTTGTGGCCGCGTTCTCCGTCTCCGTCTGGCTCCCCTGGCTGACGGTCACGGCCTGGGCAGCTGCCACCGGTAGCGGCTGAACCACCCCCGTGCCCTTCCTCTGGCACCCGCCCATGGCCCCTGCCGAGGAGCTCTGGCTCAATCCCATGGAGGCCTGGCTCCCACCGCCGGCCACCACACCCCCGGAGACGCCGTTGCTGCCTGCTGCTCCCTGGCTCAGGTTGAGGGACTGGCCCGCGCCACCAGAGGAGGCCGGAGCCACCGCCATGGTCTGGCCTGTGCTGCTGGCCTGGGGCAAGCCCGAAGCCTGGGAGCTTCCTGGCAGAGCTGTCTTCTGAGCAGAGCCTTGGAGCTGGGCACTGGTGGCAGAGGTCTGCTGGCTCCTCACAGCCAAGTTCTGCACCTGGAAACACACACACCAAACAGAATCCATTTGCTTTATATATTTTACTTGCTGGGAGTTTGACAGAGTACACGTAAGCAACACACTCTACTGGGATACAGGCTGAGTTGATGCCTCAAGTGTCGTGTGAGGAGCTGGCTAACACTGCAGGGCAAAGCTCAGGCACACTCCTGCCCAGAAAGCACATTATCCTGAACTCCCTCCTGCCCCATGTCTGATGGAAATTACAGATCTCATGGCACTTTGTGAACAGGATTTGAGGACACCATCTTTCTCCAATGCACGGGACAGCCTTCAGACCTCCCTGCCTGCCTGCCATATATTTGCACTGGTAGAGGCCAGTTTAGCATGGCTCTAAAAGCATTAAGATATCCCTTTAAAGTCATTCCTTTTCAATTTTTGTGCCACCTGCCTCTCCCAGGCCCAATGATCTCCTCATGGCCCACACCCCTTCCGATTTCACCAGTTTCTCTGCATTTAGTGCTGCCATCCTCCCTATTTACTCCTCCTGCAAATGAAATGTTATCTTCAAAGTTTGATCATGGCTGACTTTTCTTCAAACAAAATGCTTCAGACAAGTATTTGGCATCTTTACAACACTGAACTAATTAGGTGAAGGAATACCACCTCTGGCATTAATCGCAGAGTGACTGAAAACTGTACACAGAATTCAACAGTTCTTTTCACACAAGCACAATCAAGAAACTGTGAAGATGGGATGTGCTCACCTCCAAAATTTTAAGCAGAAATGAATCTCATCTCTGGAGGCAAAAAGCAAACATGAAAACATCGTGGCAGAATCTCCTGCCCGGGGCAGGGACATGAGCTGGGGATGAAATAGAGCTAAACTGCTATACAGGCACAGCTTGAGACAAAGACCAGAGTGTGGTATGGCAGAAAGCTGGGAAAAGGAAGGACTCTGGGAGGGGGTGTCACTGACCTGGTCCGTGTCTGCATGGACCCCAGGAGACTGGGTGGGTGGTACCTCCTGCTGCACAGCAGCCACAGCCCCATTGGGCATCAGGATGAGTTGGGAGGCAAGAGGCACATTGCGGCCCAAGGTCCGGTTCACCTGCAACAGGTTTCCCAGCTGTGGCTGTTGAGGATCAGGTGATGTGGAATGAAAGGAATGGAGGTAGAAGAGAGAAAGAAAGACAAAAAAAAAACCACAAGCAAACAGATTACAAAGAAACGCTGGGCTGCAGTGTCACACAGTGCAAAACCACCAAACCTCCCTGCACTATACACAATCCTCAGAAGCAGGAAACTGGGAACAGTTTCCTTATGGAAATAAGCATTCTTCTATCAAACATGGGCCTGGGCTAACTCCCACACACTGCCCAAGGCTGTATATCTAGACTGGTTGAAAAACAGTGATAAAAAACATACATCCAAGATAAGTGCTGCTTGAAAAGAAGGGGATTAAAATCTGTATCTGAAGTCAAGTGAAAAACAGAAATTATTTTGCAAGTATGTAACCAAACCCCAGACTAACTCCATAGTCAAGCCTAATGCTTTCTACCTAGCTGCACTTCAAAGCAATTAAAAGGATAACACATTTGTTCACACTGATTTATTTTTCTAGACTTACTTGAATTCTGACTTACATCCCCAAGCTCAGCAAGCAGTAGAAGAGTAATTTACCATATATCTGTTCCAGCATTGAACCAGAAGAGTAGCTTTATTTCTGTGAGCTATGTTCAAGGTCTAGGACATATATTTCACATTTACACTCTAGTGAGAAATGCAATGGGATCTTTAACATCTATGCAGAGCAGAGAACACACAGAGTTGTTAACACTCTCACCTGAGCTACACAGTACAAAGCTCATCTACTTCAAAAGCTGAGCCCAGAGTCAAAGTTGTGGTTTCAGGGATGAGAGCTTCTCCATCCAATTTTAAAATACACTGCACCATCCTTAAAGCTAGGTTAGTCCCGAGGTGTTGGCAATCCAAGCAGTGAGACCCTGCAGTGGCTGGTAAGCGGGCTCAGGGTCAGGAGACGTTTGGATGCATTTCTCTTACCCGAAGGTACATCTGTGCCTGTGACTGGTTGAGGGGCGGCGAGGTGGTGTTCCCCAGGAGCACGGACTGCGTCAGGGTCGTGGTGGGGGAGCTCACGCTCTGCGAGCGGCTGATCAGCTGAGCGGCTGACGTGGTGGCAAGGTTGATCTTGGAACAGAAAAAAGGCTCCACATCATACACGAAGAGATGGAGGCCAAGAAATAAGTACAGATACACTTAAGGGGGTACAGGCAGAACAGACATTTTACAGTTTTTTCCTATATCCCACAAGGGGCCAAGAAGAAGAAAGTTCTTGTCTTAGAAGCTACACAATCTAAATTAGCCAAAGCCCTGGATACTGACCTCATTTGTATGCTGAGCTTGAGTATCACTGCTAGCATGCAACTGCAATAAGAGATCCAAAAAAATACATCATTTTCTCCAGCCTCCCAAGAAAAGGTAAAAAACTCACAAAACCATCTCTACCAACTCATCTAGTCTCTGAACAAATCCAAGCTCCTCAACACATTCTACAAAACCAGACATCCTCTCATTTAACAAACTACTACTCTGTTCAAGACAAAAAGAACATTCCCTTTCAAGCTGCTCATGACTCCTTTTCCTTATTAGAAGCCCTGATCCTTTTCTAATCCATGACAATGTATCCCCAAAGCCTCAGCAAACCAGATCCATGTCTACCTTTCCAGCTAAAAGGCCTCTCCAACCCAGGAACCTTATCTGGTCTCTTTAACCCCCACCAATAATGACAGCACCCCAAATCCTCAAAGTTATCTGCATCTTGTGGATTCCCAGCATTCTTAGAAGCTGTGTGGCTGACTGCCATCCTAAAAGACAAGGAGGAGAAAGAACAAGGTGGGGAGCAGGAGGGAGGCTTCAACATGCGTGTGAGGGAGCAGTTTTACTTACAGAAGCCTGGGTGGTGGTGGTCTGTTGCGACGTGCTAGTGTTGGGGGAGCTGGCCTGTCTACTGGCTGCAATAGTAGCCTGCAAGAGAGATTGACAGAGAAATGGGTGCCTGGAACAAACTTTTCAATCCAGCCCAATTATTTGGCTTTGTCAGAACACCTAGTCCCTTACCCTAATAGTGTATGACCTCCAGTCCTTCCACCCATGGGTACATACCCTACTGTTGCCCAGCTTATTGTGCTACACACTGTGACCCTCACCCTGATGCTGAAATCCACTGTTAACACCCAGACATTCCCTGCAATATTAGCAATTCCTTGGGCTAATTAGGCAGTTTAGTAACAATGCAATGATAGTACTCCAAGTAACAAATTTCAGATCAGAGATCGTATGGTTTGTAGAAGAATATATTGAAGGATTTCTCGATTTCCCCCTCTCTGATCCCACAGGAATTCTGTTGTATGAGTTTAGTTACTTTTATAACTAACACTTGTGCAAAACTGATGAGAGGATTTTATTCCTTCTATCCTATAAGACTGCAGTTAGGGATTTTGAGAAAAATCACATCTTGGACTAACTGCCAAGGAGTACAGCTACTGAGATATTGTTACACAAACAGAATGCATTGACATAATCCATCTTCAACTGATGATACAGTCTGGTAGGTGAGCAAAGTTGATAAAGAAAAAAAACACTCGATAATTATACACCATAAAATATCTTGATTTATATTGATCTGTATATGTCTCAAGTAAAGAGACAGCCTCCTGCTTGGACATTCTTGCCCTCTTGCTGGTAAAGAAAACATGGGCTATCAAATTTCAAGACAGAAAATTCAGAGGATGCTGCCCGAGATTTCATGCAAACACAAACATTTATTCTCAGAGAAGTAACAACCCACTGTTCTCTTTAATACAGTTTTTAATCACTACTGACTGCATCCACTGTTGATTTAACCACCCATCTTTTGTTTAAAGAAGGTGCAGGAGGTAATCATAGGCCTCTGAAGTGCAAGTCCTTTAATGAGAATGCCAAATTTTATCTTCCCCTGCCCTGTACCTGAAAAACAAATTAATCTTTGCTTCAGGCTTTCCAGTTTACTAGCTGTTTGTATTAACTCCAAACAATGTGTTGAGGGACTTGTCTCATCAGGGATCAGGATGACCTTGGTACACAAGGCACTGCATAAAAAGAGAACCTCTGGATCTTCCCCAGAGAATGATCCAGCTCCTCTCCGCCTGCCTCTTGGCAACTCACCTGCTGGACAGCAGCCAGGCTGTGAAGTTGGGCACTGTTAAACTGCTGCTGGAGCATAAACTGATGGAAGTACTGGGCTGCATTGGGCTGTCTCTGGAGTGCCTGCAGGGCCTAGATAAAGAAGAAAACCCAATTGTCAAAATTTGTGTGCCATTGAAGTGTGACTGAAAAAAGCAATGAAGAAATAAGTAAGAGCTATGAGAACATTTCTAGACCACAGGAAAAAGCAGGTGCCAGATTAGCACATCCAAATCCATAGCGTAGTCACAAATTTGGTAACAGACTGAATCACAGGTGTATTCCAGGATAGCAAGAAGTACACTTGCAAGACTTTACAAAAACTCCAGCAATCTGGGGATGTGCATACTCATGCAGGCAGACAACTGTTCCCATGAAGTTTGTATATAGAGGGCACAGAGGAACTGGGATGGCAAACTGAGTGACTTGCTTTAGAACAGTGAGCTAACACCAATCTATTGGATCACAGTACAGATTAAATATAAGAGGCTGGACACTGAAGGAGTAACCTATAAAGCATGAAGCCTCGGGCTACAAGAACTAAACATCAGGCTTGGCATAAGAATTTCTAAATCTGAAAACATGGCAGTCCTCCGAGCACGCTCCCACCTTGACAACTGACAACTCAGAGGAACATGGAAGGGCCCAGAAGCACCTTCCGAGGAGGCAATGCCATCCCAGAACACAGCCCTGCCTCACCTGTACTGCCTGTCGCTCATAGAGAGACATCTGCGATATCTGAGGACGGGTGCTTCCTCCAGAACTGGAGCTCCCGCTGGTGGAGTTGGAGTTCTGCTCACTTTCAGTCTCCATGGCGACAGGATCCCAGGAACTCAGGCTGAGATGGACTCCAGATCTACATTGAGAGAACTGGAAACTAAGTCAAGCTACAGAAAGAACCAAACTATTTCACTACATTACAAAATTTTTATATTAGAATATCTCAATACCAGGCTCTGTGCACAGCTTTGCTACATTGCAGGGAGCAGGGAAGCTTTTCAGGATTCTGAAATCACCCAGAAATTATACTCACAGTTTAAATCTTTTATTACCACAGTAAGAAATGTAATGCACACATTCTCATATTTTTATTGCCATGCTATAGTTGGAAGCTACAGCATCCTGAACTCTTAAAAAGGTAGTGGAGTGAAGGAGCAGCTGTAGCTCATTCCGACAATTCTGGTTACAGACCTGACTGCCTCTCCTTCAAGAGAGACTAGCAAACTGAGGCTAATTGCACTGTTATTCCAGTCCTCCACTGCATTTGGCAATTTCTGATCATCTCTTTCTCAATTCCAATGCCCTACTGATACCAACTCAGTCCCTCCTTCTCCCAGTTTAGCCCCCAGACCTCAACTCTTTCTTTTTCTGGTCACACGAACTTTCCAGCTACTTGTTGCCCTCAGGAGATCTTCACTTGAATAGTAGACTAGAAGCTCATATCTGTGGTGGCAAGTTCCCTTCAGGAGGAGCAGAGTCAGAAGCAGAGTGGATGCAGTGTTCACTTGAAATACTCATGAGGCAAAAGCTGCTGAAGAGGTCATGCAGAACCAGAGAGATCTTCTAGCAGCAGGAAGATGAGTTGCAGTGAACTGCAGAACTCAGAAAGGGCTGGACAGGTCTTTCACCAGCCAAGAGGAAGAGAAATGAGACTGAAGAGAGTGCTTAGCAGAAGAGTAACACATTGAGATGATCAGAGAGTTTCCTGCAGCAAGAAACATGAGCTACACAGGGAGAAGTGGCAGGAGGGGTTAGAGTCAGGAAAAGAAGCCAAAGTGATTATTCAACAGAATTCCAGTGGGGAAAAAAAAAAACCCTGACTTTTTAGAAGGTTATAACTCCATGTAAGATTAAAAGAAAGTAACTTCTGATAGTTTTATTATTACTGATAGCCTATTTGTTTCCAAAATACCAGATGGCTCGTCTGTAGCATATCTGAGACCTCTAGATGAGACCCTTCCAAATGAGCTTCTAGGACCCCAGAGCACCAGCACAGCCCCTTTATCTAGCCCTTTTTAAATAGAGATTTTGAGCTTCACAGCCTTCACCACACATTTTGCTGGTGTAGAAACAAACAGACCACTGCAGAGGAAAAGGAGGTGCAACAATAGTCTCAGCCAGACAACTTTTTAAATTCTTAAATGGTGTTAAGGGCAGCAGATGACTTTAAAGTAGGGCAGCAGCATTAACACTGCAGAGGATGGGTGGCTAAAACAAACTGCTGCTTCAAACCTGCTCCTCAAAATGTGGAAAATTCTTTAATTGGCAAGCAGAGCACTGCTGCTCCAGTCTGGTTTTCCACATACATCTTTACCTCTGCCTTGAGGTCCTGCCCAGGCATCTCTCTGCTAATCCAGCACTGGCTTCCTGTGCTGCTTCAGCAGTGGCCATTGGTAATCCTGCCCTGCAATCTTCTCCTCCTCATCTGAGACACACCTCCTCCTAACTGGCCACTACTGTCTTTAGGCACAACTCTACTTCAGCTAAAAACAGATTACCTAGAATATAAAAGCTCTTGGAGAAGCAACTGCCTTAAAGATCTTCCCAGAGGGGAAAAATTAAATGAAATCCAGAAATAAACACACTGAGAAGAGAGGGAATACAGACTTTTTGAAAGAAGGAAACTGTGATGGATAAAGTACTTTGAATGGGTTAAAATTGCACGTGAAACCACACACATTACACCAAGTTCTCTAGTAGCTCAGCTGCTGTTAAGAGACAATTTATGTTCTGCTGCCCAACCTCAACCTCCCTGTGCAGATCTTTCTCATTCACCTTGCTTCTGGTACTCATTAGATCAACTTGCTAACTGCAGAAAAGGTACCCTAAAACATTATTTTCTGCCAGATCAGTGAGTTGAATCACCTTGCTTCTGATGGCACAAGTGCCAGTGAGAGACTAAAGGATGCAACTAATGTTCACCTTAGCTGTAGCAAATAAATACCCTTTACCCTCAACAGCTTCACCAGGAGAAACCTGGCTTCTGCCTTGATGTTCCGATCCACCAACCTGTTTCCTCAGTAAGCAGCACCACTGATTCCAAAGAATTTCGGCATCTTTTGAGAGTTCCATATTGATCTAGATGTTATTAGATCAGGTCCTAGCACAAACAGAATCTTACTGAAACACCTCTGGCACGAGGCATCGAAAAATTATGGTCTCTGTGTAGGCAGAAGGCCTTTTGGAGACATGGATGGAGAAGCATATGCTCTCTTTGTGGAAGGGCAGTAAGAATTTTAAGTCACTCACAGCAAGCAGACTTATCCAGCAAAACCCTTTCCAAACACAAAAGTGAAAAGGCACAGCATTTCTCCAAGCAAGTTCATCTAAGGATGCAGTTCCATGTTAGTGTAATCCGATCCAAACACAGGCCATTACCACACAAAATAGCAAATTACACCCTCTCCCCTCCTCCAACTGCATCTTCCAGCACCTTCCTCTTACAAAAATCTAGTATCACATCACTTGACTCAGCTAGCTGCTCTGTGAGATGAATAACCTACTAAAAATTATTAAACCATGCCTTTTCCAAGCAAAAAGAAAAAAATCCCAGAGTTACAATGTGGCCATTACTGGAAATAAACTTTTGAACAACAGCTAGAATTGCACCCCTAAGAGGCAGACACAGAAAGATAAAAGGCTTATTAGCACCATGGCAGGAATGATCACACAGCAGAAAGGAAGGAGAAGGGAGAAAACTGGCTCACGCAGCAGTACAAGCACAAGAACATGGGCCGGTCCAGAGCCTCACCCACAGTGCTGATCTCAGCACACGCCAACACCACCACAGGTGGCCCACCTACAAGTTCCTGGCCAAGCACAAGAGCAGGGAAGAGTCAAGCCAAACATCTCCTCTAGACAATGAGCACTAATTAGGAGGTAGAAAAGTTTTACGTGCTCACCCCATCCATTCTCCCCAGCACATGACTGCTGCCTGCAGAACGTTTTCTAACTTTCTAACTGGTTTTGCCACTTCGTCCTTGAGAAACTAAGTTAGGAAACACGCAAGATTTGCACGGGTTTGCCCCACAAGTTTGGGGCAGAAAAATTAGCACTCAGGAGTACAGCACACTCGCGGCTGTTACTGAATGTTTCTACAACAGTTTCCAAGCCGCACAAGCGGAGGTGGAACAGCCGGGACACGCTGACTCTGCCCTGGGATGCTCTGGAAGCGGCAGCGGGTGCGATGCTCCAGCACTGCAGGACCCCCGCAGCACCTGGTCCCCACCCCTCGGTGCCCAGCCCGCCCTTCCCTGCCAAGCGCCTCGCCCGGCCGGCGGCGGGAGGGAAGGAGGGAAGGATGGAAGGGGACAGCGCGGCGGCAGCCACCCAGGCCGCCGGCAACTCCGGCAGCAAAGTTCATCCGACACGGCGTGCGGGCGCCCTGC
>VZRZ01007934.1:64428-199499 GCA_013398175.1 Climacteris rufus
GAGCGGCGGGAGCGGGGCCCCGTGCCTCGGTCGCGGCTTCTTGCTGGGCCAGCGGGGGCGGGGACCGAGACATCGAGGTGCTGATAAGGATCACAGCCCGGTTGTTCGGCGGGCGCAGAGCGCTCTTGGTCAGCCTGAGCGGGTGTCTCCTGTGCCTGGGCTCGCTTTACCGGCAGCCCTTCTGAAGAGTGCTTAACCTTGTTGAGCATTAGTAGTGTTATCTATCACGGAATCAATTAGGTTGGAAAAGACCTCTGAGATCACTGAGTCCAATCTGTGACCATGCGCCACCTTGTCAACTGGCGTATGGCACTGAGTGCCATGTCCAGTCTTGCCTTGAACACCTCCAGGGACGGTGACTCCACTGACGCCCATCCTAAGGCATCACCACCTCTTCCCCGGGCACCCCCTTCCCATGTCTAATCACCTTTTCTATGAAGAAATTCCTCCCGTTGTCCAACCTAAACCTCCCCTGGCGCAGCTGAAGACTTATGTCCTCTCATCCTGTTGCCAGTTGCCTGGGAGAAGAATGTAGGTCGTAAAGTGATTGTGTTGGCACCTGGAAAAGCTTTGATGAACAAACAGGACACAGCGGTAATGACGGTGCCTGGGAGGTTTCCTGCCCGCACAGTGGAAACCTGCATGAGCAGGGTCAAGAAAGCACAGTGCCGGGGCTTGCTGGCAGCTTTTAGAAGAGAAGCTGTGCTGTGCAGGCACTTAGACCTTGCTTCTCTTAATTACTCTCAAAGAGCATCAGTTTGTTGCCTGTCAGTTGCCTGACTGAGGGTCAGAGTGATTGATTATGGTAAACTTACTAATTCTTAAAAGTAATATTGTCATCATTAGATGACAAGTGGAGGGGGACTATTTACAAGAGGATGTAGTGACAGGACAAGTGGCAATGGCTCCAAACAGAAAAAGAGCAGGTTTAGATTAGATACTAGGAAGAAATCCTTCCCTGTGGGGGTGCTGAGGCACTGGTACAGGTTGCTCACAGTAGTTGTGGCTGCCCCATCCCCGGAAGTGATCAAAGACTGGTTGGATGGGGCTTTGAGCAGCCTGGTCTAGTGGAAGGTGTCCCTGTCCGTAGCAGGGGGGTTGGAACTAGATGATCCGTAATGTCCCTTCCAACCCAAACCATTCTGTGATGTTATGATCAACATATTTGTTTCTAAGAAAATGAGAAATGTCCATTGGCACAGACCAGTGGCTCATCTTGATAGAGTTGGCGAGTTTCATTTAAGAATAACAGCACATGCACCAAGGACAAGTGGGATGAAGCAAAAGACAAACAGAAATGAGTCACGCTCCATCTACGCGTACAAGGTGCAGAAGCTCAAGCACCATTGAGGCCATGAGCAGTATAAATGCTCCTGTAAATGACATGTTTGAGCTTCATGTTGCAAGAACATTGCATCTGGCTCTGTAATGATAGTCCTGGGCTACCAATTCGCAGGAGATAATTCCCATTATCAATTGGAGTCAATTCCCAATGACTTAGAATCACAGAAAAACATTGGTTGCTGCCTGAAAAGCAGCAAAACACACCATACTGGAGGGCGTTTGGGCTGTTACTAAACATACTTGCTCTAAATGCTGAGGGTTCTTTTTTAATTCAGATGGAAAACTGTCTGGCTGATTTTCAAGGAGATATTTAAGGTTATTCAAAACAAAAGGTCAGACAGTGAACAAAGAAACAATGACAAGGCAGGAAACCCAGCAAACAGTAATCCCTGTGAATCAACCACGCCTAAAAGCCACAACAACTGGATGAACGACTAAGCCATTTGTCCCTGTTGCAAAACCCACTGAAGTGGATTCAAAGGAGGAAACTCTGGAATGTATGCAAACGAGGGTGACTGCAATAGGAGTGGGGGGAAATACTGCAATAAAGAGGCTTTAGGACTTATTGGGGAGTACTTGGCAGCGGTGGGGAGATGTTGAAATCGATAAAGGGAATCTGAGGGTTTTCAAAACTGTACTGGTATGCTTGGGGAAAAATCACAGGCAGAAAAATTGAGGGATCAAGGGGATCAAATGGAAAGAAGATAGGGATAAACAAAGCCAGTCAGTATGTTTGTCTGCGCAAGTTTTGCATCTGATCACCACAGCCTGTATTATATTTGTAATAAATTATTTGAATTATTTCCCGTGTGATTCTGCTCTCTGTTGTGTGCATGTGGTCTGCCTAGTCAGCAAGTATGTTTGTAGAGCCAAAACCTTGAGACCTATGAAAGCACATTTATCTGAGCACTGGTCCTTAGGAACAGGATCTAGCCACTAACACTGGGCTTACATGAGTCTCTGAATTACTGTCTGCTGTCAGCGTTAACCTATTTGTGTGCTGTGGAGTGTTGTGGACTTGCACAGCACTCTGCTACTGCTGGGATGTGAAACAAGTAAGCTCTCACTCATCTCCACTCACCCAGGTAAAAAGAAACACACTGGACCTTTCAGTCCACCAGATTCAGCTGCCCTTAATACTTTTCAGGAAAAGCAGGTGCACCTGGCCCATGTCTACAGTCCATTCCCCTTGTTCTACTCCCACACCCAAGCATGTAGGGATGGTGGAGGATACATCACAACCTCTTCCCTTTGCTACAGACTGGCTTTCCATTAGTCTGTCTGTGAGCTTTTTGAACCTGATGGTATTTTCAGCTTCCATAACTCCTGTAGCAGTAGGTTCTAATAGTGTAAGGTATGTTTTTTTATTTATTTTAAATTGATTACCAACTAGTTTTATCACATGCCCCCAGTCTGCCATGGAAAGATTTGCTGAAGAGCAGTTGTCCATTCACTTTATCCACCACCTGCATTATTTCTGTAAATATCAATACTTCATCTTCTCAACGAATTCTGCTCACCAAATGATGGGATCCCAGCCTTTTTAGTGTCTCCTGATAAAGTACTTGTTCCATCCCATAATTGTTGTCACTGAGGATCACGCTACGAATTCTAAGACTGGCTCAGGGGGTCTGGCTGGAAACCTGTCAAATGCTTTGCCTAAGGCAGAATTCATTTCATAGATAGCTCACATTTTAGGTGCAGATCTTCCCTGCTCTGGGCTCTTCAGCAAGAAGGAGCCCATTTTCATTCCAATGATTTTTTTTTTTCCTCCATTCCAGCCCGTTTTAGAAAAGGTTTATCCCCCGGAAAAACGGCATCTTGCAGAGCAAGCCGCGGAGCGGTGGTGACACTCAGTGGCCCTTCAGGAAAAGTGCACCTTCGGAGTTCACGAGGTTTTTTCCAATTTATCAGGAAGACAGTGGTAGCAAATGTACCTTATACACAGGTGAGTGAACACCACTTAGCATGAGCATGAGTCTTCATACTGTGCCATACAGATTCTGATAGTACAGGCATATTAATGAGCATCTAGGCTATGTAACTGCGTTTGTCTTCTTTCCCTTTCCCACACTCATTTAGTCTCTTCAGTCTGGAAGCGAGCCCATCACTTTCGGGTACCTCAGAAGGAAAATCCTGTCCCTTGTGATGGACTGTCCAGTGTACAAACTACCTTCTTCATGTATACATTTTAAGTATGCCATTTATTTTTTATAATAGTGCCCTAATAAGGTCAGAATATATTTGGGGCCATCTTGTGTGCTTACAGTCCTTCTCCTTTTAAGGGGTCTACTTTCTACTCCTTTTAAGGGCTTTTCTTTGCAGAAAAATCCCTTGCTGTCTGAGATGCTGGTTACCAGATTGCCTGTTAGCTGCCTCCTGTACTATGCACTTCTGGACCTTGCAGGAAATTTCCCAGTTGCCTCCAGACCATTTGGGCAACCAAATCAACACACCTGATTTTCTCACTTACCTGCCCCACACAGGTACAAGGTGCCAAGACTTTCTATCATCAGAAGCAGAAGAATCTTAGTGAACCTGCTTCTATTGACCGGGCAATAGAAGGGCTTGACAATCTGATCATATAACCTATAAAGCAAACCCTTGATACGTGTTCATTTAGAGACAGGAGAACCTGGATTATGGGCACAATGAACACACTGGGTTACAGGCTTCAGGTTTTATTTATAACCTCCCCATCTGAACTGCAGCCAGATCGGAGGACCTTGACCCCAAAGCTCTTTCAGTTCAGTCCAAATATCCAGTGGAAGCAACTTACCAGGAAGGCAACTGGGAGGTTGCAGGTCCCACTTTGCTCTGTTTGCAGAGCACTGTTGAACAGTTTCTATTGACTCCTACAATGTCTTGGGAAGGGACAGTGCTAGGGGAATAATCCTATTCAGTTCCTTCTTATTTTTGTTTCCTTGAACTCAGCCCTGTCTTCTTTTTGTATCAGTTGTCCACAGAATGAACTGCTTGTTTCCTCAGGTTTTCTACCTCCCCAAAATGCTTGTTAAGGACTGCTGTGGGACTTTTATTTTCCTTTTTTCCCCACATGGAAGGGCTGGTTCTGCCCACTTTATGGACCAATTGTTCTGAATGGTCAGAGAAAAAATATATTTACTATCCTATTTCAAGCTGTGTTTATCAGGCAAAGGGCTGTTACACAGGAATCCCCAAGCAATCTTTCTTCACTTTGTGTTCCTTTTCCACCTTTTTTTTTGTCTTCTAGGTGCTGCATCTTTAGAAGTATGATCACTTCCCAAATTCATCGCTCACCTTGTTCACTTCTTCTCCATTGCCCCTGGGCTTGTTGCCTTCATACCTTACTTCATATTTTTGGCATGACTGTCCTGCTAATTTCTCTTTTGGCAATCAGCTCTGTAAAACTAGTACCCATTTTTTCTTATCTGGTATCCCACCTTTTAGGAATGCTACCTTGCTAATGGCACTGCATATCCTGCTGAGCCATCTGCATACACTCTATTGTCTTGTTGCATGTGTTGCATCCTGAAATTCCTCAGATTGTTGTCTTTTTTAAGTAGTGCCACGGGTAGGGATTAGTCATTGGGTTAATGTCTTTACAGGATGGGACTGGGTTGTCAGAGTCTAAACATGTAGTGAATTTGGAGCGGTTGTTATTTTGGTTTCATGCCCTCCCTTCATAAGGCATTGCCGTACAGTTCTTTTCTGTATGAACTGGTAAAGTATTTCTTCCTTAGTCTTCCCTTGCCTGTTCCTACTCTTCAGTTATGACAGGAAGGTGATTCACAGGGCTAGGTAGTAAACCTGATCAGGGTTAAAAATGTGGGGGTTTTTGCATGAAGTTTGGTTGCAGACCAACTATTGTGTTAACTGAATTGCAAAGGTGGCTCAGAGGTGGCACTTGGGGAGGAGAGTTAAACCACTATGTTGACCAAATGCAAAGTATGTAAGCATGACACAAACAATGTTTCCCTCTTTTTCATGCACTGAAAGCTTCATCAACTGTCAAGTCACAGCCTTCTTTCCAGGTTCCACATATTTTATTTCACTTGATCCAAAAGTAATGTGTATCCAGCCAGTTTTGACATAGAAACATAGGGCAAAGGAAATAGGGTGTTCCCAACACAGCAGGGGAGAGCCAGAGCAATGAAGTTTTCCTTATGAAGGCAGAAAACTGAGGTTGCAGAGCCAGAGCATACTAGGAGGAAACCTTCTTTGAGGCATCTGTGAAAAGAAAGGAAAGAAAAGGCAAAATGCCTGATGAACTTTTAGGAAGGTATCTATGGACTGAGAGATGTTATGGGATGACTTGCAACATCTTTTTGTCATTGACACAGGCATTTCCAGTTGTACTTAGATTTGGGATGCATTTTAAACTTCCACAGTATGCTCAAGTCTTAGTCTACACTGAGATTAATACCTGGGCTAGAAACTGTGCCCACAATTAGTTAAGTAGGTCTCAATTCAACCTGCAGTCCAAGAAGGCTCTACATCACATGACAGAGCAGAGGTGGGATGCTTTGCTTGCTGACCACCAGTCCTCTGCTCTGTTCGAGCTGTCCCCACCTTGGAAGCCTGGTAACACTAACCTGAACTGCAAGGGCAAACATATTCTCTTGCCATGCGGTCATCTGTAGAAACAAAAGAGAAAGGGTGGTGAGCTGCATGACAGGGTAGTGCCAAGCTTCTTTCTCTGTAGCACAACCATCCCACTATCTTAATTTCTCACTGTGAATGTAGGATCAAAGGAATGTCCACAGTGGGTCAGGCCAGCAACCTGTCTCCCCAATATGTGTCCCACACTGCTGTAAAAAATCACCTGAGGCATTGTGATACCTTCTAACGCTAGGAAGTTTTTTGTAAATAGAAAACTTTTCAGTAGTGTGTGCTGATAGCCTTGCTTGTTTAGTGATGATTAGTATTTTCGTGACAGATAACACTTTTTAAATTGTATGTGCTAAGCACAAAAACTATTGTACAGAAGGAAATAGCAAAGAGAGAGCATATTAGGTGACAATATTTAGCTCTGGAATGGCTGGATTAAATCGTGTCCTCCTCTTCATGCTGTGGTGTGGAAGGGGGAACAAGAATGGAATTAAGTATACAACACTTAATGCTGCTTTCTACATCTTCAGAGGCAGTTTTTCCATTTTGTTCTCAAATTCTTTTAAAAAAATAATTCTTAATGTTCCATCTGCTATTTTGTTTCATACCGAGCACGGAATAATCAGAGACTCAAAATGTCAACAAGATCTCTCTTCTGTGTGCTGATAGTTCTTTTGGAGCTTTAAAGGGTAACAAATTATTTTCCTATTATCCTCTGAGATGGCAGCACACAATGGATGGTAAAATTATTACACTATACATGAATTACATGCAACTAAATTCTGCTTTCTAGTGGGTCAGGGTGATACTATGCAATACTGATTTTAAATAAATGTCTAAGTATTTTCAAGAGAGCTGAAGAGCTGGAGCAGGCATGGCAAATTGTCAGAGAAGTCTTCTTTCCACAGAGATATAGCTTGAAGCTAGAGGAAGTAAACAAACACAGTCATTTTGAACACATAACACCCCACAACATAATCACAGTGCCAGGCAGACTTGTCTCGAGAACTTTTCTAAGCAAGTGGTTCTGCTATTTGAATGCTGGAGTTTTGTAGAGAGGAAACTCAAGCTTGAAGGTGCAGGAGGAAGTGCGTTGGAATAAGGCAGTTAATGGAATAAGAATCAGAGAGAAATTATGTCCGAGTGGGGGGTACAACAGTTACTCTTTGCCAGTGTCAGTGAAATCTCACCTGGCTTATAGTAGTCATAGACATGCACTGTTGCAGCTTTCAAATTCTGCACTTCAACATCTTGTTCCACTGAGATATTAAGCTTCAGAGAGGTCTGGCCCAGCTGTAGAGAAGAATGGAGGTGAGCAGAAATGCACTGATCATCTCAAAATCACCTACATACCAACTTTACTCCTTCTGCATCAGTGTTTTTCCTATATTTCCAGGTTCTTCCACCCTCTGCTGTTCTGTCAAAATTTCAGCCTGCTTGACCAGCCTAGAGATTTATATTTCTGATCTGCAAAAGTCCCAGTGCAAAGCACTTCAGCTGCAACTCCTTGAATAGGCAGTTCCCTGTGTTCTTCCTCTTACCTCCTCCACGTAGATTGTGATTTTGTCTGGTTTTATCTCTGTCTTTTTCACCAGGGGTACCTTCTCCATCTGTGTAGGAAGGCAAGAGATGAGCTTGGTTAACATCAGCTTATTGGCCTTCCCTGTTTCACACCAAGTTTAGTATTTGTCAGTGGACCACTGTTGACAAAAGCACTTAGCTTAGTCTGGGGACTAGTCAGGTCTGCCTTCCTCAGCACTGAGATTGTTGGGAGCACACCAAACCTTAGAAAATATTTTTCAGATTTGGGAAAAGTGTCGTTGAACAGTGTTCCTACTTTCAGCACTTGTAGCAAAGGGAAAGCTGGTTACTAGGAGACTATCATGGATCTTCCTAGCTATTGCCTGAACACTGGAGTATGTCATTGAACTTGTTTCTCCAACAGTTCTTAAATGTTTGGACTATTTGTGACTGAGCTACATCTGGGAAATAGATTTTGATACCTTCAAGGAAGGCCAAAGGAAAAGTCTTACCTCTTTCACAGAACTCTGCACAGGAATGAACCCTGACAGCATCTCCACCTCCACCAGGGCCATGTTACTGGTCCCACGGTCCCCTACATAACTAAAGAGAGTCAGGAGAGAAGCACATCAGATGTGGAAGGCACCACAGAATTACTAGGGGATACTAATGGACACTTCCTAACTTTGCCCTGCCCTACTGTAATATGAAAGTTCCGCAGCATGTCTAACTGGAGGGAGAAAGGGACAAAAAATGGTCCTCATCTACTTGCTCAATGTGGAGACAGATTGTGCAGCAAATGTGTTATGGTTAATGTGGAGATAATATCACTTCATGCTGTCCTCTCCAACAGGTGGAAATGACCTTTGCTGTTACAGGCTGAGAATGGCAACGTTGGTGTTGTTCTCTTTCAGTAAGGACAGTAAGGCATGGAGAATATGGATCAAGACTCTCATCCTAGATGGATGCAGGCAAGTGAAATATGGATAGGGACTGGGCTTTGTGTTGTCTAGTTCCAGCAGAGGTTCACATTACAGGAGGATGAACCTCAGGGCTGGTTCAGCCCAGGATGCCAAGTGTCCCCTGACATGGGAGGTTATCTGCTGGTTCTCTGGGGGCTGCTGAACTGCTCCATGCTGCCTGAGATAGTTGCTGTGATTCTGCAAGACAATGCCAGTGCATTGCCATGTTTCTCCAGGCCTTAATTCTCAGTTAACATCTCCTTGGGATCTATGGAGAAGAAGAGAGTCATCCCTGTGTCTTTGATTCCACAGACAGGAGGTTTTCATGGGGTTCTAGTCATACAACTGGGTTCATACTTTTTCTACTGAAGAAAGACCCTCAAGGGATCTCATACCTGACAGACACATGGATGTCAAACTCTTTCCTGACACCGTCACATTCTCTTGGTACTGTTTCCACATCCAGGACAAAGACCTCTTCTGTTTTTGGTGGTGGGATGTTATAGTACAAAGTGGTCTGGTGGGGGAGAAAATATCTCTGTGAAGTGCCCCAGAGTTTCCCTGAATGAGCTAAAGAACTACCTGTGCCTCCAGCTTTTAACAAATTGGTAGCTAGTGGCTAACACATGTGGGCCCAGATGCACTTCCTGTTCAAAGATGTGCTGTTCAGCACACAGCACCAGATACACCTGCCAAATGTAACCTCCAGCATGGAGGCTCAGCCATCTGTGATTCAAGGCCTCTTTCATTCTTACAAAAAAAAAAATGCAGTTAAGGTTCAAGAAAGTACATAAGCTAAAACACTGCCCCGCAGAGGGAAAGAAGTGTAACTGTTAACTCTTGACCTGCTAATAGTCAGCAGTCCTAGTTCTCAAGGGGGAAATGGGTAAAACATGTACAAGATCCCTTAAGAACAAAGAATTGGAAGAAGTCAAGCAAGAGGGATGATCACACTCATCCAAAGAGCAGCACAGGCCAATCTTCCACCACCTGCCTGGTGACTGTCTCCCCAGCAGACACTCATCAGAGGTCTTATGCTTACTGACTATATTCAAGTGCAGCCAAGTAGCATGAGTCCTAGTTACCTCCTATGTGCATTAACAATTAATAACACTAGACACTGTTTGCAGATTCTCTGTGAGCATCACAAGAGGTGACTGAACATAAATGACCCAGCGAAGGAGGTTTTCACAGGGAGTGAATTGAGTTCTTTGCCACATTAATGGCTCGTAAGTGGACCACTATCAAAACTGCCATAAAAGTAAGAGGTATCCTCCTGATGGACCAGTTGTGTTGGTGCACTGGAATAAGATCTTGGTACTACATCACTCCTCATCTCTGCATGTGATAACAACCTGAAGAATATCATGTCAAAAGACACACAGTGTTCAGCTCCTGAAACAGTGACATCAGCAACATATATTCAAAATAGAAGCAAGAACTCTGTTGTGTCTCATTACTCCTGACTTCAGATCTGCTGGTCTTTTAACAATGACATGGCTCCGTACCATAGGACAGCAAAGCTGAGACATTTCTGATAAGAAGATACCAGAGATGGTTGCAGGAAGTCAAGTCAACAAAATACACCCAAGTACCTTCAAGTTTGACATGATTCTGCCTAGAAGGCAAAATCCTACTCAGAACTTGAAGCTATAGTGCCTGCTGAAAGCCAAACCTCACTTCTGTTCCTTACACACATGCACCTGTATGTAAACGCAGCCACTGCCTGTCGCTTGCACGGTGTGTGTCCCTGGGACTGCAAGGAGAGATGCCTGGTGCAGGACCAGCTTGTTCTTCCTGTGCACATGGAACTCCAGTGGAGAAGCCTCCTTGCCTTTCACTGTCACCTTGACATCTCTGATCTCCTGAGGAATCAGGGCTGCATACTGAGCAAGGGCCTGCAGGCTGACAACTGTGTCCTGAAGAGAGAGAGAGAGAGAGTCACTTTGCTGTGGGGCCATGCAGGACAAGACCCAGCACACTAGTACAGGGACTGCAGAGAGAACCACACTCCTCATGACCTTGATTCACACTCTGACACAAGGCAGGCTCTATCCCACTAAGTGCATAGGTAGGGTCTATGCCACAGGATGACTTCTGTTACCTGGAAAGGGTAGCTTGTGAGCCCTGAGCTCAGCAGTCCCAGGCCCTGGGTAATCCCAATTACACTACACAGAGGAGAGTTTCCCCATGGCACTCCCCTTCCCAAGCTCCAAGGGCTCATATATCTTTGTTTGCAAAGGATAGGTCTAGAGTGAGACGTGCACATCACTCCATGCACAATGTCCTTCTCTTTCCCCCATGGTTTTCCCTGCTTTATTACCTGTGTGGAAGCAAATCCTCCGAAGGCATTTCTTTGTTTGGTGAGCCAGCGCACAAGCTTGCTCACTGAGGCTTCATTCAGTGATGAGTCTGGTTTGGAGACATGAGCCAGGATGATGTAGGCTACTATCTCAATCATAGAAGAAGATTCTTCACCACCAGAATGTGACGCCAGTAGCTGTGCTGATGGGGGAAGAAATATGTGGAAGAGAAGAACTGTAGATCCCTGTGAACATCAGCTTCTCCTGCCCTGGTGCTCTTCAAGGACTGACAGTTTCCTGTACAGCATCAGAAATGCATGTGCCTTTCAGGGGCACCTCAGAATGCAGAAGCCAATCCATCCTGTTGTTTTGTACCCTGAATGGCCAGGTGTCTCCATTTCTTCCTTTGAAAGCACAGATACATCCAGGCCCCAAATTCTCAACCAGTTCCTCTAGGAAACAATTCCTCTAGAAACTGATGAACTCTGATCAGGGCTTTTTGTTGTTGTTGTTTGAAGTACACTCCAAATCTTATTCAGCTCTGTGTATATTCCAAGCTTCAGCATTTTTGCTGTTTCTTCATTTGCCTAGCATAGAGTAATGGGACCCCCTGTGCTGAAAAGTTCTAGGACTCATTTCTAGTCAGCTGTAACTATTGTACAAGAACTGCTCACTATCTGAGGCAGAAATGCTGTCAGGCTACTGGAAGAGGAAGACTACCCAATTTACTTTGTTGGCATCGTCATTATGCAGTGCATAGTGAAGGGCAATTTAAGCAGGAGCTGGGCTCCCATCTCAGGTCCAAGCTCACAAGCACTGAATACATCTGAGTCCAGTTGAATATTTTGCTGCAGTGGTAGTAGGGGGCTAACCAAAATTCAGCTAAGAATTTAGCTTAATTGTGCCAGGCTTAATTGTGTAGGCCTCCTCTGCAATGGTACGGATGTGAAAACCTGAAATGCTTTTAAATTCAAAGTCAGTTTTCAGAACAAACTGGCACTTTTGAAAGGAGAACCACTAAATCACTTGTTTGTGTAAAACCAGCACAAAGATTTCAGAATTTAGCTCAGGTCCTCTATGGACGACCTTCACAGTGGAAGGTTTTTCCCTTGTTTCATGTGTATTATCGTAGAAGCAGGTCTGGACAAGTACTGCACTGAATGTGGGCAATTCTACTCCCTCCAGTTTACCCACTAGCTGTCCCATGAAGCCAGCTGGCAGCTTTAAGTGGCTATGCAGTGAACAACACTCAGCACTGGTAGCTGGTCAGGCTGAAAAACCCTCTCTTCCTTCTCTTTTTTCTGTGTATTTTTCAGCCCCCAAAGTAGTTCACCACACTGCCAGACAAACAAATGTGGGGAAGAACTTACTTAAGCCAATTTAGGCAATATTACCAACTGTTTAGGTGCTTAGGTGCTTTGAACACCCACCCCAGCATCCTCATTCAGGGCAGAAGTCCATTTTTTTCCCAAGCTAGTGAGACAAAAGGAAGAACCAAGCTCAGCAGCACAGCAATAAAGGTCCATCCACCCAAGGGCCCTGAGCTGAGTAGAGCAGCAGTGGGAAAGCAGTTAAAAGATTTGAATTTTTCAAGTAAATGTCCTGGCCAGCAGCTAAACAGACATGGTGAAACAAGTGTCCTCTGCAAGAGCTGTTGTACTATGTACGAATTGCTGAAGAATGGTGGGAGCACCACAACACAAACAATCATTTTGACCACACAAATTAAGCATGGATCACCTCTAGTGCTTTGGATTAGAAATTGTTTCCTGGGTCTGAGAAAACTAGAGATTCTCAGAGGTCCAATAAATTATGATTTTCTGACAAAAAAGCCTATTTGAGAATAGCTAAATTTCCCACATTGCTGCAATTAAATGCTACAGATATCATATTTTAATCACAGTCATTATCTCTAGGACCCAACAGCAACAACCTACCAGTTTCCTTCTCTAGCATATCCAGGAGCTGCTTCCTCATCTCCATATCCTTACTCAGCGTGAAGACATAAGCCATCAAAGCCTTGACATACAGGCTTGTCTCATCAAGTGTTACATTCTTAAGGCAGTGTAAGGCATTGTCCAACATGGTGTCCTGAAAAAGGAACCCAAACGAAGTGAATTTCCTCTGACCAAACAAAATATTGTTGTGAACATTGATCCCAGACCCTTGGGATATTTTGATACCCTTGATGTATTTTAGTGCTAGCCTCTCTCTCAGGGTTGTGCAACGCAGAGTAGAGTGGTCATAGCATCACTCACTGTGGGTTGAAAGCAAAGGTGTGTTTGACATGTCATTGGGATAGGGGACTGCTAATACCCTGGAAAATTCAGCTGTAGGTAAGTGTCTGGTAACACACTCAGAATTGTCAGACCCGCATGCTGTGGGTCTCAGATCCTGAGGGGTATGATGTTTGTTTTAGAATTGTACAATTAAGCCTGGAATATCACTTATTTTTTGCTAGAACAGTCTATACTGCTCTTGAAGACCATTGCGTTCTTTTGTGGGAGGGGGGCAGAGAGGAGAAGTACATACCTGAAAAGTGGTCTTTTTGTTCTCCCTTGGCTCTGTTGATCAGTTTAATGAAAATTATTGCCTTTCCCTGCAAGCTCGTTGTTATTTTCAGACAATTGTTTCCCCTGAGATCAGCTGGGAAGAGCAAGTGCTCTGCTTTGCTGCAAATCAGGCCATTTATATTAAGAACTCCTCACCAAGTTACAAATTTCCTATTGAGCTTATTGTGTACCAAGGTGGAAATGACAGAACCTTTCACCAGCTCAAGCTGGGTACTCCCTGAAGACCCCAACCAGGGGAGGATGAATGGTGGGGCATGCTCCCAAGCCCTGCAAGAGTTCAGGTGTGACTTACATTCCTCTCCAGATGGAGTTCCACCAGTGCCGCAGCAATATAAGCTGTTAATGAGATCGTATCATCCACACCGCCCTGCAAGCACACAGACAGTCATCAGAAAGGACAAAACCAACCACTGCTTGCTGGTCATTGTATAGCCACTAAAACTGCCTCTGGGAGAGTTCAGCAACATGCTTCTAGGCATTCTTGGACATGAAAGCACTCCAGGCTCACTTGCTGAGTGTCATGAAAGTCTGGTGTTGAGGGCAGTCTCAGCCGTGTTGTTCACACAGCCTTGGCATCCCTTCTCATAGAAAGGCATGAGGCAAACTGTTAAGCAATTTATTTTATTAAATATGTTACAACTGTACACTTGAGCAAAGTTTTTATGATGCAGGATTTGCATACAAGGAGTTATGTAAGTTTACATATAATTCATCTGACTGTGAGAAGCTACAGGTTAATATGTATTAAGCAGGCTTTCAGAAGCCTCTTTTCACCTTGAAGGACATTCATGCTTGGGGAGGTTCTGCTTACATGCTCAGATATGGGAAAAGAATACATCTAAGATGAGAGGGGAAAATTGGGCTAAGATGCTAAGAAGCACCACTCACACTGAATCAAAGAAACTTTGAAGTGTAAGGGGGGTAAGGGGTGCAAAATCTATTCCAAAGAGTTCTGATCAGATAGAAAGTTCAAGCTGGGAAATTAATGTCAATCAGACAAGGTTAACAGTCTACACATTAACTCTGTTTTTATTTTGTACTGCATCCAAATTTTAGGGAAAAAATGTGTAACCCTTTGTTTTACTAGCGCAGCAGCCTGCTTTCTTTCACAAACCTGCCTTGTATTTAACATGGACAATTTTGCAACCTGCCCAGTGTGGATTATTCATACCTCTACAAAGGCAGTGAACCCAAGTATTGCCATAGTGCACACACCCTGTTCAGTACCTAAGCTCTAGGGCATGTTCACCAAGAGTTGGGTGCATTTCCAGCTATACTGCAGGGATCATTTGGGGGATGCCAAGCTCCAGGAGAAGTCATATTTTTGGGGCAGTGGAGGACAACTGTGTCTTCAGATAATCCTGTATTAGAGCACATAGAGTGTTGTGCACTGTAAGGTATGAGAAGGGGCAGAATCCAGCCAGGGTATTCTAGACAAGCACTAAAATATAAAAATATTTCAGATTACCCTGTGGCCTTGTAGTGCTTTGGCACAATTAGCTATGTTGTCTTTTGGCTGGAGTGAAAATTAAGAAAGCCTAGCAAGGTCTAAAACCTCACACAGAGGAAATGACTGCTGGTTTAGGCCATGTTTTTCATTCTGCTTTGTGAAGATGCCTTAGCTGTGCTAGGCCATAGGGACTTTTTCACAGTGGAAAAGCCTGGGGAAGCAACCCTGTGCCTCACATTGTGTTCCTCCTGCTCCCACTCCCATGTCTGGCGGCCATACCTTCAAGGCATTGTTGAAGAGCTTCCCCACGCTCTGGAAGCAGCCACTGGGCAGCTGGTGTTTCTGCAGCCAGAGCAGAGCACTGCGCACGTGGTCCTTATCGATGTAAATATGAGAGCTGGCTTGTCCAAAGGACCTGGCCACAAAAGCTGTCAGCCTGTGAGAGGAGCACGGAGGAATCCCATGTCACAGCCAGGAGATGAACCAGCTAGGACAATAGTTTAGGATGACAATAGCAACTCTGGCCACTCACCACGTGTTGCCCTGGTCATCACCTTTCCCAAAGGCGCTGTAGGAGCCATCATCATGTTTGTAGAGCAGCTGACGCTGGTAACCTGTGACAACAGGACATGACCCTGATTGTGAGCACCTGTAGCACATCAGACTGTATCCTTGCTCTGGGAAGATGGCTTCACAGCCAGAGGCTTCACCAGGTCCTACAGCCAGAGCCACTGAGGCAAGCGCACCACAGCAGAGTTCCCCTGCATCCCACAGCACCAGCACGACAGGAAGTCGTCGCACAGCATCACTGGAGTGGCCATGTGGCTGCTCTACATTACTGGAGCTGTTTGGAGCAAGTGCTGGGGGTATCTGCCCTGCTGTTTTGCAGAAGGGTGACAAGCTCAGCCACCTCAAGTCTCCCCATGTGCCAGAGAGCCCTCAGGGGCCTTGCTGTGAATAAAAAGAGCAGTAGGAGTAAGGAGGAAGGCTTTTCCTAGAGGGGACACAAATGAAACCTTATTTGCTGTTCAGCACTTCTGCCAGCCCTGTTGGGACTCAAGAAAGCTCTTTTTATGGGACGTACATGAAGCAACAAGGCTGTGCCTTTGAACTCTGAGGGCAAAATGCTGTCTGAATCTGTTTGCTCTCCCTACACCCTCCTCACAGCCTTATTGTTTGCCCATTGTCTTGCCTGTCTGCCACCACCATTCTCTTGGGTGGCCACCCCCCTCCCAGATACATGTACATGTCCTCAGTACATGCTTGCAGTACAAGAGAAAAAGGGGGAAAGAAAGGGAGTCAATCCTGTCCATGGGAGACTGCTGAGCTTGCAGCATAGCAGGACAAGGAGACTGGCAGGCACATTACAACATGAGACACAGACACTGGCATTATATTAAATTCAGATTATACTGGAGAGAATTGACTTGCCCCCAAAATATGTTTCCTAAAACATGGGAAACGCTCAGCTACTGAGCTCCTATCTGTTCCTAAAGGCCACTCTTTATACTCCATGTAATAGTAGCTGATGGCCTGTTTCCACAAGGTGCTTCTGTCAGCCTTGGACTGATAAGGGAACAAACAGGCATCACATAGTGATGGAAATAATCAATTACCCACATCCTTCTTAAAAAAGCAGACTTAGTACCTCAATTATAGGCAGAGACAGAAGCCCTGCTTTCTTCAGAAACACTCTTTTCTTTCCACGAGCCATTTCCATTTTTCTCTGTGATACCTTTGTCACAGCTCTGGCAGTTGCTCCCACTCCTGCCTTTCGCCTCCCCACCAGACCCATGCCCCATACTCTTGATTTATAACATTTTGCAGCAGAAAGAAGAAGGACAATGCTTACCTGTTGTCAGGAATTTCAGTGCTTTATCCATAATTTCTGGGTCCAGTTGTTTAGTCTTATTCAGGTACTGGAGTATGAAGATGTTTGGTGCAAACTGGACCATGTTCTGTTCACCACAGCCAAAGGGCATGCTTAGCAGCCGGTCTAAATTTTGAAGTGCTGGGCCCATGATATCACCTTACATTTGAGAGGAGAGACAGGAGAAGGGAAAAGCACAGACCCTGAGCAGTATGAAATGGAAGGACTGCTGCCTTCTCTAGATTCTACTGGGATCTAGAAAAGAGCCAGTCCCTGACTTAACAGGCATGACTGAGATTTCTGGTGACCCCTCCTACATCAGGCCAGCACCGAAAGGGAAGACATCATGGTTCTGGAAGGAGGGAGGGAAGCTTGAGGGGGTCTGAAGAAAGGTAAAGAGAGGTGTCATTCCTGAGTGGGTACCAAGGTGGGAAAGGAATTAGAGAGGCAAAGTAGGTGGAAATCTGTAGGGCTGGTTTTGGTTCACTTAGGCAGATGGCAATAGCAGAATTCAAAGGGAATATCCTGTTTTGTGTCTTTTCCTCTAGACACTTGGGGATCACCTAGAATCATTCCTTATGAGAGGAATAAATATTGGAAAAGATTACTTGAGCCACATTTCTGAGGCCAACATCACACCCCTTGCTGATGATCTTGTGTGGAGCTGGGTCAATGCATCAGTAAGGCCAAAGCATTGTGCAAGTTTTCTCACTAGGGACCCAAGAACGGGGAAAGCCTTTCTCACCAATCACAGAAAACGTGACTCGGGCAGATCCCTCCAGCACTTCTGCAGGCAGAGTCAGGGAGAACTCTTCAGAGATGGTGTTATCTGAGGAAGGCAGAACCCAGAAATCTGTCCCATTGAAGAAGCCTCTCATCCAAGTCTAACATCCAAGGAGACCCAGGTGAGGCTTAATGTGACATCAAGTCACAGGAGTCAAGACTTGCAAGCAAATGCCTCAATACAGGAAATTTTGTCAGGTAAAAGATTAACATGGACAAATTGTAGTGGTTGTTCTCCCAGGCAGGGATGGTGCCACCAGCACTTGCTCTCTGATTAATTCCCTCCCACCTCTGGGTCTTTGCAGTAGCCCTGTCCCTTCCATCCTGGTCTCATGATCAATGGCAGTCAGGAATTTTTTTCTCCTACCTGCAGGACAGAGAAAGGCATTTTGGGTCTTCTCTTGTAGGACACCTCCTGGCTGCAGATGGAGAAAGAGTAGTTCAAACAGGGAACACAGGAAAGGCAGTCACCCTGCCTTAGCAAGTTTGTCTGATGTCCAGGAAGGAGTTAAACTTCCTCTTAGCATCTTGCCAACTGCCCCAGGGGACAAACCCCTGTCCCCAGGGGTTCTCCACCCTGAGATGTGACCAACCTTCACAAGCAGAGGTTTTATCACTGTGTCTCTCCCTCCTTGCAAAGGTGTCACAGCAATCCTGTTACCACACAGACTGTGTGACTCTTCTGCTGCGCTGCTCACAGTGATGTTCACTCTGCCTGCAGGGATTACAGAGGCACGTTGCTGAGCACTTGCAGCAGACAGCTCTATGTACAAGCATTAGGCCCAGACGTGCAGATGCAGGCAAATTCCACCCCTCCTCCCACGAGCTGCCACACATCCCTCTGCCCAACCTCACCCAGCCTGGTTGCCGTCACATTCCACACAAAGGTTTTTGCTTCATTGGCACAAAGGCAGCTGGTGAACTGGCAGCTTGGACAGGCATCCACCTGTAGTTCTGGGGTCTCTGTGAGGGTGGTGTGGACCTGAGCGTGGTTGGATACACAAGCACACACTGGGTTACAGTTAACAGGCACTGCACCAAGGAGCAAATACCTTGAGTCATACAGTGCAAGGCTGTGCTTTATGGCACAAATGCCAGTATCTAGGGCTCCTGAGGAGCTCAGAGCTTGCCTTTGGGCTCAAGTTTTTGTTCTGACAGAGGCCATGTAATTGGGGAACTCACCTGGATACAGTCCTTGAGGTAGTTGAAGACAGTGGCTTTTAGGCTGAAAGTCTCTCCTTGGATCACAGAGTATGGCAGTGATACATCCACAAAGAAAGGCTGAAGGACCCTAAGAGTGGTCAGAGGTGAGAAACCAAAGCCAGTATCAGCAACACAGAAGGTGTTGGCATTCCATTCTGTGATGGTGTCAGGTACAGCAACTTGGAGAGACGCTTGTCCACTGCCCCTACATCAGGAAGCAGAAGAGGAGGACTTGCTTAGAAGCAGTCACATTACTCCAGGAGTCTCCCTGGGGAAGGAAGGCAGAGGCTGTTACCAACCCGACAGAGACCAAATCCCAAATCCAGGTCTCTGGGAAAAGCATCCGAGGTTCTGGCTTCTTCTTGTCATCAGAATGAGGTGCAGAATCAAGAAGGATAGCATGGCTGTCTGGTAGAAAGCAAGTGATACCTCAGGAAACAGCATATATAGCTACAAGTGAAATTAGTTCTTCATTCACAGGTAACATAAACCACAAATGTTTTGTGACACAGAACAAGAGTGGACAAGGCTGGTGTTTCAATGTCACACTGACACAGTGTGGGTGTCTTTGGGGAACACAGCTTTAGGAAGATAGAGTTTAGCCTGAGGCTCTGTCTGACGGATCCAAATTTGGCCTGGATCCAAGGGGAGACAGTATGCTGAAATGGAGTCACACTGCTTTAAATAATCTGTGAAAGTGCTGGCAGAGAGCACACTACATTTTATATGAAAAACACTGAACTCAGGGACACCAAGAAAGCATGGAGATTTGAGCTTCTATCTGTGATTTGTAAATCAGCTCCATTGAAATGGACACAAGCTTTGTTGCTCTTACACACAAACAAGAAATGCAGCAGGATGGGGGTCAGTTGTCTCAGCTGCAGGCTCAGCTCCCAGAACTGGGAGAGGGGAGCTGCTTCACTCAAGGAGATGGACATGTCTGTTCCTTACCATCAATATTGTTTTTTCTTAGATACATCTTTTTATCAAAGTCTGGACGCACACAGGAAACAGGTTTCTTGATTCTAGTGTTGGTAAATATTTTCATGCGCAGTTTCTGGGAAAATAGTAACGACAGGAAGTCAGTGATAAATAAAAGGGAACAAGGAATGTGGAAATTATCTCATGATTGTAGGTATCATGGGGGGGCTGGTGGAAGCTGGTTTTAAACGCTGTTTATGTCTATATGCATAAACTTACAGGCTCAGACTCTGACCAGTGCATGAGGAAGGGAAACCAGCATCTGAGGAATACTGGGACCAACTATTACTTCTCATACAAGTAGATTTCAACTAGATCTGCACTTCATACGCCCAACCCTAGCAATGAGACATAGTCTAAGGAATAAGCATCTAGAAAACAGCACAGTAACATGTCAGCCTGAGAAGCCCATGCAATTCAGACTACGTTGGGTTGTTTTCAGTGTGTTGTTACCCTCTTCTCCTATTTTGAGGTGCTTCTACTTGCGTATATATGGGGTTTTTTAAGAGCCTTCTGACAGAAGCACCACTTTTTGCATTTCAGTTAGCAGACATGTTAACACTTTTCTGGCTCTTGTGCTTGTTAGCACATGAGTTTAATTTGTTGTTTATCTCAACAGTTAGCTATAAAGCCAAATTGTGAAAGACTTCCTTTTATTAAAACTGCTTTGAGGATAAGTAAGAAGATACCTAATGAAAAACAGAGTAAAGTAGTTTATAAATAAAATAATAGCCAAGCAGAGATTGGTCAAAATATGGTGACGTGCTCACGTATTACTGCTATATTCTTGTCACTCTCCCTTTGTGGTTATGGTAGCCTAAAGTAAATTTGTTCATTTTTACACTGTCTGTTTTTCTCTAATCAGGTGGTTTGAACTATGCTCACTCAGCTTTCCCCACAGTCACCGAATGAGTGTGACTACACTGAACAATAAGGAGCAGATGACTTGTAGCAAGGAAGTTTCCTAAGAGTAAATTCTTGTAGGCATTCAGGAGGGCATATTGGACCTCACTAGCTCAGATAAAGTTTAGAGGAGGTGTAGGCACTCACCTTAAACAGGTTATAGACATCAGCCTCACTTTGGTACCATGGTGCACCCATCTGAGTCTTTTTGTGGAGGCTGGGCTGCTGGGGCAGGCAAGGGTATGCCTCAAAGTCTTCTAAGCGGTAAGGCAAGCCTCGTCCTCCGACCACGAAGCTGTCATCAAAGATTTGCTCATACAACTGCAATGGAAAAGCAGACGTCTTCAAAAGGAACTGGCCAACAAGTATGGGTATGGGTCAAATTTTTGGATTGTAGCCCTCTATGACATTTTGTAAAGCTTTGCAGTTGAGGTAACACGCACTGGCCCACCTTATACCAAAGGACATAATATAAAGGACATATATAGGATATTATATACTAAAGGACATATATCCAAGGAGTGGATGTAGACAAGTAACTTTCAGTCTGCAAGACAGTTCAAGCCTTTCAACACTAGGGTGCAAAATTAGGATAAAAATGCATCATTCAGTTTAAACACAAGGCATTGCCACATCTGACCTACATATTTAAAGATTACTACTTTAAATACCTATTAGTAGATGACGCAAGTGCTCTGCACGAGGACAGCATCCCTGTGAAATGGAACACCAGATCACACTGATGGGCCCTATCAATGGGTGTAGTGTGTCCCCCTGGATTTGGTGAAGCTTCTTTGTAACACTCTGGACTGCTATAATTTGATTTACAACTTTGCATGAGGCATATACCTGTTTTATTTTCTCTGGTACACATGGTGGATTTATGTTAGGATTTTCAATTTTTGCAGTATTTTTGCAGTAAATTTTTAATTCATTCCTCTGAAACACACAGCTGCTTTAAGGTAAGTGCCTCCAATCCAGGTGCTGAGTGTCAGAATGAGTGTCAGAATGCACCTGGGTGCTTACAAAATACTGACCATTTTTCACCAGCCACTGTGTGCTCTGGGTGCTCTCCTCTTCTACTGATTTCTAAAGGACTGCTCAGAACCATCTGTCACATGGTTATAATTCAGCAATGTTTGGGGCAGAGGGATAGGAGGACCCTGCTGGGGCAAAATTCCATTTCAAAGGCTTAACCTCACTGACTGGTGAACAATGGAAGAGAAGAGAGACAGGTGGCTGTGAGGAAAGCTGCTAAGCACTCTCCCTCCAAGCAGAAAGCACCAGCACCTCTTTGAAGCAGCTCTCCCTGCTACCCCTGCAGTGCCAGGTAGCATCCACCACCCTTCAGACAGAGGCTCACAGTGCAGAGCTGATGATGAGGAACACGATCACCCCATAACCACTCAGAAGAGGCCAAAGCAGGGGAATGGCAGGGCATCCACCTAACACTGCAGCTGTCCTGGGATGTACTGTAGGCTTCCTGCCACCCATGCATGGAGACAGAAGGCAGGCAGGCATCAGGGGGTTGGACAGGGCAGGCTGCACTCACACTGTCTGCTGTTAGGGTGCCGTTATTCTTCAGGAGGACACTCTTGTCAACAGCTCGCACAGAGCACAAGGACCCTGGAGCAGCCTTCAGGTTCAGGCTGACTTTTGATCCTGGGACTTCCTCCTTCTGTGAGAATTCCAGTGCCACCTGCAAAAGAAGAAAGGGTCAGAGGGCTTAGCACTGGAGAGTGGGACCCTGTGACTTTTACATGTCTGAGAAGCCGAGGGAAAGACTTTGAATGAGGTAGGGAAGGGGGATGAGGTGCCGAAGCAGGCCATCCTGAAAATACACTGTGAAGGTTAATGAGGCTGCAGTGCACACAACCCTAGCCAGAATTTCTCTACCACCACACATCCACCACCCTCTGATCTATAACTACCACAAGGAGATAAGCATACAGGTTTTCTTCTCTGTTGGGGAGCATATGAGGGACAGTGTGTTCCCAAGCCAGTAATGGAGAATGGGGGGAGAAAACAGAGTTCAAGTTACTTCTTGAGCAAAGCTTGTGTTGTGGAGAGGAGGACTAGGAAGCCAGGGAGAAGGAGGTTACCTCTCTTGTTTCCCAGCCAAAAACACTGGGCATGGGGTTTTGCATATATCCAGCTTACACCATTTGGATGAGGATAAAACAGGACCAAGAACCACAGCAGATCAGTGCACATCATTGATGCTGTCACACTCCTTATGTGATTTCTGCTCACCTTATGTCTAAAGCACTTTTCTACTTCAAACTGTTCCACATCAGCCACCACCTCTCCATCTGAGAAGACTGCATACACCAGAAGCTTGATATCAGGCAGGAAGTCATTGCCAACAGGCAGAGGCAGTGAGAAGGAGCCCTGCAGATCTGCACAAGATAGCAGCAAGGAAGAGAGGAACAATATCCAACTGAATCAGCTCATTGGAGTGGGACACAATTAAGAATCAAAAAAGGAGACTTAATTTCTGTCTGCAGGTAAGAACACACCACATAGACAATCTCCCAAATTAACAACAAACCAAGCATACCAGCTGTTTCTTTGACTCACATCTTCTCCAAAGGTAGATGTTAGCAGCAAAGTTATAAGATTGGCTATTAGATCAATTAGACAAGACAGGAGGAGGACAGTTGCCCAGAAAGGCAGTGAATTGAGAGGAGATTGTGTTGGTCTTAGGAGGTGGACCACCACTAAGAACTCAGTTCAATATTTCCCACCTGTAGATAAGAATAACACCTGCAGACAGAGTCACTGGAGAGCAGTCATTTTCTGGGGTGTGTTATGAGACACTTAACTTCTCATGTTTTTACTCACTCTCATGCTGGGTAATTGGCACCTTCTTCTCTCTGCTGAAAAGGATCTTGCCTTTTGCTATCACCTGAAGAGCAAAAAGAAGTGCCATTCAAGGGCCTGAATTCTGAGAGCATGAGGAGAGCATGAAAAGAGCACAAGAAGAGAGAATGATGTCTGAAAGATGTTGGCCCCGAAGTTCCTCTGGCAGGACATGGTTTCCAGAGCCCTGCAGCAGAGCTGGTGAGAGCATAGCTGGGTAGGACTTGAGAGGTGTTGGTCAGGCAATGAGAAGGTACAGCTGCTTGCACAGCCAGAGGTACTTCTGAAGCTATGGGCAGCTGCTCTTAAGACCCACTTAACCCTGATCTTTGCATTACTGGGATACAGTACTTTTTGACTGTGCAAATGAGTCCAGCTTAGTGACTAAGATGCTCATAACCTCTCTGCTATGCTGTAGTCACGCCCTTGCTTTGACTCATTTTCTTGGCAGTGGACTTCATCAAAACATTATTACATATTTCTGGTGTGCATTAAGGCCCTGTGCAAGGGCCTTTCAAGCTTTTCTCTGCAGAGATACAGGCGGGGGAACGTCAGCTGCCCCAGAGATTGCCTCTTAGTTCTCAGACAGACTGCCCCAGACACAGATGGACATCTGGGGCACACCTTCTGGGCAGAGTTCAGGCTAGCCCTCCACTGCCATCCATGTGAACATAGGAGGAAGTAGGGAAAATAGCAGGCATCCATCACCCAGGCTTAGGTCAAGGCATGGATAACAAAGCAATGCGGCTTGGGGCTAGGAGCAGGTCCAGGAACTGGAAAGCAGGTGAAGGTTTGGGCAGAACAGAACTCACAGGCTGACTGTCTAGGAGTAGGTTAACCTTTCCTTTGAGTATCTCTGTGCTGTGAGAAAAGGGTAAAATTCCAGTAAGCACAATCTTGCCCTGAGAATCAGCTGTCTTCTGTGCTCACCAAGTAGTAGAAATCAATGTGGTCTTCTTCAGAGCTGAATTTATTCTGGGAAAGGATATAATCCACCTGCACTTCCTGCTCTTGATCACAGGACATCACATCATCCTTGGCCTTGATCTCAAGGAAGCTGTTGCTCTCAGAGTAGAAAGGTTTCAGCCAGTGGAAGCTGTCCTCTGTTTCACTTTCAGCAGAATCTGGACTGTTGTCAGTTCCAGGGTTGTAGGTACCCTTCCAAGCATGGAAACACAAGTTTGCAATACAATTAGTATCAAGTGATGCAAGGGAACTTGTACACCTGCTGAAACACTGTTATCACCTGAGCTGATGGCAGACTGAAAATCTGTATGCTTAAAATAATAATTTGTTGAATTGCCATTTTAAAGTCTCTTGTGAGACTTTCTCTTATGAAGTTTTAGCAAAAGTCTAAGTCCAGTTTGATCGCAATCTCATTTTTCCTCATTTATCTTTTCATGGGATACACTCCACACCAGACAAAAGATTTTCAGTGTCTGATACTCACCCTCAGAGAAACCATCGTGCTGTTCCAGCCGGTGGTATCCAGTGTGAAGTGAGCTTCCCCATTCTCATCCGTGAGGAGTGACAGCTGTGTATGCTCATCGTTGACATCAACTATTAGATAGACTGTTTCATTTCCAAGGGGAGACTTTGCACTATGGCAGAACATCTGTAGGGAAGGGGAGGAGGTTAATACCCTGTTGTGCCAGACTCCGAGGCACTGCCAGTGCTTAATATTAATTGCTTCTATCACTGGGTTAAGCTCAGCCCTTCTAGCTTTCAGATTGGTTGGAAGGATCCAAAAAGAAGTCCAATAAATACACAAACCCAACAATTTGAAGCTGTTCAGGACTGGAAAAAAATGGTAATACAGGCAAATGAGATACATCTATTGGGGGAAAAGGTAAATTCCTCAGATCCTGAGCTGCTTCTCGGACAATGCTACAGGATCCCTGATGATCAGAAAGAGTTTTGTCTCCAGCAATTTAACTCTTGCTGTTCCTTGCGCACCCTGCTGGTGTTAGTGAAAATGTTTGTAGCCTCAGAATAGCAGTCCTAGCATCACCCAGGGGACTTGAGTCAGAAATTGACTGCCAGTGAACTGGAACAGAAGGCATTACATATTTCTGCCAAGTTACCACGAGCATTTGTCCCAAGGGAAAGTTATGTGCCTGCTGACGCCACCCCATCCCATACGCACAGACTTTCAGGAGCTACTCCTGGGGAAGCCTCCAGAAACTGCAGCTGGCCCCAGAATTACAGTCCAGGGTATATAGTAGGTTAGGATGGTGAGAAGAAATTGCTTATACAGGAGGCTTCACTCCTAGTTGCTGGGTGCCAGCAGAGCGGCATTTACTTCCCTGGAGATTATTGCTTTCTACCTGCAAAACGTTATATCTATGATACACTCTCAGCTGAGAAGGGATCCATGTGGTTTACCTTCCCTGTGTATGGTATCCCATGTTTGTAGAATGGATGGAGGTTGATAAAGTCTATAGATTTCATTATTGTTGCAACAGGAATTAGAGCTGTTTCCACAGAATACGCTCCTGGGTGGAGAGATGAAAAATCTCTTAAATCCCAAGCAGTGCTTTCAGGGAAGCAGAAGACAAAAAACCACTTCAACACTACCTACAATATCTACAAACTCTACATTTAAGAGAGAAAATACATTTTTCTAGGATATGATTCCCTCAACCTTTCAGGACTTCCTGCTTCATGGCGTGATGCATCTTACCCTATAAGTATTTATTTATAAGTATTTGCTTATATTTACTGAAGACAAAGGCAAACTAGATGACAGTTAAGTTACAGTCAAGCACTTTGAGACTGGCTGAGGAATACCCTGGTGTCCAGGCAGTCACTAAAAAATCACACACATGGTAAGGGAGGTGAATGATGGAGAGGATTAGAAAATCTGGTGAAAACAGATGGAAGAGGTACTAGAATAGAGACCATTACCACAACATAAGATTTGGGAACCCTCAAGTTACTTTTTCAAAAGGAATTCCACTGCCACAGAAAGACCAAAACCAAAAATTTGCCTGCAAAGAAGAGAATGCTCCACGTATTATCCAGTACCTGTTCCATTTTCCACCATTTTTCCTACTGCAATTACATGGTTGTCAGATTCATTTATATCCAGAGTTTCTGTCTTCACTGTGAAAGTAGCGCAGCCATCCTTATTTGCCTGCAGAGAGAGAGGAGAACAGAGAGAAAGAGCATGGTATGGAGCAAGACAAACTGTTCTGTAGATGCCAGGCAATCCTAAAGAAGTATTTCCAGATATTTTTGGCACAGAGGAAAGCTCACAAATCATAACTGCAGAAACCCATCATGGATACCTTAGGCAGAAAAGAAAATCAATATGCTTGGATTAAACAGTCATCCAAAAAGGGGCAAAAAAAGTACTTAAGGCAAATCACATAAGGGTTAATTATGTCACAGATAAACTCAGGAGACTGGATTCAGCCCAAACCCCATAGCTGAGAGAGCATGAGTGTCATTACATGAGCTAAAGGTCTCCATGAAATGATATGGCCCTGATGAGTAAAGCCTGACAGTGTGACTTTCCAGACATGACCATCCCTGTGACATGCCCATATTAAACACGGGCATCCTGCCAGTTACAGATGGCAAGAGCTTTGCCAAGCATTGAGGCAGAGCCTGGGTACAGCCAGTGTTTCTAGCCATGCCTGTTAAGTGCTCCTCAGAACCTTTCAGGGCCTCTTACATGCCATGTGGAGCTGGCATTAACTTGGTGTTTTGCACAGCTAAGACTGTACAGCATTCCAGCTGGAGTGCATTTTAAAAGATGCAGGGATTCAGTCAGATTTTTGTATTATGGCTCGTTGCTGGTTGGTCTGACATTTAGAAATATTTTCTTGTGACTGTCAGGCCAAAAGAGCTGCTTCTGAAACCCGTGGGAAAAAATAAATGTGAAGCTTAACCACAAATATATAATGTACGCAGATGAGAGCAAAGTATAACCAGCACTGGACATAATTTCAGACCAGACACTACCAAGCTTAAGATGACCCATTGTGCATGGATACAAGGCGTGGACACACACATCTGATGCTCTGATAGCCTGCTTATTGGTGGGAGTGGACACAGGGCTGAATAGGCAGGTGATCTGAATAGGCCAAACTAATCAGGTGATCTGATTGCATACAATATAATAGAGACCTTGGAAAAGCTCCCAGGCACCACTGCTTCCCATAGCTTACCCCTGCTCCTGAAGCACCAAGTCATATATGGGCAGCTAGAGCAGTAAGTAATTCAAGCTACAGGGTTACAGAAGAGGAATCAATGGTCTGATCATGTCTAGCAACCGGGAAGACACCAGACTGAACAGGTTGGTGCCCATCTGAGCTGCACTGAGGCAGGTTAAGGGGACAGAAACTCATTTCCAGCACATTATCCTTTTCACTCTCCTATTTGTTCACCTACCCAGCTGTTTTGCTTCGGTATCGTAGAACTTGTAAAAGTGTCTTGCAAGGCCTGGGAGAATGTCACAACAGTAATTTCTATTTTCCCTTGAACAGGCTTCCCATAGGTATACCTATGTCAAAGGAGAGAAACATTTACCAAAAGACTGTCTGCTGGCTGTCAGCAAAAATATTGATCTAGTACATCTCCCATCCTCTTCAGGGGAAGTGGAGCCTGGAGCCTTGTTTGCTCAGGAACTTTAGCTCATCCCTTAAAATAATTTTGCATCCCTCTCCACTCAGTATACCCAGCATCCTTAGTGTCCTTCAGCCTTGTAGTAAATGACCAGGTGTGAGAAGGAGCCCATTCCAGAGAGTGATCTGTCTCTCCAAGACACAGGGTAATGCAAAAAGATCATACTGCAAGACCACTTCTTGTTTGTGAGCAATCTGGAGGTGACGGTGGAGTCAAAGGGCAGAGATCACAACAGTGTCTTGGACTCACTTGCCACAGACCTCCAGATGAAATTCCTCATCTGCTGTAGTGATATGTGGAGGGCGCTCAATCTTTATCTCAAATTTTTTCAGCACTGTATGGAAGAGAGAGAGATAAGGATAGAGGAAAAAGCCAATGGACAGTATGGGTGTGTATGGACACTGACAGCAAGTTCTATTATAGCTGCAGTCCAGATGAGGGAAATACAGTAATGTCCCCAGTTCTTCATCACCATGCTGCACTAGGTTTACTCCCTTCAGCCACACTACCCTGTGTTTGCTGCTACAATTGCACACGGGACTGCTATCTACCCCAGCTCAGTCAGGCATAAACACTTTGAATGGCACAGGGTTTTGTCTTTACCAAAGCAAATGAATGGGACCAAGACATGATTCCACTCCTATTACAGCAACTGACTGGAGTGGGTAGCAAACCTGGCCTTGAAAAGGGTGACAATGAGCAGCAAAAAATGCTCATCACAGGGCCCAGATGCAGCTAGAATGAGATGTCAGCCCACGGCCTCTCATTTGTACCCTGTGCAGCTGCAGAACCTTCAGCCCAATGTGAGGTGTGCACACAGACCCATCCATTCTTATCCCCAGTTGTTGTTCTCCCAAGGCAAAAGGTGTGATGAACACGGCTGCATCACCTGCTCTCTTCTCTAGTGACCCACGCTGCTTTTCCCTCCCCTCTAATGTTCAAGTCTCACCATATTCCTCAACCTTGAAGGTTTTTTGAGCCATGTCTTGCTGCACTGAGATGGTATACTTTCCAAGGGATGCTTCAGATGCCAGTGGGAAGGATAAATCCACAATGCCATGATTTGACTTTACATTCAGCCACTCAGCAATACGGTTGTATTCAGGATCCTGTTTGGGAAAGGACATGCAGAGCCACCAAGTCACGCTGGGAGCACAGGTACCTGGCAGGTCCAGCCACACTCAGGCACAAGAAGGCACTACAAGGGCTTACCCTTGACCCAGCAGAGAGGATTCCAGATCTTCAGGAGAGATTCCTTTGCTTCCCTCCAGTACTATATTAGTAAACTTTGGAATTGCAAAGGCTGCCAAGAACAGTAAATCTACGGGGAAGTGGCAACACCATAACACCATGGGAAGGCTTAGCAGCTGTGCTGCATCTATTGAGTGCTTGTCCCTGTGTTCTGTGCTGTGTGCAGTGTTGGGCAAAGGTTCAGTGTCTGTCTCTTGCTGAGCTATGTGCACCACAGAGGTACAGGTTTGAATGAAGGACAGGCGGACAAGATAGAAAAGCCTTCAGCTGAACCTGAACTGTAACTATAACCTCATGAAGTTACATTTGTGGCACAACTCTGGGAGTGAAAGATCACAGTAGACAAGACAGACATATCCCTTTGGTCACTTCTTTGTCACTTACCTGCAGCCATATCTGGGAATACTGTAAAAACAAGAGAAACACAATCTCAGTTTTGTACAGGGCAAAACAGCATCCATATGAATGAGAATAAATAACTCTGCCTCACATGGGCCCCTGACCAGAAAATTCTGCCTCATCCAGACCCCACAGCACATCTCCTCCTCCCTCTGTGCCAGCTTACTGTGGTCTTTCTCCATGGGACCAGTGGATGAGTGGTTTCCACCAAAGATAATTTATTCTTATGGTTTAACAGGCATGAAGGGAGATGTCTCTTTCATGAGCCTCTCAATGTGTCTCATGCTGAAGCTCTTACTTCTAGAAATGCACAAGGTGATACTCACCTCCTTTTTAATGACCTTAAGGTCCTCATCAAGGTTCACAATTCGAAATTTCACTGTAGATATAAAAAGAAACACAGTAAAGCATTCTGTCTGCAACATGTCCTTGCACAAATGTGCTTGTCCTTCTCTGTGCTCCAGTATTCATGTCTCTCTGTTTACCTCAGAGGTATTCAGGCTTTTTCCCAAACAGCCCTCCCAGCATCTCCCACCCCACAGGACTTTGTCTGGGAGGCTTATATGCAGCTGCAGGCTGTAGAAACCCACTGCCTTTACCTGGAAAGATTACAAAGCCGGGGTAAACAGTGGGGTTGTCTGTAGTGGGGACTGTCTGCAGTTTATTCATATTGTGAAGACTGTAGGGTAACTTTCTGTAATTCTACAGCTTGGAAGGGTTGCTCTAGGCTTTACTCAAATATGAACAACAGTCTTCAAAAAACAAGAGGTTGTACAATGTCCTGACAAGTCCTGGCTTTTCTTTTAGGTCTCACTAGACATACTACACCAAAACAACACCCAGGAGCAGCAGGCTGAGAATATGAGGGGAATATCCTGACTCAGACTGTTAGAAACATTGGATAATAGAAATCTGCTTTCTTCCATTTTCAACAGCCTTAACTTGCTGCACTTGGTGAAATCTCTCCAGGTGTGGCAGCTACCTTGACTCTTCCCTCCCCATTTCCACATGTTGGTTTCTTGCCTTACCTATTTCTCCAGGTTTGTATAAGCCCTTGTCTGTCTCTATCAGAATTAGATTCTTCTGGGGCTTGACCAGAACTTTCTTGTGACCCTCAAGGAGCACATTGTCCCCACTGTGGATCAGGACATGCAGAAAAACCACCTCCTCTGGCTGTCAGGTTAAAAAAAAAATGAGACTATAAAGAGCTCAAAAGAGAACCAGAGGCACTTTATTACCGGGATGCCTGTTATTACGGCTTATCCCGGTAATCAGTCGAGACGCAGAAATGAGAGCTGGAGTCCGAATGTTCAGAGCAAGGGCGGAAAAAGGGGAAACCCCTTTCGTTTAATTCTTATATACACTTTTAGAAATCACAGATCATTGGAGAAAGTTAACACTTCCGTCTCTAACTATATTGGTTACAAGAAGTGTCCGTCAAAGGGATCTGTGTCCATGGGAAAGGAATGTAAAAAGATAATTTTTACAACAACATAGCTATGTTTACAGAAATCGTCCTTGAGACTGTCTAACAGAGAAAACTAGCTATTTTACAGTGAAAAATGGGCAACAGCACTTGTCCTTCCCAAATCTCCAACATCCCCCTCCTTTCTTCTCCTATGATTTAACTCTCTCCTTTCCCTAGTCATAGTCTTCTCTGTGTTGTCCAGCTTCCTCATTCTTTTCTCTGCCTTTCTGCTTGTCATGTTTGCCTCTTTCCACTTTTCTTTTTCCTCTTTACTATCTTTCCCACCTTCCATCTCCAACTTTAACGTGGCTCAGGCACAAGAGAAGCTGAAGCCCTCTAATTTGTACAAGAGGCAGACAAGAGAGAAACCTTACCTGTAATGTGGAATCATCTGTTTTCTTGGGTTTTAACATGAAGTCTGGCACCTAGATTGATTGACACAAGGAAAAAATTCATCAGAGAGTTTGTGTCTTATCCCAGATATAAGATGTCATCTCACTTTTTAAAAATCCCTGAACTTCAGAGTCCAGATTCTTCAGTATGATTCTGTAACCCACTTGTGATTCTAGGGAGAAGCAGTCACTGCCTTTCTCTTGTTCATGACCTTAAGAGTGAACTGACTGACATGTCATTCTCCCACTCAACCTAAATGTGAGAGGAACCAAGTAAAACCATAGGAAAGTCAGATCTGAAGTAATGGGAGATGAGATACTGATCAGGCAAACACAGGACATCTCAGCATCAGAAAGACTGAGCTCAGCAGGACAAAGGTTTTTTGGTGTGTTTTTTTTTTTTTGCTAACAGCAGACTTCCTTGGATTTCCAGAACCAGGACTTGCTCTCTCCTAAGGGCTGGCACCAGACTCTTAGTTAATCATCGTCATGTTGATGGAAAAACTAAAAAAGTGCCTACAGCCCCTCCTTGAATTCTGCTGAGTCGGCAGAACAATCAGGGCATAGCCACAGCAACTTTGTACAGTGCTGAGGAAGACAGGGGCAGTTTGTAGAGCCTCAGCACCAGATGCATCTCCATGGCTCTCCAGAAATGCAACTGAAGGTTCTGTAGTCAGTGTGTCTAGATAAGCCACCTAGACCAGTTAGCAAGCCACTCCAGAAATATTCAGACTGCCATGGTGAAATTCTGTTCATTGTGGGTTCAGTGCCATCACAGCTAAATGAAAGTAAGCTCAATGTCTGTGCAGACTGCAACTATGTCTGGCAATGCAGATGCAGCTTTAGAGCAGAATGGTCGTCTTGAAGCTGAAGGGCCAGGCTCCTGAGGAAACAAGGATGAAAAGAAAGTATTCCCAATGCATTGACTTTTGCTGTGATATTAAAAGCATTTTTAGGGACAAAACACTGAGTAAACTGGAAGTAAATGTTTATCACCAGGCTTTACATATGATAAAATGCGCTGATAAAGATCAAAAGAACAGACTTTTTCTATACAGCAAAGATTCCCTACCTTCCTAGAATCCAAGACACTGCTGTATTTTGCCTGGCACTGGTAGGGAAATATACCTAACCTGCTTGGAACCTATGGCAAGGAAAAGGACAGTGTACCGAGTGAAGTGCTGTGCTCTTGTGTGAAGTGAAGGTGAAAGCATCCACTGTCAAATCAGTAGCCACATCTACACTCACCTGGAAGGTGATGCACTGAAAAGTGCCTGGCTTCTCCACATCCTGCTCCACCAGTGTGTGATTCTGGGTTTCTGTCTGCAAGGTGACAGCCAGATGGACGGCCTCAGTTAGGGAGCTGAAGTGAATGTACAGCTTCTCCTCATGGGACTGGTGAATGACAGCAGGGAACACCAGCATGTAGTGACTATAAGAGAACAGTACATGTTCAAAAACAAAACAGAGGCTGAGGTGTACAGGCCAGAATCCATCTCTGCTGCTTTCATTGAGGTAGACCAAGCGTGAGAAATGTCTGGAGGACTGCAGTGAAGGAAGTTTAGCACAGCTCCTTTTCAAACCAGAAAGGAGGAATATGCCCAGTGTGGAGCTCGAGAACTCCCAATATCTCTGTGTCATCACCTTGCCATCAGGCAGGACAGCTGCCCAGCGCACGATGCTCCAATTGCAAGTTCACAGAGCAAGGACGTGTGAGCACTGAAGCCGAAGACTCAGTGGCTGAGGCATAAGGCTTCAGTCCTCACAGCAGATTTCACCCCCACCAGCACAGGATGAACAGAGGCAAAACTCCTGTGGCCTCTGTAGCTTTGTGGTGTGTGCAGCATAGTGCCTGCACAAGCCAACAGCAGGGGCTGCCCCTGCAGTGGTGCTCGATGCCTGGCACTCCAATGGGACTCTGCAGAAGCTGCTTCTGCTCAGCCTCCCTGAGAACCAGGCCCCCACCATCCAGCTCTGTGTTGCTAAAGAGTGCAGCTCCTCAGCACCACCCTTCAATGACAGGCCCTACCACCACACCCCCCAAAATCAAAAGGAGAGAGTCTCACGGTTCCAGGCTTGCTGCAGCTGCCACTGGGAATAGGGTCAGGGCAAAGAGGAGCAGTGGAGCTCCCATTTCTTGGGCTTGGGCAGACAGCTGACAAGATCCACACTGGAGGAGAGAACTGCACGTAGTGATGTGTTGGAGCAATCCTAAATACCCCCCTCAGGTGCTCCTAAGTTCAAAGTGTAGGGGAGTTAATATATGGAGATAAATCTCTTCTAGGCTAATGACATGAGCTAATATTTACTTGTTCCCACCAACATCAGAGTAAAGGTCACACAGACAGTTCTCCACCCACATTTACGTTCAGATGGTATTCCAGGCCATGGGTGCCAGGACACTGAGAAGGGATATATGGGAATATATACCTCTGACTCAGGCTGAAGGGGACTTAGGAGAAAAACTCATCTAACCTCATCTGTGGTTGGTCTGGATCCTGGCTGTAGTAGCTGATGAGAGCCAAACCTGCACATCAGCTACTGTCCTCAGCTTGTAAAAAGCATCTTGTCCTCATCTTTTAAAATGCAACATTAGTGATCCTCCCCTCATCCAGTTGTTACTCAGAGCTTGGAGTAAAAACCTTTCAACTCATCTCCATTCCGTGCATCACTACCTCTGTCCACCCATCCATCCCAGCCATGTCTGATCCTCCTAGGTACAGAATCTTTTCCAGGACAGTTCCTGCCACCTAGGCCAACTCCCCTCACAGTTCCACTGTAAGGCCTTTCCAAATACAGCATGACAATTAAAGTCTACATATACATTATCAAATCTCTACTTTACATGTGTCCAAGCCGGATGTCCAGGCTTCTGACAGATTCCACCAACCATACGGTGATTCTACACTGACACCACCACCCATGTCCTCCAGACTCTTCCTAGGCACTGCACCCTTGTGTGTTCATTTCCTGAGTAGCAGCAGTGAAGTGTTCACACCTTGGATGAATTTGCCCTCTAGTTACAACCTCACTTGAAAGTGGATGTCATGTCCTCATTCTGCCCTGGCCCCAGTTGTGTTTTAGCAGAGCACAACCAAAGCTACACAGCACAGAGAGAATTTGCCATCCACCTGTGCCTTGCTCCCAGTTGAAGCAATCCTCTGGATTTACTTTGGCACAGTCCCCATATGTGTGCTCAGCACCCACCCTCCCAGTGCACAGTCTGATGTAACAGAGACCACTAGCCTTTAACCCAGCAATGACATTGCAGATAAACCTCAGGTTTAAAGCACTGCATGTCACTGATCTGGGAGCATATTTGATTCTCCAAAATTAAACAGGGAGTTGAGTTCAAGTCTAAACTAGCAAGACGAAAAACAACCTGAGTTCTGTCTGATTTGAGAAACACTCCAGATGGCTCTGCAGCTCTGAATGGTCATCAAATTGGCTGCCTCTGAAGTTAAATGGGGACAGATAGACAACCAAAAGATAATAAAATGCTAAAGCTCTTTCCTTCCTCCGGGGAGGAATGGGGACACTGGCAGAGCTGCATGTGAAGCCCTGGGCTGGTCTGGCTGCAGGTCAGGAGTGGAATTTCAGTAAGAGGAAAAAATACCTAAGAAGAAGTTCTACAGAAGAACCATGAAGCAAAATCCACTGACATCACAAATAATTAATTTGTCTCCAGATGTTTCCAATGATGTCCCAGTAAAGACACTTTTTAAAAAATCGGGCTCCTGGACCAAATATAGTAACTAAGTACTGCTGCTGCTACAAGCTCTGCTGCACAAGGCAGACCAGACCTCCTCCAGAGAAGTACCAACAAGCCTTACAAAGGCTCGAAGGAGGTGCTTCTGCTCTGTAGGCGATAAACATTGTCCCCACCCCTTTCTCCCGCCCACATCCCAGCCACGCGCAGCCCGATTTCCACCTTGGTTTTGAAGCCAAGAGGGGGACGGGCATCGTGTCAGGGCAGAGGCTGCATGCTCCTTCGGCTTTGGATGAGGGGGAGAAGGGAGACAGCAGAAGCAGGGGCGAAGGGGGTACTGAGGAGTGGCTAAGCTTTCCTTGGAGGAATTGGACCTGCAATCAGCTATGTGGAGTATCGCTTTCCTGTGGGGCAGCATCCTCCTCCTGCCTACTGCGGCTGGAATGCCTGCAATGCTGTAAGAACCTCAGCTGCTTTGCATATGTGCTCTGGTCTGTGGGGGATCCTGGGGGGTGTGGCAGTACGGCAGAAACGGGACAGAAGTCTTAAGGTGAGAAGTGTTTTTCCAGAGAGAAATAATCTGTCACATCCCCAAGATTTCACTTGGTTTCCATGTGTCCTTTTCCCACATTCCCCTGCTAAATGGCTCTTCCTTTAGTGCCTTTGATGTAGAGCATGTATTTCAGCAAGGACTCAGGCAGAACAACTGCCAACTTTCTGCATGTCCTTAATTCTGACCTGGCAATATCTCATGTCTTCTACTGTGTTCCAGAGTATGTTTCCTTTGGGCTAAGCTTTTCTTCTCAGAGTCATAGGTCACCATTTAATACTTTAGCCAGTAAAGCTGAGTGACTTTACAAACTGAGCAAACTTGAGCCCAAGTATCTGATAGGGATGCTCTTGGTAAAGCAGTGTGTTCATTCTGGCTTGGCTGGCCATCTGCTCCTACCGTGCCTTTTCTCAGACCTCTGTCAAGGACAACTCCCAGCAGTCCTTCTCTTCATAAACTTTGTCAGGAAGGCAGCTGCTGTTCCAGCAGGCACTGTTGTGGTATCCTGGCTTGTGAACTTGCTCTTGCTTTTTGAAGGTGTTTGCTTTTGCAGCCATGGCACAAGTGCAAACAGGAGCATGACTGTGCTTGAACAGTAGATGTTACAGTGAAAAATATGTCAGTGGGTTGTAGCTGGGTTCCCTCCTGCTGTGTATGGTGTGGAGTGCACAAGTCTAGTTTTAGAAAACTTCTCCAGTGGGAGTACTTCCTCTAGGGCATGTTCCATAGGCTGGCACAGCTCCCACGCAAATGATGTGCTTTACTGCTGCCTGCTTGCCACTGTTACATGAGGCATTGCTTTATGGAAATGCTGCTTGCTTGAAGAGGTTGTCTGCTGTTCTGCCTGTATTCCAATTTTTTCATAGATTCATGATCCAGCTTTGATCTTGGGAGCCTTGGATGACAGCCTCAGAGATGCTCTTTCTTACTGTTGTAGCTCAAAAGGCAAGGGATGAATTGTGAAAGGGGTGTAAGAAAATGTTCCAGAGTAAAGGATCATTAGGAGCAGGGCAAATACGGGAGACTCAAACAGTGAGTTTTTAGTGCTCATCACATCCTTTGGCCCAAGTGACAGGAGGGAGCTGCCATGAGTCAGCTCAAGTAGGAAAATCCAGATGTTGTTGGCACGTGTTTTGAGATCCTCAAGGCAGTTTTGGAGGCACTCAAGTGTGAAAGCACTCAAAGGCTCCTGGCCAGTAGGACTTTGATCCCTCTCACCAGGGTGCTGAGCTTGAGCTGAGAACTGCCAGCAGGTCATCTCCCTGCCTCTTGCTGGTCTGATCTTTCCAGGCCCAGCCCTCCTGTTGCTGCAAAACATGCTGCTGGCTGAACCTGTCCAGAGGCAGTGAGTGGGAGGAGTCAGTGATAAGAGTTTTGAAATCTGCGGGAGTATTGGCTTTTCGTTGGTCCTAGATGCTGCAGTGCAGTAAAACATGAAAACAAACAGTGTGAACAGCTTTTGGGTGTTATCATGGACACAGCTCTGAGAGTAGACACAGAGATGGGAGACCTGACAGTACAGATCAAAGCAAACAAGAGTGTCAGGAGCTGAAGAGAAGGTGCTCATGAGACTGTTGCCTGGGACATGCAGCTGGGACACTGGGTCCCTTACATAGATAATTGTTTCTGAGCCCAAGAGTAGTAGGATAACCAGCCCATAAAACTGATAGTCATACATAGTGTGGTTCAGTGAAAACACTGAAGACTCAGGAAACCTGCAAGAGAGCCAAGATGCTGCTGATCCCTTGGGTGATGTGGGGAGGTCCCTTCACCATATTTTCACTTTCAATTTGTAAAGCAGTGACTTCATCCTTTTATATGTGTATGCAGGACATAGAGCAGTCTCAGTGTTAATGCCTGCAGTACCCATAGATGAGAAGGGTGTGATCATGTCCCACTGGTGTCGTGACTGCAGAACAAAGAGATCAGAAGTCTCTTACAAAGTACCTAAATACAGTCAAAACCTGTCCTCTTAGAAAGTCAGTTTAACGTGACTTTTTTTCCTTTTTCAATAGAAACTATGCTGTGGCAATACCATCTCAGCTGTACTACCCCTTCTCAGAGACAGTGTGTCTCCACCTCAGCAGGGAGCAAGCAGTCCCAATTCATGTGTCAGTCACCTTGCAAAGCAGAGCTGGGAATGAGACTCTGATCACTCAGTCCATCTCTCAGCCCACCTTCTTTCGTTGCACAAGCTTCCAGGTGAGGAAGATATTTTCAAGGGTTGTCCATAGGGTGGATGTTGCAATGAGTTCTCCTCTTGCTGGGCAGGAAGGCAAAGAGGAAAGACACCTGAAAGTGGTGGCAGAATTTATAATACCCATGCAGAGAGGTCACAGTCCCATGTCTTCCCATGAGGACATCTTAATTGGCCAGAAGTGAATATTCTGCTTCAGCCTGTATAGGTTTGCCAGTGTCCTTCCTGTTGTGTAGCCCCACTAATATTTTACTATCCTAGAAAACTTTTTGAAATGTTCTGTGAGGTCTTTCAGGGCAAGATGTAGAGCAATACAAAAATAGTATCATAATCATTATTCCAAAAACCTCAGTATCAGTGAATGACTAATGGTTATAACTATTCCTCCAGGTCCCTCCTCCTGTTGGAAACCCTGATGAAGTGGCTTTTGTTTTTATCACAGTCCTGGAAGCCAACTCAGAGTTTCAGAAAAAACAGAAAGTCCTAATCAAGCATGCAGACAAGAAGACTTTTATCCAGACAGACAAACCTGTGTACAAACCTGGACAGATTGGTATGAACATAATACTGTGTCTTGTGAGGGGGGGGCAGTCCTCAGGCCACAAAATGTGTGGTACTCTCTAGTCCTTTGAGCAGGATCTGCTCAGGAAGGGACATGGACCACAGGCTTCTAGGCTTTGAGGGATCTGGGAATACCTCTCTCCTCTGTCAGCATGGCGCATGCCACTGTGAACAGTGTGATGAGAAAATCACTTTCAGCGTGGCAACCACACTTGATGTGTGAGAAAAGGTTTAGATGCCACTGTGTTATATTCATGACTGCTTCAATCAAAGCCATGACAGTCTGTCAGGTTCCTAAATCCCTCTCTTCCCCACAGACTTGCTCAGGTGAGGATTGCAATCCTACAGGTCCCACACCTGCCCTAGCACAGCTCGGATCACCCCAGGGTACATCTGTTTGGCCCACGCCTCTCCACACTTTGCACTGGGATGACCTTCACTACAGGCAAGACTGAGTGGCCCACCACAGGTCCACTGTACAGAAAAATGCTGTTTCTCACCAGCACATCCAGCCTTCCCAGAAAACCCCACACTGCCTCTCCTAACACTTTTTTCCATCAGGCTGCCAGCTCCTAGCAGGGCTTTGGGTATAGGCCCAGGAGTGGAAGGCTCTAGCTGTCGATGGCTCTATCTGCTGCCCACATCCTCTCAGGGAAGCACGTGTGCGCAACTTTCTTAGCCATCCATTCTTGTTTTCTGTTATTGAGAGACTTGATTTCATTTCAGCCACTCCTGTTTTTCTTTTGCTTTGTAGTCAAGTTGCGGATTGTGACCTTGGATCAGAACTTCATTGCCAGCAGTGAAACAGTAAGTCAAAAGGGAAGACACCTGAAGTTTGGAAATGTTGTGGGCTGCCTGTCTTCTAGATCAGTGCCTGCCCCAGCCAGGTGATGTGTGTACAGTTGGTCTCAGTGTTCCTTTTGGTGCTTACAAACAGTGCACAAACAGTGCAATACAGGAGCTGCTCATGACTTTGGGTTATGGGCAGTCCTTGGGAATTTCTTACAGGAGACTGAGAGATGGCTGGGGGATGAAAAATGCCAGGGAGGTGGATGGTACCTTACCTGAAAGCATCCCAGCAGTAACTGTTGTTTCCTCCCCACAGCAGCACCTGGTGGAACTGAAGGTAAAGCACCTTCTTTATTGAAAGTGGTGAACTCTTCTCACCTTGGGGAAGACACAGGTTTGGAGAGGGTGGTGGGGAAATATGGATGCAGAAATTCTGTTACCTCAGAATGAATGGGAACAGTCCTTGACTTCTTGCCCTTCCTTCCTTCCTTCCATGTCCACAAAAGTTTGTCAGAGCAGTGTCGTGACACTAATCACACAGAGATCCCTGCAGCAAACAATGGGTGCCACTGAAAACCAGCAAACCTTTCTAGAGTGGTCACTGCACTTTTAGTTCCTCTACCCTACACACTGAAGCATTGTGAAAATCCTGAAGTTTCTTTAAGGAGACTTTTATATTTAACATACAGAAAACAAAAGTTTGACCTGTTAGTGTTATGGCTGCACAGCTGGGAAAACTTCCTAAAGCAGCTCGTGGGCTATTATTCTTAAAATCTGTTCATTTCGTGCAATCACTGGGCTGAGGAAAGGCACCTGGAACTGGTGGGGGGATTTGTAATACCCATACAGAGAGCTCACAGTCCCAACTAGCAATGAGCAGCAGTTAATGTACAGTTGTATATCTAACCAGCAAGGAATCAATACATAAACACGGTTTCTGTGACATCTATGCAATACTTTATGCCAGTTTATGCAAACAGAATACTCTGATACAACTTCACTTTGTCAAACAGCAGTTCCCACTTGTTCCATATGAAGAACCCATCAACTCATCACAAAGCCCTTACTGGGGAGTGTGGCTGTACCCAGAGTTCTGCATCATGTCCTCCCAAGAACCAGCAGTCGTAGAACACTGTCCTTCCTCACTGGGTCCCAATGGTTTCCCTGCATGGAATCCTGGACTCATTTCCCCAGACTTTCCTGGGGATTCAAAACATCACTCCCTAGAAATCACTCCCCAGTAGTTCATGCCTTAGGCAGAATGTCTCCACAGTGACCTTGGGGGCTGTGCCATCTCAGGTGGCCACAGAGGTCTCTGAGAAGGACCACTTCTGTCTCTTAGTGAGACAGGCAGGCCATAAACCACAGTTTTGCAGCAGTCAAAGAGATAGCAGTGCCACCAGAGAACAATAATATGATAGATTTACTTTGTCAATGAGACAGGGAGAAAAGTCCTTTCCTCTTTGAGCTTGGACTCACCTGAGCACTGTATCTGTGTCATAGACCCGGGCTCTCAGGACTAGAGAATATGTGGTCAGACCACGCTCTGGTAGCTTAGACATCTTGCAAAAGAGTTTCTTTTTGCACTGGAAAATAACTGCTCTCTACTACACCTGTGCAGGACCCCAAAGGGAACAGAATTGCGCAGTGGCTGGATGTTACACCTGTGGGAGGCATTGTGGATCTGTCCTTCCCGCTAGCTGCAGAAGCACCAGTTGGAGAGTACACCATCAAAACGCGTGACCTCACGCGCACCTTCCGGGTAGAGGAGTATGGTAAGAGCTTCAGGAAGCTGATGGCAGCAGAGAAAGGTGTATTGCAAGCCTCCAGCCCCCCGACACACACAGCTGAAATAGGCCATGCAGCTGTGAACAGCAGTGCTGGTTGTGCTGTCACCTGGGAAAAGCAACTGCCTGCCCTTAGGTGTAATCACTGACTTTCACCCAGGTCCACTGGCTTGAAATGGACTAAGACAGTGTCCCACAGCTGTGCTCTGGGGAGGAGACTAAGGCTGCCTACTCCCATCCCATTCTCCTGACTGGGCTGCTGGTGCATTACTACCAGGCCCTGTGCTGGTAGTCGTAATGAAAGGAGGGATTTCTTTTCTGTAAACAACTATTTAGGAAGTATTGCAACAAATGAACTCTTTCTATTCTCACTGAATTACATTTATCTTGCTTTCACACAGTACTGCCCAAGTTCAGTGTCTCCATCCAGATGCCTCGGGTGGTCACCATCCTAGAGGAAAACTTCCATCTCCACGTCTGTGGCATGTGAGCTGACTTATCGTGGCAGAAGGTGCATTCTTACTGGTTTGGAAAATGCACAGCCATCAATAACTGAGATCAAAATGGTCTCTGCCGACCCTACCCCACCCCAAGAGCTGGTATTCTAGCATCCTTCACTAAGTAATTCTCCTGGACTCTCACCTTTGTCCGTATTCTCTCTCCCTACTTTCCCTGTGAATCTGAAAATGTGGCAGTGCATTCCCTCAATGTAGCATGTGCCCTACAATACAGCACCTCTGCTGTATTTGTTAGTGGCAGTGTTGTAGGTATAATGGCTCAGCTTGTGGCCAACACAGTGTCCCCTAGCCTTGCCTGGTGGGATAGTGTCGACTTGGGGAGAACTTGCCCTCCACTGCCAGTCTCTCAATCTGATGAGGTCAGTTTTGCTTCTTGGCCTCTGCTGAGCTCAAGAAGCATGAATATACTGCAGGCTGCTGGACTGTATATCTGCAAAGCACGTGCTAAAGCTGGTATTACTCACTCCTGAGCCAGTGTTTCTGTAAGTCCTCTGTGCTCTCTTTGCCAGGTACACGTATGGGAAACCAGTGCAGGGTAGTGTGAAGTCTGTGGTGTGCCGCAAGCATATCCGCTATAATCGGAAATCTTCCAAAGCCAAGCGAAGTATTTGTAAGGATTACACTGGTGAGGTGAGCACTTGAGACACCCACGCCTCTTGCAAAAGAGCGGAACAAGGGCAAAGAGACAGAATACTCTTGTCTTCATGATTGGTTAACAAAGACAATTTCATATTCCCAGACAAATGAGGATGGCTGCTTTGCCACTGAAGTGAATACTAAGATTTTCCACCGGAAGCATGGTGATAATTATGATTTCAACCTGGAGGCTGTGGCTTTTCTGAAAGAAAGTGGAACAGGTAGAAAAAACTGATTCTACACTTTGTGGAAAATCTTTTGCTTTACACTCATAAAATATACTTGTCTTTGGGTTTTTATCTGTAAGAACCCTTATGGATCCTTGTGTCTTCCCATCAAACCACTGGAGCTTTCAGCACAGGAGCCCATGAAGTCAAATGTTTGCAGGGCTGTGTCTTCCCTGGGGGCACCATGACAACGTGAATGTTTTTATGTATCGTAACACCCAGGTCTGACTCACATAGGACATGTGAGTTCTCCCAGTTTAGGATGGGCTTTACCAGTGTGCATGCTCCTCTAGAAGCTGCTGTGGACAGTCCAGCACTGGCAGTCACTTTGTTTTGACAGAGATGGACAAGAGCTGCTTTTTTTTGTCTTCTCATAACATTAAAAATGTGTACAGAGGTGGGCTAAGCCAGGTTCTCTTGATCTTAAACCATATTTTAGGATGGTCCATTGGAATGAGGAGTTACTCAGAGCAGCTAGGGATAATCAAGGCCCTGACTATGTAGTATTATTAGCTCCTCATTAGGTTTATCTCCACATCCCACATAGGGAGATAAGGTTTCCTATAACGTTTTCTCTGTCACAAAATTTTACAAAGCCTTCCTTACAAGAAAATTTGCAGCCCCTTGCCAGAAACACTGACACACATTCACTTAACAAACAACTGCAGTGGTTTTTAGACACGTGACAAGACAGAGGACTGTAAATTGGCATGGTGAAAGCAAGGCAAGGCAAGATGTTGCCTTCTAGTGACTTTGCTGTGAGAGTGGAAGGAGAATAGGACAATTATGAGTAGGGCCATCTTAAACAAAGTGGGAAAGAGCATTTGAGAACTGTCTGTCAGAGACCTCCTGATAGATTGCTGTCATTCTGGCAGGTCAGAATGTAGGAGGCACTACAGCTGAGTGTGTGTGTGTGTTAAATGACTCCTGAAGTTGTACTGAGAAGCTACAATCCCCTATGAGTGATAGTCCACCCTTACTTGAGTCCATCCAATCTTGATGCCTGCTCAGACACATGATACTCACCTGTGTGTACCTCCTGTCCTTCCTAGGCCTGGAGTTCAACACCACTGGAAACTGCAAGGTCACTTTTGATGTCACAACTCTCCACTTCTGGGGGACAAGCTACTACTATCAGCAAGGAGCTCCCTACTATGGAAGTGTGAGTGAAAAGGGAAGAAACATGGAAAGCCCAGCAGCTGCGCCTGAGCAGGTGTCAGGGACAGAAGTGCCCAGGGGTCCCCTTGTGCTAAGCTGCCCAAAGCTGCCAGCACAATCCTCTGTCCCCATCCCTCCTTTGACATATCTACCAAGAGGTTATCCAAAGGTGTGACTGCAGGATCTGTGACCTTGCCAGATGAGATAGCTGCTGTATAGATGCAGAAAGGTTGGAGAAGTTAAAATTCACACCAAGAGTCCCTTTGCAGAGAAGGGGAACTGGGACTTTTACTGAGAGGTAGATTTTCAGTCCTGAGGTCTCCAATTCTCTGACTGTTCTCTGCATCATTACAGCTGGAACTCAAAAGTGCCAATGGGACACACCTGAAGAACAAGAAGGTGATTCTTACAGTGTCCTATGGTAGCAGGAAGCAGACCAAGACCTACCTCACAGATGACACTGGGATGGCCTCTTTTGTCTTAGAGACATCAGCATGGGACAACAGCAGTAAAGTTATACTACAGGTTAGGAACCAGTTGCTGCAAACCAATCTGGAGCTAAGCAGGTAACTAGAATGTAAGGAGCTAGATAGGAGAGCCACCTACAGGGAACTGACAGAGAAAAGTTTGCCTCTGCTTTCCCATGAACAAGGAAGATTTTCTTGTCAGGTTGTAGTGCTAGGTTTCTAATACCTGTGTTGTCTAACTTTGAGGTCAAAGCACTTTGAGGTAAGCCTGTCTCTGATATTATCAGCGGTATCTTGGATGATGGATTTTGACCTTGCTGTAAGTCTGAAAGATATTAATATTATACTCTAGGTACAGCTAGGTCATATGTCAAAGTTGAGCAAGGCTATTGATCTTCACTTGTCCCCTGCCACCTCTACCCTATGGATCAGGAAAAGTGCTGCAAGAAACACGGAGTATGAGTGGAACAGCACTGATCAGTGAAATACATTATCAGGGCAGATCCATGCCAATACTTTACCCATATATACCAGACAGAAGCAAAGGGTTCAGTGGTTTGATCCAGGGGCTAGTAAGCCAGTCTACACAGTCTAATGATCTGGCTTGCTCCCAGGGTAGCAGCAGCATTGCTGAAGTTCCAACTTCAGCCAAAGCCCTAGTAGTATGCAGCTCCCTGCCTCCTGTTTAGGCACTGGTTATCCCAGAGTGTGGTAGAGCAGGCAATGCCAAGCTCCATAGAAAGAGACTGATTGAACTTGGCATAGGTGGAAGTAGACACCTGACCCTGGAATAGTTCAGAGCCCACTGTTCAGTCAGTGTTGGTTTTGGCGTAGGGAATGCTGCAAGAAATCCTCAGACACTTTTTTCTGTGCTGCAGGCAAAGACCCAGCCAGAGGACACAAGTGGTCGAAATGTGAAGGTGTCTTATGGCACTGCATCCCTCCCCCTGAGGGCCTTCTTCTCCTCCAGCCGCAGCTCTGTGAGGATCCAGCCGGTGCAGGCCGTGCTGCCCTGCGGGGACGTGCAGCAGGTCACTGTGCACTATCACACCCTGGCCACAGAGCTGGGACACGGGGCTGCCAGAGCACATTTCTACCACCTGGTGAGTGCGGGGCAGCGCCCGTGAGGCGCTATGCTGGCTCTGTGTCAGCACAGGGCCCTCCGCTGGCCCAGAAACATGGAGCAGAGGCACTCTCAGCCCTTTGTTCTGTTTATTACCCTTTAGGTTATGGCCAGGGGATCCCTTGTGCACCATGGCCAAACAATGGTGCTTCTTGATCCACCATCAGGTAAGAGCATCTAACTGCCAGGAACAGATTAACAACCCAACCGGGAAAGTCCTTCCAGCCTCTCTCCAGAAGGAGAGAAAAGACTTCTGAGACCAACAAGAAATTACAGAGCTGGCACAAAAAAAATCTAGAGGAAATGGCAAATATACTGTTTCTTTTCTGCCTTTTAATGTCCTTTTATTTTTTTTTTCCTGATCAAATGATGAAATTTGCAGAGTTTATCTGCCAAGCAGGAAACTATCAGAGACCTCCGAGGTAACTTATGGAATCTTTTTTTGTGGACTCAAGTGGAAAGCCATTTCTCTTCCAAGTAGTCACTGTTGCCAAAGTCTGTCATGATATAAAGTCACTGTTATAAAATAGCACTAAGCTACATCCTGGTCTAGCTGTGACCCCCCCCAGAAGCAAGAGGGAATCGTTTTATCCAAGAAACTAATACAGAAGCATTACAGAGGAAGAGCATGTTGCGTCTGTAATCCTTGGATTGTAGACTTCCTTGCATCTTCCTGTACTTTTTCAATTTTTCCTTCTTCCTTCAGGTCAGTACAGTGGAGCTTTCAACATCACTCTGCCCATTGACCTCGTTTCACCCATGGCTACCCTCTTTGTTTACATTGCCTTCCCTGAGGGACAAGTGGCAGCTGACACCTTCCGTCTGAAAGTCCCCAGCTGCTTCAGGAACCATGTAAGCAGTGCACAAAAGATAAAGGGGCAGGTAGGCTGGTAGGCTGGAGGGTAGCTAATTAACTGCAAATTGGCAATAGATGTTCAGCAGAATCCCATAACCACAATTTCCCCTTTCCTTCATCTGTCTGTGTCTTCAGTCCCTCTTTCTTCTGCTGTTTCAGGTGAAGCTTGGCTTCTCAGAGTCAGTGGCTCTCCCAGGATCCACTGTCCATCTCCATTTGCAGGCTGCACCAGGCTCCCTGTGCAGCATCCGTGCAGTAGACGAAAGCGTCCTTCTCCTGAGGCCAGAGGCTGAGCTATCCAGGGATAGTGTAAGTCATTTTAGTGATGAGCTTTGCTAATATAGGATAGACACCTTTTGAGTATCTGGTTGCAGGAACTGGTTAATAAGGCACGGTGGATATACCAATGAGTAATTGAATGGGGACAGGGCATGGCTTAATAGGAAAAAATGAAGGCCAACATCAAACACCAGCCAAAATTTCCAGTGTCAACAGAGGAATCAAATAGAATAACCCACTGTCATCTCCAACTACAGCCCAAAGTCACATCCTTGTTAAACTTGCAGTACTTTACCACAGTGGCAAGCAGAACACAAGAGACATCCATGTCCTGAACCAATTAATGACAGTGCTCCGGAAAAATGTTATGTTAAAAAAAATGCCAAATGTGGGATAGGCTCCATGTCTTTGTTCCAGCTCACATGAACCAGGCAGTCCTTCCAGCACTCTAAGTAGTGTCTTGGCAGTGGAAGGGTCCTATTTTTCCTCTAGATGTGGGTCTAAGGACACTTGAATTGCTTCTTGACACTGTCTTGGTGGATCCAAGATGTGCCTTCAGTCAGACAAGAAGCTGTCCAAAGCCTCATGCAGGGGAGGTCTCCTCAGTGTTTGCATCACTGTACAATCAGTGAGAAGTGGCCACAGCTATGCAGCCATACCCCAGAGGGGCTCATGTTCTTCTCTGGTGCTATATACCTAAAGGTTGTGGAGGCTCTCCATAAAATGCAAAAACCCTTTGGGGCTGGGTTTTTGTGAGAGGTGGGATCTGAGCTTTGCTTCTGAGATCACAGGAAACCTCTGGTTAGAAATTAAAATCTTCCCACCTCTCACATTGATCTGTACTGTTTTCATACAGGTGTATAATATGTTCAGCCATGCTCAGGAGCACCTCAGCACCCTCACAGATGTCTACAGTGACTACTGTACTACCCACAAGAGCCCAGGAATCATTGATACCCCTCAGACCACCCTTCCACCAGGAACAATGTCACCTTTCATGTACAACAGATACTCTTATGCAGTGTCCCAGCCAGATGTTTATGAACTTCTGAAGGTAAATCTAATTTCCATAAAGCCTGAAATATCAGAGACAAGCCCTTTTGTATCCCTGGTCAGCACTGGGCAGCTTCACAGATTGTCTTTCCTGTAAATGCTGGTGACTTCACGTTTTGTATTTGCCAAGCTTCTGAACTAAGAGATCAATTACACTCTATGCTCCCAGATTCATAAATCCACATTGATCAGCAGATTCCTAGAACCCAGCTCACCATTAGTCCCAAGGTTGAAACCTTTAGACTTTCTAAGGGTTGAAAGCAGCATGGAGTGTTAGCCTGTGTCAGAGAAAATTGAAGGTTGGAAAAGTAAATCACGTGAGAGAAAAGGAGGAACCAGGGAAAGGAGGGAAAGAATAGTAGAAGGAAATGGTAGTGAAGGATGAGAAAAGTCTGGGTTAAGGTGGGCAACAAACTGTGGTGCCAAAATAATGACTTTGTGTGCAGGCATGCACATATGAGTGGTCACCCCCACAATCCTTTGGCATGAGGACCAGGCTTTGGGAGCAGGACAGTTCTACATTCTCTCCCTATATAAATTTGCAGGTCAGGCTGAGGTGCAACAACACAGTGTGGCTGATAGGCTGGAAGGCGGGGGAGGGGACAGACCCTCAGACACACCACCTCCTCCACAAAATACACCTCCCTTTTTTCCCCTTCTTTCCTCCAGAATTCAGGTCTTACATTTTTAACCAGCCTTAAAATCAAGTCCCCAATTGAGTGCCGAACCCACACCACTTTTGACTACGACTACATGTGTACATCTCGATTTTTCCTGTTTCTTTGGAGATCACGGGTAACATATAGGCTGCACATGGGCAGCTGAACATGCAGTGTGCTTAGGAGCTGGGGAGGGCTTACAGAGATGAGTGGGAGGTTGCACAGGAGATGTGCTCCACAGGGAGAGGGGAAAGGTGCTGGCACGTGTGTCTGGAGGGGCAGAGGGGAGCTGCATGGAAAGAACTCGCTTGGAAGCCTGTGCTGACGAGCAGTAAGATAATATGGTCAAGGGAGCTAATGGGGCATCTGTCGCAGGAACGAAAATCTCTTTGTAAGATGGGGAAAGGTCTTTCTGGAAACCAGAGAATAAGCCAAGATTGGCATTGGGCAGTATCTAGGCTTTTCTGCAGGAGCTGAGAGCAAAACTGTGAGCAGGTACAATTTCTCATGGGGGAGCACACGCATGCTGGAATCCACCTGGTCTCCTGGGTTGTTTCATGGAAGACAATAGTGAAGTAGGTTGAGAGCATCTAGGAGAGGACAAAGGGGTTTGGGGTGGGAGTGGGAGGAGTGGAGAACTGAGCTTTTCCTGGCTGAACTCTATCCTGATTTCACAGTTGCTCTGCCTTGGAATGAATGCTTGTGTTCCCAACAGCTTATGATGAACTGGCAGACCTGGAGAGCTTGTACCCAGAAGCAGATGCTGCTGTTGAACTTGCTGAGTCAGAGCACACTGAGCTGGGCAGCGAGTCAGCGCCAGTACGTACCTGGTTCCCAGAGACGTTCATCTGGACTCTGGTTCCCATCAAGTGAGTAATTATGGGCTGTGGCTCCACAGGGATCCAGACTTTCTACCAGACACAGTAGAGGGAATGGGCAGGAGCAGAGCAAGGGCATTATTACCTTCTGTGCCCAAAAGAAAAAAGGGAGGTATGAAGAAGTGGATAAAGACAATGGAGTTTTGGTTCAGTTCCTATCTCTACTTGAGATTTTCCAAATGCTTCTGGGAATTTAACATCACAGGCTCTTGCAGGATGTAAGAGGCCTCCACAGGTCCATGGCTCCACATTCTACACACGGCAGGTCCAGTTAGTTCAAGCTGTAGTCAAGTACTCTGTATCTCCAAGGATGGAGATTCCTTAAACTGTGTTTTAGTGTTTGACCATCCTCATTGTATTTTCTTATGTCAGGTCAGAATTTCCCATGTTCCAACGGTGACCTTTTATCAATATGCACCTCAGAAGAGACATGTTCCAATAGGTAGTGGTGGAAGTGTCACATGGTACTCCATGGCACAGACTGGGTGTGTAACATGGACCCATGTGAGCCCTGTGTGCCCACAAAAAAAGAATTTCAGGTGCAACACTACTCAGAAGCAAATTTTGAGTTGCATTTTCCTCTCAGTCATTCCTTGCCCACCTATTTGCTATCCTTCCCATACCTCTGTTCTACTTGCCAGGAAGCCCTCGCACCCGCTTCCATTTCATAGTCTGAATTTCTGCATTTGTCTTCCTAAGAGAAATCTTTCTGGGATAGGCCCAACCCCTTCCACTCTGTTTTCTCCTCAGTGATTCAGGGGCTGCTGAGCTAGCTGTCACAGTACCTGACAGTATCACAGACTGGAGAGCCATGTCCTTCTGCACCTCAGAGAGCCATGGGCTGGGAATCTCAGAGACCACCAGCCTGCGGAGCTTCAAGCCCTTCTTTGTGGAACCTACTTTGCCCTATTCTGTTTTCCGGGGAGAGTCATTTCCCCTGAAAGTCAAAGTCTTCAGCTACCTGAAGCAGTGCATGGCGGTGAGTGGCTCCCTCCAGGGTGGTTTCTGAGCAGAGAAATGTGGTAGGTAACTACTTTACTAAAAGAGAACTGAACAATGGGGCTGCCTCCTTTGACATTGGGCAAAAGACACCAAGGAAGTTGTTCAGTTTAATTCCACACGGAGCTATGGCTGTCCAGTTTATCCCTCTCCAGAAGCCAAACCCTACATGACTGCATGTCTGTGTGACACTGCTGGTGTCCCACAGATACTGCAATAGGCCATCATCATACACACCCTTGGCTTCTGGGATTGACTGTTATTTGAATCAAGGACCTGAAAGGAAAAACACAGCAGCAGCAGCAGCTTTGTAACCTAAACTCCCCTTTGTTTCACCTCTAGCTCCAGCTTAGCCTAATGGACTCCAGGGATTTTGAATTTGTGCATGCAAATGTTGGGTTCACTCTTTGTCTGTGTCCTGATTCAGCAAAAACTTTTTCCTGGGATGTAAAGGCTACAAAATTAGGTAAGGGGTCGGGGAGGGGCAGGAGTGGGAGGCACTTGCAGAGCTGCTTGAGGAAACTAGAATTGGGCTGGAAGGGAGACTGGGCTACTGTGCAAAGTGTGAGTGAGCAGCCTTAGGCTGAGCAAACTAAAATGTGGGCATAGATGTGCCAACTGGCCTCTTGATGTTTTGTCTTTTAGGGAAGGTGAATTTCACTGTCACTGCTGAGGTGATGGAGCGGGAAGATATTTGCACTGAGCGTACAGCTGTTGTGCCAGAGTCCGGAGAGAAGGACACAGTGGTTAAACACCTGCTGGTGAAGGTCAGGCTGCACTTGAGGGTTCTGTCAATGTTGGGACTGGGTCAGGCTCAAGACAGCCTGAGCAGGTGGCTTCCCAGGCTCTGGAAAGGAAGAGTGAGCTGGGGAGGTGGGTACATTTCTCAGGGAGGCTGGTTGAGGAATTATTCTAAGGGTAGGTTGGGTTGAAGCATGAGCCCCTTCCCAGGATGGGACAGAGATGTCAGAACTGCTTGCTGAAAGGGTGGAGGGGTCAAAAGCCATTTACCAGCCTAGAAACCTGCTCCCAGTATAACATCACTGTTGGCATGTCCCTGCTGTCTGTGTGAGGCCCTTTGCCATGGCCCTTGAAGATGGAAATGGTGCTTGCAGGAAGGTGGGGTGCTGCACAGCTGCTCTCTGATTTCACTGCTCTCCCTTCTGAGCTGACCAGCCTTTTCCCCACCAGGCAGAGGGGCAGCTGGAGGAAAAGACGCGCACCTCACTCCTGTGCCCTGAAGGTAGGTGCAGAGACCCCAGATACTGTCTTACCGCTGCGGCTGTGCTTGTGCACAGAACAAGATCAGACAGAAGCAGTGTGATGTCTGAGCAACTCTAGGACTATCTGGAGGTGTACAGGGAGCAGAAAGGGATTTTGGGGCTATTATGGGTAGGCAAAGCCATTCAGCCCTATCCAGTATTAAAAGCTCCTGGCAGCACTAAGCTACAGTCTAACCACATCACAGTCACTCATCAGTGGGTGGCAGGATCTCTGTATCATTCTCTTTTTCAAATGCTGATTTCACTCAGTCACTGATGAGGTGATCCTAGCCCTGTTTACACCATCTCCTGGGGGATGCCTGTGACTCTGTCATCTCCTGCTCATGCCTGTTGTTGTTCTGATGTTTTTGCTGTTTGCAGGAACTTCAGCTTCAGAGACAATCACTTTCAGTATGCCAGAGAACATTGTCCTTGGGTCAGAGAGAGCCCATATCTCTTTCTTAGGTGAGTTTTTAGAAGGGTCTTGGAAAGCAATATTTTTCCCTGCAGGACACTTCTGGTGACACTGTGTCTGCTTTAGCAAACAGAGTAGTAAGAGGGAACATGTACAACAAGGTGTGATACTGCCTTCCAGAGAAGTATCCCATCTCTCTTATACAAGTGGCACTGGATGGATGTATAATTTCCCCAAGCCAAGGTAAAGATAGACAAGTACCAAATCACTGTTCTTACAATCTATAGACATTGACATCACATGAGCAGAGGTGAACTGAGACCAGTCTTAGCAGGTTATCTGGAAGATTGATGAGACCAGGATTGTTTTATCTGCAAAAATATGTATAGCTCCCAAAGCTGTGGTTCTGTCCTACAGGTGACATTTTGGGAACAGCACTGGACAACATAGATGAGCTTCTCCAGATGTCCAGTGGTTGTGGTGAGCAGAACATGGTTCATTTTGCCCCAAACGTCTTTATCACACGATACCTTGAAGAAACAGGACAGCTGACTCCAGAAATCAAACGGAAGGCAATTGGCTATCTGGAAAGCGGTGAGTGGATTTCTGCTCATTAAGCTGGTGATGCCTGCTACAGTAGTTCTGTGGTGGGAATCTCAGCAGAGGCCTGGTGCTGAGCAGGATTTGTGCAGCATCATATGCCTGACACCTGGCAATTGCAGCAGTGTAAATCAGGCTACTGCATGTCAGCGGAACAAGCAGTACAGGGCACCCCGCTGCTGAATTCCTCAGGGATAATGCCCCCTATAAGGATCAGCAGGATTGGTGGGGCAGGTTGTCACCTGGAGAACAAGACAGGCAAACAGCATCCTCACTACCCCCAGCCTCTTCCCACAGGATATCAGCGGCAACTCCTGTACAAGCACACAGACGGCTCATACAGTGCCTTCGGGGAAGGAAGCGAGCCAGGAAACACTTGGTAAGCAGAGATATCCAGACATAACTGAGGAACAACAGTTTTACCTGGGCAGGCTCAGGCTGGCTTGGAGTTTGGTCTGGGGAAACTGAGGCGGTCTGAAGGTGTGGAGTTTCAAACAGAAATTGCTCCTGAGACCTTTCTGGGAGGTGTCATGGTTTAAGCCCAGATGGAAATTGAGCACCGTGCAGCTGCTCACTCAACATCATTGTCATTCCAAACCCAAAACACAGCACTGTGACAGCTGCTGAGAAGAAATTAACTCTACCCTAGCTGAAACCAGGACCATATCCACTCCTTATTCCATACCAGTTATGTAATGACAAATTTCACAGTCCCCAATAACCCATCACCTTCCCTGTTTATCTGTTTTACAGGTACACAAAGATCATTCTCTTAGTCTAAGAAACACCTCTATCAAATGTGACAATGAGTTAACTTGAAGTTTGTGTTTGAGCACCCCAAATGAGGCTGATTCTGAAAACTTGGTAGCAAAAGTACCTTCTTTCCAGGTTTTTCAGAGTGGTCTGTGCTCAAATAGGATTGGGAATAGGTCTGAGTGAATTCACTGAAGGTCAGCCCTCCAGGGCAACAAAGCAACCTGTTGGAAATAGCAGAGCTCTGAAAGTCTGAAGAATTTAATTTTTTTTCTCATGCTGCAAATGGATCTGAGCTCAAGCTTCAAGAACTTCTAACTCATGTGCATTGCTTCAAGTTCTCCATCTGCACAGGGAATCTGGCCTGCTGGCAATTCTACAGGGATGACACAGTAGAAGACAGAGACTCCTGTCTCCTACTGGAGATGAGCATCAAGTGACTGGTTCAGTTCTATTTTCTTCTTCCTTCTTGGCTCTAGGCTTACTGCCCTTGTCCTGAAGACCTTCAGCCAAGCCCGGGACTTCATCCACATAGATGAACAAAATATAAAGGATGCTGCCAGTGCCCTGATTAAAAGTCAGACTCCATCTGGCTGCTTCAAGAGTGTGGGGAAGCTCTTCAACAATGGTCTGATGGTATGACATGTCCTGATGGTTCATTAGGTACTTCAAAGCACCTTCATTTTCTGGTCCAGCTTGGGTGCCAAGAACAAATGAAATCTGTTTCCGGAGGAAGGCTCTAAAGTGCCCAAGGTCCCCCTGGGGTGACACTCAGGGTTGCTTAGTCATGGTGGCCCTTTTTTAAGTTATGAATCATGGAGGTTTTTCTTTGATGTTGTACACATGGGAACTGAACTGGTGCCCTGCCCTACCTCCTTCTCAAAAGCTAACACATGCCACCTTGCAGCAGGGTTGTGGGAACATCACTTTCCCCTCACACTGAAATCTGCTACTGAAAATCTTATGCAGGGGAGGGAAAGGGAATGTGTTCAGCAGAGGGAGGGGATCAGCTACCCAGAGGAGTTTGGGGAACCTTGGTGGAGAAGTGCTCTGGTAAGCAGGACCTGCAAGAGTAGACACCAGTCCTGGAACTTCCTTAGGAGGAGGAATAGGACCAGCGTGATTGCCTGTGCTGGCTTTTGCTAGGACAGCAGAAGGCTCTGGAAAACTTCCCCCTCTCCCTTCTCACGGCAGCCCTTCCCTCTGTGTTCTCTGGTGTCTGCAGGGTGCCGTGGAGGAAGGTCTGGGGCTGAGCTCTGTGATTGTGACAGCTCTCATACACTCGGGGGTGCCTCGCTCCGTGAGTACCAGCAGCAGGGGCAGGCTGTGTGCACAGCCTCTCAGCACTGCCTTTGTGCTACCAGTGTGTGTTACCAATTATCTCCTCATGTGTCCTGTCCCTGTTTCCACCCTCCTCTGTATAACCTTCTCAAACACCCTGCCCACAATGAGTGTGATTTCAATTGTATCCTAGGACCCAGTTGTGGAGAAAGCTTTGAAATGTATAAGGGACATAGTCAATGCTGATACTGGCAGTCCCAACCTCTACAGCCTGGCACTGGCTGCAAATGCCTTTGCAGTGGCAGGTGACAAGGCCCTCAGGCAGAAAATCCTCAGAAGATTGGATAAGGCTGCCATAATATCAGGTACGACAGACGGTGGGGTAGGAGGGAGGGCCTTTGGCAGAACTGACTGGAGATCTCTGTGTTGAACAACCAAGGGAATGAAGGTCAGGAGTGAGGGGATACTGGCAGAGCTTTGTGGGGAGTCCAAGGCTTGGCAATCCAAGCCTCAGATTGCCAAGCTCTCCCAGGTTATGTCCACACTGTGAGACAGATTGTCTCTATGGATAATCTCAAAGTCCTGACCTCCCGGTCACCCATACCAAGGGAGATTCATGGATATTGTGGAGTTCCTCCCCAGCCTGCAGGCCTGTTTTTTTACTGAGAAAAGCAGGGTCTGGGGAGCAAATAGGGAGCTATGCACCCATATCTTGTCCAGCTGTATTATGTCCAATGTATGTGTTTATTTAGCACCTAGATAGAGGGGCTAAGTAGAGCTCCAGGGTCACTAGATACAGCTACATGGTCCATAAATGTTCCCACTCCACCTCTAGATGACCAAATATTCTGGAGTCAACAGTCCAAACAGGAAGAAGATTCCTTATCTTGGTATCGGGCTCCATCTGTTGATGTGGAATTGACATCTAGTATCCTCATGGCTCACCTTACAAAGTCAAGTTTGTCATCAGATGAAATCAGAAAGGCATCCCAGATTGTGTCTTGGCTCACCAAGCAGCAAAACCCATATGGAGGCTTTGCTTCCACGCAGGTAACCCCCTTGAACCATCATCATCACATTCAGTGCTGGTTTTTTACTAATAGCCCATAGTAAAAAAGAAAAATAATAAGTTTTAAAAAGATGCATTGGACTTAAAGGCCCTGGGAGCTGGGAAAAGGTGAATATTTTTATTCCTCTCAGATAATCCTATGCTAAAAGCCAATGGGAAAACCTCAACCTTTGTTGTGCCGTAGTTGTAGCAGGAGGGAGGGCAAGGCTAAGGACTGGACTTGCAGGCATCCTTCTTTTCCTGATGTTTGTCTCATTCCACAGGACACAGTGGTTGCTCTGGAAGCCCTAGCCCTGTATGCAACCAGTATCTTCAGCAAGGATAGCCCTGATCTTCAGGTTTCTCTCACTTCCAAGGGGTTCAGCCAAAACTTCCGAGTAGACAGAAGCAATCGCCTCCTGCTACAGACAGTGGAGCTGCCAGCCATTCCCCAAGATTATACCCTGCGTGTGCAGGGCCACGGATGTCTCTTCATGCAGGTAAGCCCCAGGAAGTAAAAGTCTGTCTGATGAAAAGCCTTGAAAGCCAGAGGACATCTTACCTTGGTACTTAGCCAACACTGAAAGCAAACTCCTGCAGTAACTTGCAAGAATCTGGGTTTCAAGGCTGGTGGGAGTAGCTGTGATCCAACAGGAAGGGAAAAACAACCCCCCAAGTGAAATCTGGATTATCTCCACCCAGCCAGAGCATCTCATCTCCTCCAAGAAGTCCACCAAGAGCAGTGCACTATTAGCAGAACCTCTGCTTCTGCCACATAGTTTTCTCTTACACCACTGCAAGACAGCAAACAGCAGCCGAGTCTACACAAGGATACTCTCCAGGAAAAAAAACAAAACAACACACTGTTCTCTGCCATCCAGCTTCTTTCTGTCCTGGCAGGCCATCCTGCGGTACCACATCCCTCCACCCAGGAGCGAGGCCACCTTTGCCGTGTCCGTGCAGACAGAGTGCACCACGCCCAAGGCCACCCGGTTCCCTGTCACCATTCGAGCTCGGTAGGAGACTCACTTGCCCCTTTCCCTCCCTATGCTGAGAGGCTTCTGGCACCACTGCAGTCCCTTGCTGGCAGGGTTCCCCTTCATTCATGAGGCCCAAGTGCTGAGGTGATCCCACTCATTGAACTGTACTATCCCCAGCTGGGTGAAATTCATAAGGCCCCAGAAGGATGGCTCTAGTCCTGTCTTGTTACCATGCCAGTCACCACATGTTCTCCCAAGGTCTGTGGGTCTCACCCACTTGTAGGATTAGGTCTCAAAACACTAATGATGTCAAGGTCCTGTGGGACTGACACATATTGCTAAGTGTTCCCTCCTCTGCTCCTGGTTGACTGTCACACCACTCTCCACTGCTGCACTCCTGCCTGACTTGGGACACAACTGCCAAGAGAACAGGCATAGGATGTGATATTCCCTGCCATGCCTAAAGAAGGTAACACCAGAAGGCTTCCAATGAACTTATTCTCCTTGGCTCAGCACAATTAAAAGAGAGATCAAGGGAAGCACAAAGATTTATTACAGTACAGAAACAGCTATGCTTACAGGAGAAACACTGGAAAGAAAGGCAGATTCCTCCACCTGAATACCAAAGCTGGGCTGGAGTGTCTGGAGATCATGGCTCAGAAAGTAACATTAGTGCTGTCCCCTGGGTTCCTGCTGCAGCTACACAGGGAACCGTGTGTCCACCAACATGGTCCTGATCCAAGTGGAGCTGCTGTCTGGATACAGCCCCGTGGCAGGTTCACTGGAAGAGGTGAGACTGCGAATTTGTGTTCAGCTGGGATGGGAACAGTGACGGATGTCCATCATTCAGGATTGTATGCAGAAATGTGATAATTCCTGGGGGCAGAGAAACATGGTTATTTTCTTCCTAAGAAATCATTATACCCAAAGTCTTTTCCAGGCTGCATCTTGCCTTCCCCTACATCAACAGTTTCCTAGCCGTGTGAATATTTTGCCCATACTCTCACAAGGACAAATACCCCTGAATATATCTGCTGTGTATTAAAGCCTTTCTGACATTTTCCCTCTATTTTCAGCTAAAGAAAATGCCTTTAGTGAAGAAAGTTGAAAGCAAAGCTGACCAAGTCGTTGTCTACTTGGAGGAAGTGAGTGTAATTTGGGCTGACATCATCATTAAAGGGGCTATGAACTGACAGATAGCTTTTAGCTTTTTAGCTTACTCTTGTATGCTGGTTTCATTAGTATTTTTTGTATTTAGAGCTGTTGTTCCTGCATACCAGCCACATGTGCCGATCTGGAGAAGTGTGTTGTGTCAGTCTGCAGTATTTCATCTGTAGAACCACTAACAGGGCCATTTAACTTGGGTTAACAAGGCTAACTCTGAAGTTAAGCCTACATCTCTTGGCACTGTTCAGAGACTGTTGAAAGACCATATACATGGTGCCTGTTTAGGATTGGGGAGTAGTAAAAAGATCCATCTAGTAAATCCAAACAAGGCTTAAATCTTAGAAAGCTGTTAAGCAGCCTGAATGCAGTAGGGAGCATGGACAATTGCGCATGAATTTGGCCAAAATAATTTAAAATGAAACCAGGTGGTTGTGTGAGCAGGAGTTCTCACTCCACAGCCTCATGAATCAACAAATTAACAACCACTCCAGCCTTTCTCTAGCTACATGAGTACCTAAACAGCTCCAGAGACAAGACCTGGCCTGTATTTAAAGCTTCAGCATTTCCAAGGAGCACTTCTATATTTCTGTGGTTCTTCATCCTCAGTTTCTGTCAGTAAGCTGTGCTAAGCTGGCCCCATAGGAAGCAGGTTATTGCCATGCGGATGCATTAGGCTTGCAGAGATGCTGCTTTTGTTACATCTACAGAACAGAGCAGAAAGGCAATACAGAGAAATATTTCAGCTCAGGCTGCCAGGTAGCACAAGGTACACCACAATCAACAGCAGTTCATGTAACTGTTCATGTACTATCCAGCAGATGTTCATCCATACCTTGTATTTGTCTGCTTAATGATGAAGGTTATGTGAGACTGGAGAATGGGAGCTGATATGACTGTGAATAAGAAAGTAGCCACTGAGGCAAGATGCATGAAGGAGCTCAGAGCAGAGCTGGAGGGGAAGGTGGGCTTGGTTGGAAACACTACGGCTACATTTAGGTACCTAATGCACACTGACTCTGTAGGTTTGATGTTTTCCATGAGCTCAGTTAAACTAGGTGACCAGTAAGGGGACATAGTCATAGAACGGGAAGTAAAAGATATTTCTGAGATGGATTTGAAAGCAGATCTGTTACAGTGCTGAAGTCTCCATAGAGCCTGAGTGCAAGCAGGTGAAAGGGACTCTTGCAGGACTTTGTTTCTGGCTTAAACCCTTGCATTTCTTGTTCTTAGCTGACTAGACAGCCTCAAACCTACACTTTCCTGGTGGAGCAGGACATGGAAGTGAAGGATCATAAACCTGCTAATATCAAGATCTACGATTACTACATGCCAGGTGAGCTCAGATGCTATACTGAAAAAACCTACCAAATGTACTTCTGGAAAGAAAATTTCTGAATTTTGTTGAGTGTAAGACAATACCATCCCTGACAAGGTTATTATCTGACTGCCCCTTAGAAGCTCTCTAGGAATGGACTTACCCTGTTAGTTTTCAAAATGGTAGATCCTTCTCTCTCTGGCCCTGAAACTTGCAAGCCTGAAGCTGGCATGTAGAGCCATTCAGAGTTTAGCTCTCCCAGCAAGAGTGGAGCAAGAAGCTGTGCTTTTGGACACTCATGTTGTGGAAGACAGCAAAGGCAGAGGGGCCACAGTGAGGGGATGACTCAGAAGAGCAAGGGCCCCCTTGGAAGAATGACAGCAAAACCAACTTGCCCTATGGTCTGTGGGGTCCCTAGTGGGAAGAAAACTAGAAATGTGTCAGGGATTGCTATTCCTTCAGAAAGAGAGGAATTGGTAACTATAATGGAGCTCTTATGGTCTTATGAGTTGGATGAATCCTGACGAGCTACACAGTCATGGGTACACACCAGTGGCTTCATGTGTCAAGCAGAGGAGGGTTGTAGCCTGTACACTGAGGGAACACCTCTCCTAGGAACAGTGGCACAGTGCTGGATTGCTTTGGTGAGATTTTGTGAAGTCTATCTCAACAGCACTTTTTTTCTTGTCTTCCAGAAGAAACTGCAGCTATGAGCTACAGTGTCCCGTGTGAGTGAGGTGAGAGCCCAACACCTCTTTTGTTATCATAGGCATGGTCCTGAAGAATATGGAAAGGGAGGGAGATGCAGGCAAAGCCCTTGGTCAAGAAACTTGCCAGACTGCAGATCCAGGGTAGGAAGCGATTTGCAATGTCAAGCAAGGGCGAGTTCCTGTATTCCAGTGGTTAAACTGAAGGGAAGGGAACTGAAGTAGAAGATTTGATGTGACAAGCTCATGACAGAGTTGGAGGTATGTTGCAGAAAACAAGGGCTGCGTGTACCAAGTACTATCACCAGTCCTGGCATTTTGTATCAAATACACTGTTGTCAAGTCAACACAGTTCCTTTTCCTGGCACTTTCCCTGCAGTTTCTCATCTCTCCAGCCCTGTGCACACAACACACTATGTTCACCTTTACTGCAGGGCCTGAATCCATTTTAGTGCCAAACTTTTCTCTATCTCAGCCTGGCTTCTGATCCACACTAAAGAATGGGCACCTACCTATCCTCTTTCCAGGATGAATAAAGGCAAGGCTTAAGCCTGACCAGTGCCTGCCCCTGCTCTACATTTGCTTGTACCTGTGTACTTTCCTGCCCACAGGACTGGGAAAACCTGCTTCATGAATCACCTGTAGGGAGGCACACAGCCCTGTCCTGCGATGTCTGCCACAAGCTGCACACCCTTAGTAGGAGATTCTCACATAGACTTTGTGTAGATAGAGTGAGAGAGAATCTTAGATATCTTACAATATCTTACAAATATCTTACAATATTCTGAATTGGAAGAGATTCACAAAGATCATAGAGTCCAGCTCCTCTCCCTGAGAGGACACCCCAACAATCACACCATGTGCCTGAGAGCATTGTCCAAGCACTTCTTAAACTCTGTCAGGCTGATGCTGTGACCACTTCCCTGTTCCAGTGCCCAGCAACCCTCTGGGTGAAAAGAGCCCTGTGCTTCTTGGCCTGACAGTACCATTTGGTCACAAGGTGCAAAAAAGGCCCCTGAGTTCCCAGTGGTTAGTTTTAATACTTCAGGAACAAAGATTTTTTTTTTTTGTCTTTTATTGTCTTCACAGGAACAGGGACAGGCCCATCCTCTGCAGTCTCTGTCCATCACTCTGTCCTTTGTCACCCTACCAACTGTCACCACATGGAGATATGAAGAAAAGAGAAAATACTGGGAATTTCCTGCTGAACAGTTAGTTTCTGAAAGGCTCAGACTGTGTGTGGTGTCTTATTAAAAGTAGGAGACTAGATATGTCTGATTGAGTGATCATTCAGGTTTACCATTTTTCTCCAGAATCAGAAAAACTGCATTTAAGAGCACCTGGGAACAATAACTTTTCCACCTCTGCTCATGTGCAAAACTCTGCCCCTCTAGTTGCAGATGTGCACAGAAGGAGGTAGAGCATGCACCTTTGCTTCAGAAAAGAGCTGATCCATACACTTAGACACAGAGAGTTCCTCTTTCTAGCTGGATACAGGCTCCCCACTGATTACCATTCTCCTTCCCATCTTTGCTTACATTCCCTTTTTTCCCCCCAAGCCCCAACATTTCCTGATGGCGCTGTTTGTGTCATGCAGGAACTTGCTGCCTACCTCAACTACAAACAGCACTGTATTCAGCCAAGGCTCGCTCCTCTGCAAAAGGAAATGAGGAAGTTGATTACACATGGATGCACATAGAGATGACTGCATGTCTCTTCCAATCAGAGAATCAGGAAACCAGCTCCCAACCCCAGGGTAGGAGGAAATCTGCAACCCACCTGGCTGGTAGTAATCATAGATTTTGAGGCTGGCTGGTTTCAGGTTCTTCACCTGAATTACTTGTTCCAGTTGCAGAATAAAAGTCTGAGATTCATCATTGAGCTAGTGGAGATGGAAGGAAATTAGCAAGGAAGGGGAGAAAGAAGTCATAGCATCTTCATCTTCCCTTTTTTGTTCTTCTGCACTCCATCTCTAATTCATTAGAGATTCTGGGTTTTAAAAATGGAGTATTCTGTGAGGAATAGCACTATTCTAACCCAATGACAATGAAATTGGGCAAGCTTCCTCTGCCCACAATTTTACCAGTGCTCTTTCCTTGCCTAGAACAACCTTGGGCTTCTCACACAGCTCCTTGTCCTCTGACCTCTTGCTCTCACTGTGCCAAACCAGATGCTTTTGTTCTCACTTACCTTCTCCAGATAAATGTAGACCACATTAGCTTTCACTTCTATTTTCTTAACAATCATTCTGTTCTCCAGCTGGGATAGGAAACAATAATAAAAGGAAATTTGTAACCATTTTCCTTCCAGTTTCCTGACCTGAGGGACCCACAGTTATATTGAAGGGATGAAGAGCTGGACTCTGTCTGGAACTGTCTTTCTCACGCAAAGGGGTTTTAGTGGTTATATCTTTGCTAGTCCCTCCTAGACATCTCTTGTGAGCATCTCAGGGATGAACCATGCTGTCCCTGCCCAGGAGAGAGGAATCTCCCCCTCTGGAGACAAAAGGATGTGTGGATAGTACCAATGACTGACGTGTTTGTCAGCAAACAGGTGCAGGCATCTGTAGAGATTCTTGTTATTTCATCTCACTGAGTGTTTAAACTGCTTTTAAAGAACTGTATAGGCGCTGTGCAAACAATTCATCTTTCTGTTTATGGTTTAATTGGAAAACAAAAGAATCTGTTTAGCTAGAGTATGTCTGAGAAATCTTGTCTGAGAATTTCTGACAAAAAAATCCTGGTGTTAGCACACCCAGCAGAACATTCTGTTCCTGGCCCAAGTCCAAATAGTCAGGGGGAGAAGCTGAACCACCTCTAATCTCCCTTGTGGGGGCTATATGAAAACAAGAGGTTTTGGTGCAATTACAACAACAAAGGTCCCCTGCAAATTTAGCTAACTCCTGACCTGAAATGAACAGTTCCCAAAAGGAGTAAGCAGGCAGGATCCATTTACCACAGCTTTTTTATTTCAAAGTCCTTACCAATGTCCTGGATCTGGAAGTCATGACGAATCCAGACAGCAGGGAGACCTCTATGATCACCATGTTGGATGTGACTCTGCTCCCAATGTAGCTGGAGAAGAAAAAACAGAGGGTCTGGCTCTGTGAAAACAGTGCCCTCCCAGCACCCCTTCCCTCCACCACCATACCCTGAGCCAGGTACCCATCTGGGGCTGGGGACATGACAGCCACTGCTCCCTCTCAGAGGAATTAGGTGGCACCTTCCCTCCCCAAGCCTTCCACCTGTCCAATTTATGCCTCTGTCCTGTTCACCCCAAGTCCCTCCATTGGAGCCCTGAGACTTTCCTGGCTGCAGTCCCCAGGTGCAGTACATCCTGCTGGAGGAGGAAGCAACCCCTGGGGTCACCTGGCGAGGATGCGGATGGTGAGGACACGTGGATTCGCCTGGCTACAGTTGGTCAGCTCTGTGCTGACACGCAGAGTGAAGGTCACAGGAGTTCGTGGGGAAGGCTCGTGGTACCTCAGCACCGTCTGCAGGATAAGGGCCAGGCGTGGAAAGGACAGGTCAGGCACGGTCTCATGCAGGAGAAGAGGCAGAGGCCTCTCTCCACACTCATCCCACCTCCTCACCTGAGCAAAGACACAGCTGCTGCCGTGGGCCTGCAGCAGGAACTGCCCCGGGATCTCCACCAGTGCTGCCTGCTGCACCAGCAGCCGCCTCTGGCGGCTGACCTGGAAAGCCTTCCCAAAGGCCCTCTGGGACTTCACCCTCACGACTGCCTGGCCTGAGGAGCTGAACGTCCTCACTGCGTATTTTGCTAAGGCTTGTAAGGCAACCACCGTGTCCTAGAGAGGGAGAGAGAGTCACTCCTCTGAAAGCCTCAGCTGCAGTGACACAGAGCAGGAAGACCTCAAGAGGACGTGTCCTGCCAACCTTGCGCACAAAAGGATCCACAGGGAGCTATTTGTTACCTGGGTGGAGGCGAAACCCCCGTAGGCATTTTGTTGTCGCATCAGCCATGCCACAATGCCAGCTGCAGTTGTCATGTCACCTGCGTGCACCCGTGGCTTGGAGAGGTATGCCAGGAGCACATAGGCTGTCAGCTCTATGTCCACTGACTGAGTACCAGGCCAGAAGTCTGTGGAAGCTGGTGAGCTTGGCTTAGGGCTCCAGTGAATCTGTCCTCCTGCAGAAGGAAAAGGAGCATGAAGGCTATTTGTGGAAGACATAATTTGGGTTCAGAGGAAACAAACCCCATAGTGCTTCCAGGGCTTCTTCAGTTCATTCCCTGTACTCGGGATAGGATTGCTTCCTTCAGTTTACTCTCCAGGGCTTCATCTTGTCTCAGCTCACAGATTCTTAGCTCCTCCCTCAAATGGATTTTGAAATCCTCCAGTCTGAGGAAACTATTTCTGATAAGTCACAGCTTGTAAAATAACTTACTGTATTTTCAGGCACACAATGCAGTTAGAGGAAAAATACAAGGACTATGTATAAATACATATGTCATTTTTGACTGCTGTAGCTGGGCATATGTTACTCCAGAATCCCAGCAGTCAGCACCTGATTTGATGGCCTGTTCCTCCAGTTTGTACAGCAGCTCCTGAGTTGTCTCATAGTCCCCAGCCAGGGCAAAGGCATAGGCCAGCAGGGCTTCTGTGTAGATGTTGGTGATGTTGTGAATCACCTTCTGCAGGCAGTGGAGAGTAGTCTGCACCAGTTTGTCCTGTGTTGGAAGGAGACATGTTCCAAACTCTGACGGGTAAAACAGAGGGCTGGGGAACTCATCCCAGGGAGCCACACTATGTCTTCCTGATGTAGCTCCTGAGAAACCCAATAAATTACACACCATCTTCAGAAGGCAGGCAGTGCAACCACAGTGTGCACAGGGAGCCATAGCCACCAAGCACTATTGCACCAGGCCAGTTTAACGGCACTGGCTCTTTCAAGGAATGACTTCACCATCTGACCAAACACTGGCTTATTTCCAGAAGTTCCCTCCCAGTTCCTGGCCTGTAGAAGGCCAGCATCACAAGCTGATGTATCCCCACAGAGGTGCCCAGGTGTGGGAGCGTACAGGAGAGCGGGAAGGAGCTGAGCCTGCTCACCTTCAGTGGCTGACCCATCTCCAGCAGTGCTGCAGTGACATAGGCCCCCAGGGAGACTTCATCATCCACGCTGCCCTGGGAAGGGAATGCACCTCTCACTCTCTTAATTGGTGTTAGGAGGGCACACTGCCCAGAAGGAAAAGCGTTCCTCTCATATTTTGTGCACAATACCCTGCTCTCTTTAGGACTGGTTGCATGGGTTGCAGAACAACTTGCCAGGATCCTTTGGGATCCCACACTCCTTTGCTGTCACAAGTATGCCCAGTCCTTCCCCAGCAGTGCTACCTGCCCTGCCCACCTTTACCTTTAGGGAGGAGTGAAAAAAGGTCCCTTTGGTGGTAAAGCAGCCACTGGGGAGCTGGTTTTGCTCTAGCCAGCGTAGTGCATCCTGGATGTTCTTATCATCTATATAGATGTATTTTCTGGCTTGGCCAAAATTCTTGAGTACAAAAGCTGTCAACCTAGGAAGAGGATGAGTTGTGAGAAAAAGAGGCAAATTTAAAAAAAAAGGCATAGAGAAAGTCAGAAATCTTCTGCTGCTTGTCCCTGAAGTTAACACTGATGTAGTGGGGTGCCAAAAAAAAATTTTCACAAAGAAAGGCAACCTAAAAGAGGAAATGTTCCATGAGGCCCACCCAAGTAGCTCCTCTCCCTACCCCTGGCACCACAAATACACTGCTTACTGCTTTACCCAGTCATTTTACAGGTGGAAAACATCCTACTCCTTCTACCTTTACTTGTCCCACTTCATCTCCCCCAAATTACTAGAGACAGTCTGGAATTCCCCATTTTCTTCCTGTCTTTCTCCATTGGTCCCAGCCTAGACACAGTAGGTACAAGACGTACAAGGCAGCTCTTTCAAACTCCCCCAAAGAAGACTGTCCTTGAGGAGAGGATTTTTTATTGCTCTCACCTGATTTCTTCCAGTCATGTGTTTTCCACTCTTGGCTGCTGGGTCACCAGCAGCAGTACCTGGTGTTGTCTGTGGGACAACAGTGGGTACATAGAGACAAAAAAAAGACCTTTCATCCCCTGGGACCACATCTTTGTTGTTCCACTTCCTCAGAAACTCTGCTGCCTTGCCTGACTGCTTTTTCAAGTGGCTCAAGTCCCTTAGGCTCTCCCTGTCAGAGAGTTCCTGCTGTCTTCATCCAAAAGTAGGAACATATATCCTGTCAGCTTTCTCAGGCACATCAGGTGCTCTGACCCAGACAGGAAAAAACAGAAGCAAGGGATGTTTGCAGTGCTTACCAAGTGTTTCCTTCCCCATCCTTCTGCCCAAAGAAACTATAGGAGCCATCTCTGTGCCTATAAAGAAGCTGGCTCTGATACCCTGGGGATATGGGAACAGTTATTAATATGGCACAGTAACACAGAGGAGACAATGCTGGCAGAGTGAAAGAGCAAGACCTTCTGGTATGCTGGACACAGGGGAAGGCAGAGGAGCAAGGTAGGTCTGTTGCACTCACCATTGTGCAGGAGTCCTGTTGCCCTCTCCTTGATCTCAGGGCTCAGCTGCCTCGTCTTCTCCAGGTACTGCAGCACATAGACAATGGGGGCAAACAGCACCATGTTCTGCTCCCCACAGCCATGGGGCATCTGCACCAGGTGGTCCAGGTTCTGCAGGGCTGTCCCCATGAGGTCACCTACGCAAGGGTGTAAGAAACAAAGAAAGTGCAAGTATGATTCAAGGTGCTTTTTCAGCCAGGCAGTGGATAATAGTGCTTTATCTCAGCACAGGAGGAAAACACTGGAGAAAGGAGGAGAGAGGAGTAAACTAACAGAGTGCAAGTTAGAGAGTGGTGGCTGTTTTGCCTCTTGCCAGTCTGGCATTGTAATACAGGGTGACCACACCAGGGAGTCCCTGTGGAAACTTCCTCTTATCAGCTTTTGCACTCTGAAGAGCTCCAACCATAACAAGTGCTATTTGTAAAAGGCTGTGAGCAGAGCTGCAATTGCTCAGTCTGTGTCATACAGACAGACAAATACAACAGCACTCAGGGAAAGGTTGAAATGCATCTGGGTTTTAGCCAGGCTTGTTCTACCTGGCCATATGTCAAGCATCAAATTGTGAGGAAGCCAGCAGGGGTGCTAGTCAGGTGGTGTGAAGGTGTCCATATGTCCTCCAGCCAGTCAGAAAAGCCTTGTATTTTTTCCTCTGCTGGGGTTCTGTCACACAATATTCATGGCTACTTATGCCAGGCCTGGCTTCACACCAGTTCTGGCCTGTGTGTAAATGAGACCAGTGCAAAGAGGTATATTTAATGGTAGGTCTGGCTGGTCCCAGTACCCTCTTCCAAGTGTTCTTTTGCAACTTAGTAATGCTGAGAAAAATTTCTTCTCTCTAGGAGCTTCTGCTATAGCAGTTAAACTTAACAAGAAGGCAAGATGGGTTTGAGCTTTACTGTTTGTATCTACACAGTAAAAATAAAGGCCTAGCGTCTCTGCTCCAAAGTCCTAGCTAGAAAAGGAAGGATTATTCTCCTCTGCAGATTAGTCTTCCTATGAAAGCCAAAAATCTGAAAACCCGGTGTTTGTTGAGAATAGAAATACAGCATTGTCTCTTTTGGGCAGTTTCATGTCAAGTGGATTGTCTGACACCATCACCGAGTTAAGCCTTGCTCTTTGGTAACAGCAGTCTGTGAGCCCACCATAGAAGTCACTTACCTGAGATGGAAATGGAAGCCCTGGCAGATCCCTTTACCACACTGTCAGGGAGGCGAAGGGACACGGGTTCTTCAGCCATGTTTCCTGATAACAATGGGATAAAAGGTGCAGCATGAAAAACCAAGCCAAAAGCTTCTAACTGGAGAGACAAGACTGGCCCAGGTAAATGGGACACTGTTACATCCCGCTCACACCGACTGTCCTGGTCATTGCACCAAGCTGCATTGCCTGGAATTTTTTCAGATTAGGACATATGTGAGAGCTGTTGGTCAGGCTGAGGGCTCACCAAGCTTCACTTCAGCTCTATTCACTACACTTCACAAGGCTCACAAGAATCACAGCTGGACATCACTCAACCAGAGGACATCCTGAAGTGACTTGCAATGCTGCACAGACAAAGTGGGAGGGAACATACAGGAACATCCAGGGGCTGAAGTATGGGAAGGAGACTACAGAGTAGGATTTTGCCACCTATATTCAGTGGCAAATCCAGTAGGACAGCACATGTGGAAGTAATATTCTTTTGTGTCTAATAGGAAGTTAAATTTCCTACGTGAAATATCTTTTCAAAACTTTCTCTCATCAGACCTCCCACAGTTCAGTTCTACTCTCAGGTGTAGATATTTCAGGCTGCAGAACCCATTCAGGCTATCCACATACCTTGTCTCAGGCACATACCTCCTCTCGGGCACAGAAGGGAACTGTAAGACTTCTCCACTAACACACCCTCTGGCTGCCAGGGCAGAAACGTGAACATGGCACAGGAGAAACAAGAATATACATAAAATTCCCAAAAAACAGCAAAATTTCAAGAGCAAGTTCAGATCTGAATTGAGAAGTTAGTCCCCAGGCCCCAGTGCCAGGGGCTCCACCCTCCTCACCCTGGACAGGTCTGCACTGCTTCACTGCTCAAAAGATCAAGGGTAAGCCCAAGGGACAGGGCTCTCTGGTCAGTGAGCACATACAAAAGCTCAGGTACAACATGAAAAGCAGGGAAAGGTACAGGGAGAAACACAGATGTGGGAACACAGCTCAAGAGAGAGTACCACAAGAAGGGAATAGGCTTGGCTAGGTCCTGGGAGAAACAAAGTGAACTAAGCCACAGCCTTGGTATGCTATTGCTGGCCAAAAACTGAGTCAAGAAAGCCATTTAGACCACCCCAGTCTGCCTTCCCCCCAGGGCAGGGATATCATAGACAGAAGCAAGTCTGTTCTCATACTGACCTGGACCAGCAACTGTTTGGTCAGCGTGTGCCTCCCCCTCATGGTAGCTGGCATGGGCTTCCTGCCCCCACACCGTGACGTGGTGTCCAGTATCTCTGTCCTCACTGTGATATTCAGAGTCCCTAGCAAATAAATTCAACAGAGCCCTTTTCTTACTCCTGTGGCCAAATGGACTAAAGTTGCCTTAACTGACAGTGGTCTGAGATGCTTTGGGTTGTTGGTCTTCGTAACCTTAGTGGTTTGGACAATAAAGGTGAGCCAGAGAGCACTGACAGCTTCTTCTGACACCCCAAGCATGAGGAAACTTGGTGTGGCCTCACCAACAGTGGCTTCATTGCACTGCAATGTGACTGTAACAACAGAAGGGCCAGCAGCCCATGAACCCCAGCATATCCTTCCCATTGCACATGAAGCACAGGACCAGCAATACAAAATTCCCCCACCCCATGCAGCCTCTTCCTCCCCAGCTGATCCCACAGCCCTCTCTTGAGGAGTTCTCCATGCCACCCTCTCAGTTTCTGCTCTCTCTGGTGAGTCTGTCTAAGAAGATAGAAGGAAAGAAAACATGATGGATTGCGTGTTTGAACCATTAAGGACAAACTTCAGGATCTGGAGGAGATGAAGCTCTGCCAGTTTCTCTGGACCTCCCACTCTCACTTCAGTGTCAGGGTTCCCCATCACCACTCCCTTTTTGCTGCCATACCCAGCTGGACTGTTGTCACATTCCACATGAAGGTCTTGGACTCCTCTGCACACAGACAGTCCTTGTCCCTGCAAGTCTGACATGGCTCCACCTGGAAGTCTGAGGATTTAGCTAGGGACACATGGATCTGAGGGAATGACAGATGCAGGTGAGTGACTGGGCAACTCAGGTGAGACGGCTTGGCACAGTGAGCTCTAACATTGAAGGGCCTGAGTGTTACCTGTGGCACAGGCACACACCTGTATGCACTGCTGCAGGTAGCTGAAGACAGTAGCTTTCATCAGGAAGGTCTCTCCACGGATGACAGGATTCGGCAGTGTCATGTCCACAAAGAAAGGTTGAACTGTTCTGAGGCTTGTGGTCGGAGCAAGGCCAAACCCCCTCGCAGCCAAGCAGAACATGTTGACTTTCCACTCTGCAGCGGCAGCAGGCACTGTGACCGAGACATTCCTGCTGCCATTGGAGCTGAGAAGACAGAATGTGCATGAAGGAATTAATCTGCTGCAATGGGGAGTGCCATGGCCCTGCTGGGGAGGTGACGCAGGTCCTCATGCTTGGATCAACCTCTGCTGTATTACCAATGACTTTTGATCCAGTGGCTCACAGGAAGGCAGATCTCAGCAATTTCTTCCCTAGAGCCACAAACCCTGCTTGAATGCCATCAGTAATGGCTTTGTGCCCTTCTCCTGAGCAAGACACTGCCCAAGCATTGCAGCTCTGTACACTGAGTGTTCTGGAAAAGCAGCAGCACCATATCCTCCTGCATGCTGATTCATCAGTCTTAACCTAAGCACTGTGGCAACAAGGGCTACAGGTTTAGCTGGTGCACCCACCAAAACGAGAAGTTAGTAGAGTGTACTCCAGTGTGTGGTGGTTTGGTCTTAAAGTGTATTCCTGTTCCCTAAATCTGCATACACTTCAGTTCTGCACCTGAAAGTCTAGTGGTCCTGCAGTTTGACACACTACAAATGCAGGGAAGAGCCACAAAATTCACATGCAGAGCTCTCTTTAAACCTATGGCTGAACTTATACAAAAATGTGAGTCAGCCAAGACTCGATAACAAAGGGGTCATCCTTCTGTCTCTCTGCAAAGTCAGGAATCACTTACCCAACAGCGTACAGGGTCCAGATCCAAGTTTCAGGGAAATAGTGGTGAAGTCTTACATGGGTTGTAAACTGGGGTTGTTCCTTGGTGATTCTTTGGTCTTCTGCAGAAGGCACCCCTGAAAGAAAGAACAAGGAGTCCCACAAAAGTGGGAGGGGTGAACCCTGCCAATGATAGACAGCCTAGCACTGGGGCAAGAGGCAAAGCAAGTAGTAAGGGAAACATAAGAACAGTCTGGCAGAGGAAAGCACGAGGGAGGCAGCTGATTTCACAACAGAGAGAAAAAATGAAGGGAAAAGAGACTGGTAACAGAAGAACCAGCTTGCAGTGGGCTGATTGCAAGGTTTCTAAGACTTGGTTAGGCAAAGCCCCTTCCTGACCTGACCCAGAGTTGTTGCTTAAGAGACTAAGGACCTGCAGAAAGCTGTTCTAATCAATATGTCTGTAATTCTCTTAGGAATAGTATTGTTTGCTTGCTGCACAATACTCACAGGCCACTGCAAGAAATAGTTTAAATACAGACAGGCATGTGAGCCAGCTTAGTAAGATTAGCAAGTGCAAACTGAGACATAGAGAAAGAACATGATTGTCTTCGTGGTGGTGGGTGGGGACAGAAGCTGGGTCTCAGCACAGCCTGGGGGGCAAACATTGTAAAATAGATCCTGGCCCACACCTGGGTTTGTCTGCCAGGAAAGGGAGTGCCATCCTTTAATGTCAGGGAACATCCAGGTAGTGGCATTCTTCAGAGCCTCTTTTTATAGGGACTGGGTCAGTCCTACTGAGTCTGATGAATTGGGCAGCTAGACTGTGGCAGCAGCACCTGATGCTCCTCAGAGAGCCAACAACCACCACCAGCAAACCCCAAAGATCAGAGGGCTCTTCCACCTGATGTGATCTCATGTCCTAGGTAGGCTCCAAGTGCAGCTCACCCATGATTGGCTTCCTATCTGCCCGACGAGAGCACTGAGAGGGCTTCTTGATTGCAAGGTTCGAGAAGACTTTCAGTCCCATGTTCTATTAGGAAAAAAAGGAGAGCAGGGAAGGCAGAAAAGTGTCTGTCAGTGGTGAAGGGTGACTACTGCTCTTCAAAATTACTCTAAAAACCATTGGGGTCAGGACAACCCAGTGCCCAGACATCCCAGAGCAGCACTGGCCCAAGCAGACACAGTGCTGAGGGAGGCATGGAGGAGATCTGCCTTAAAGATGCCAAGAGATCTGCCTGGGAACAGCCCAAAGCAGTGGCAAAGAGCAGCATGCCAACAACTAAGCCATGACAATAGCCCATGGTCCAATGCTTGGGATTACACCTTGTCTCTCTTTTCTCTAAAACTGCAGACAAACAGTACACAGTCCAGGACCTCACTCCCAAGCCAAAAAATATGCAACTTGCTGGTCCAGGACCTCATCATCTTGCTTTGAGCATCTGTGGAGGGAAATATAGGTATTCATACGCTTAACAGGATTGTACATCTCTTGGGACAGCACAGCCAAGTCGGGGCAGACAGCAGAGTCTGTCTGGAGGAGGCAAGGCCTTCTCAGACTGCTTGGGGAGAAAGGTATCTCAGATGCTCATAATTGCAACAGCTCTAGGAAGAGTCATGAGATGATTACCCGGAAGAGGTTAAAGATGTCAGGCTGAAAGGAGTTCTGTGGCTTCCCTCGTAGCAGAGATGAGGAGGACTGGGGCTGCACACAGCGTTCAGAATGCTCTTCTACTTGGGCAGGGTATCCGTGTTGGTAGGCAGCAGGGAACAAACCATAGACCTAGGGAAATTCACAGGCAGGGAAGAACTGGGCAAGGAGCAGGTACTTCCGATACTTCACTCCATCCTCCCCTAGCATGCACATCTGTTTCTGTCCTTCTCCCTAGGCAGGCCATGCTTTCTCCTTCACACACAGACCTCCTCATTCATTAGCCTCCAGCTCCCCGTGCCACAGTCCCTGCCTGCCTCCCTAGCTCATCCACCACTCCTGAGGTTTTGTCTGGTTGCACAGACACTCACCATTTGGCTTGTCAGCTCATGGTGTGGTCTCATGTAGGACATGGTTTCATCCACTGCCTGGACTGCACACAGGGAGCCAGGGGCTGCCTGCAGCCTGAGCTGCACTGCTGACCCTGCGTGGGCTTCTTTATCTGGGAATTCTACCTTGACCTTGAGCAACACACCAGGAAAGGAATATGAAAAAGAAAGAGATGTGAGGAGGCTAACAGACAGATGGCATGGACAGAAAGAGGGAGACCAGCTGGAGTCTCCCCTGCTCAGCCACTGCTATGAACAGAAGTCACTGCTGAAGCTTTCCTGGTCCCTTGCACCGTGCTGCAGACATCCCCTTCCTCTCTTCTGCCCAGTTCTCTCTTGGAAGAATCCAGGGGTCTCCTTCCTCAGGCCTCCTGACTCCTCATCAGTTCTCCCCCAGCCACAGAGGTGAGTCTCACCTGGTTTTGGAAGCACAAGGCCACATCAAAACGGATGCTGTCAGCTGTGACCCCTCCGCTGGGGAAGATGGCGTACACCACTAAGGAAGGTGATGGGGACAAGTCGGCAGTGAAGGTCAGAGGGATGGAGAACGAGCCCTTCAACACTGAGTGAGGAAAGGCAAAGTGTTTTCATCATAGCCCCACCGAGACCGCCTTCTGCCCTTTTCCTTTTTCTGCTATGTAGTCCCACAATGTCAAACCAATTCCTGCTGCTGCACTGTCTGCCCTCTCCCTCCATTCTCTGACCCCATATACTCCATCTTCCCCTACATACTCCCAGTCTCTTCCTATCATTGTTTCATTCTCATTTTTTGCCCTCTTCCAGCTGACACAACTGCTTCTTCAGCCTCCCTCTGTCCTGTTGACAGACTGCTCAGGACCTTTGCATTGAGGGAATTTGGGAGAAACTCTGGCAACTCTCATGTCCAACCTAGAAACCCACTGGCTGCAACTGTTTCCCCTTGTCTGGCTGCCATTACTTACTGTTCAGTTTCCCAATCTGGATATTCCTCTGGCCCCTGATAACAATTCCAGACTTGCCAGTGACCTGCAGAAGGAGGGACATGGGATGAGCAGACTGCTGTTTGCCACCAGAATGCATCCACACTTACACACGTGCATCTTGTTCTCATAAGCAAAATAAAATCTCCAAAATGAACTGTGTCAAATCCAATCCCAGACTTCAGGTCCAGGATATTTGCAGACATCACAGCTGGGAGGAGAAGCTTTAGCACATGAGATTCTGATCTAGTCTGTTCAGTGAGGACAATGGATGGGTAGTGGGTTCACTGCAGATTAGATTCCCCTCTAGTATGCTGGCCTTCAGGCCAGACAAAAATCCATTTTCACCGAGCAGCTGCTTGATAACCAGAGTGAAAAAATGATCCCCCATCCAGTTTTAAAGGGAGGAGTGTTTGACAGCAGACACTTCCAGCTGCAGTCTTGGCAGACGCTAAGGAAGTGATGGGCTACAAAGACAGAAGTTTCCTCCCATCCATGGAGGTGACTGGGGCCCCAGCACCAGGACCATAGTGTGGCTAGGCTGAGCCCTACTGGGTGTAGCATTCACCCAGGTCCTTGGGAAGAAGTTCTACCTGCCATCCCTCCAGGGATGACCTAAATTATACCCTCAACTTTTCATTGGGGTCTGGTCTCATCAATGCAGCCTTTGCCCCCAGGTTACCTACTACCTTTACTCACATAATATGCAAAACTTATACGGCTGGTGTCTTCTCCCAGGTCATCCCGACTGAGTGTGAAGGTCACCTGAACATTCTGCTTCATCCCACAAGGCAGTGTTTCCATGGGTGGCTGTATGTCCAGGAAGCTCTTGGTTGTGACGTGGAAGGGCTGCAGGTGGTGGTAAGCGTTCGTGTAACTGGAGTCGGTTCTTCGAGGACTGCGCATGAGCTCCTCCAGTGTGAACCTCCCCTGAAAGGGCACCAGAGGCACACAGAAATGAAAAGTTTCATGCTTCAGAGCTTTGTTAGGCTGTCATCAGCTTGGTTTGGGAAAAGCTGTTGGCTTGGTGCCTTGCAGCTGGCTCTTCACAGGCAGAGCTGTGTGGTGAGCCCAGGCCTGAGCTGGCAGGAGGGTTGCAGGGCAGGAGTGGGGAGCACAGGCAGAGCTCAGGGATTCTCGCTTTCCAATATGCAGAGGTGGTGTTTACCTCCAAAGAGACTGATGAGCTGTTCCAGGCAGTTGTGTCGAGGTTGAATGATGCTATTCCACTGTCATCTGTGATGTACGTTTTGATAAACCGACGCCTCATGAACCTTATCACAAGATAAACTTTCCTGTTTTTCATACCAGTTCCATAGTGATCCTGAACCTTAATCTGGTGATGACAGGATGAGGTAGGAAAACCAAAGTCAGATATTTCTTCCAATGTCATACCCAAAACCTTCCTTTCTCTGACAAACATAGGCCTTCCTGTGTAGATGTCCTTAATTGCATTCCAGCTCCAAGAAGACAGGAGAACTGTACAACTCCCTCATTGCTAAAGTGAAGCTAAGCATGATTAAAATCTGTCTGCTCCAAAAGGTGTGACTAGAATACAAGGAGCTTCTCTCCTAGCCAACAGCTGAGGCATCCTAGCATCCCAGCATCCCTGCTGAGACACCATTCATTGCTCTCAGCAGATGCTGGAGGTGTAAACACAACAGAGAATCTGAAATGCAGCAACTGGAGCCACACTGCCAAGTAATGTGACAAAATGCAAGATAAAGTATGCTGTCTGAGGAGCAGGAAATGATTTGAGACAGCAAAATATTACTAGAAGCTATATTCCTTGGCAAATGACAGGGAGCGAAAAAGCAAGGGAAGAAAATCACCTTCCCCCTGTAGGGTACTCCAGGGATGTAATATTCATTGGGTGTCTCAAATACTGCCCTTGCAGCTGTCCTGGAGATGAGGATTTGGCTGGAGGTGTTGACCTGCACCCCTGTTGGAATGCAGAGTGCAAGGGAAGCAGGATCAGTACGAGAGGTGACTACTGCACTCGAGTTTAATCTCACTTTGTTATTCCCAACCCCTCTAAGCAGAGTGTCTGAAACTTCTTTACCAACAGCAGCATTCGTCAGGGTTTGGAGGCTGCTCCTGTGGCAGCTCCTTCTTTAGTTAACCTGTCTGCAAGTCTCTTTGTAGCCTCATGGACCCACACCACTCATCCAGCTCCTAGCCACTCCTCATCTGCTGGCTGCTGGCATAGTGGCTCTACATGTCCTGTGATGATCCCAGCAGCAGGGAGGAGAGGAGGAGGTGAGCCCTCTCTGACCTCAAATCCCCGGAATGGTACCTCTTGCCCTTGTACCTTCGCTGCTGAGCCCCTGGGTACCTGTGCCTGTCTCCAGGAGAGAGGCTTCTGCATAGAGTTTGTTGTCTTCCTCGCTGGGAGCCAGATTGAAGATTGATGTGCTCACAGAAAGGATGAAACACCCATTGCTCGCCGTCTGCAGTAGGGAGTGATAGGTATTATTTCCGGCTAGGGAAAAGGGAAGGAGTCAGAAGGGCAAGGGATTCGTCATTCTGTCCTAACTATCGACTACAACAAATAATAATGCAGACTCATAAAACACTGGAACATATTCCCCAGAGAGGTGACGGATGCTTTGTCCTTGGAAACATTCAAGGTCAGACTGGATGAGGCTCTGAGCAGTTCATTCTGTTCGCTCAGCCCTTGACACTTAGTCCTGTGTGGTGCTTCTTTATTGCCCATATACCTTCCGGGATTGTACTCACTGGACTGCTGTATTCCCTACAGATGTCCTTGCTGGCATTCTGGGGCCACCTCCTCGCCCTCTGGCACACTGTCACACGCATGGTCCCTCGCACCACTTTCCCATAGCTGTACCTGTGGGCGGAACACCAGGGGAGCTTCTGGGCAGAGGCACTGTGTGCTTTGTGCAGCACATTCCTCCACATAGGTGCCTTTCTGATGAAAGTCTTACTGCAGCTGGCAAGCAGGCAAGCACAAATTAAAATATAGCACTTTGAGTACTTTGGGAGTGCAATAGCCTGGTCTGGCACCCCACAGGTGCACAAAAAAAGCATGGACAGCAACAGACACACACCTTCTGGAGCTCTCCCACTTCTGGGCACCTGCTAACCTGGAACTGCAGGCAGACACAGAGAGCTGACCTGACTTATCCACACAGCACAGAACAGCACTCAGTGAAGATATTAGTTCAGGTGTGGAAGCAGCAGAAATGTGTGTTTCCCCAGAGAGCAACAGAAAATCGCAGTAATAGAGGTACAGAGTGACTTCAGACCTGCCTTGCTATGGGCTTATCTCATGATGGGGGCTCTTGTTTCCATCATCAGACCTGCTCTGCTTATTCATACATTTAGGCATTTGTTGCCCTGAGTTTTGCAGCTCTTCGATGTTTTCATTTTTCTGTAACAGTTTCTCACGCATTCTCTGTAAACATAGCCATGTTTTTCCAACTGTGTTCTATTGTTTGCATTCCCTTCTCCTGTGCAGAGATCTTTGATGGATATTTCCTTTGACCAGTGTGATTGAGGGGCGGCAAGTTCTCCCTCCAATCCACTGTGGTTTTTAAGAGGATATATAAAATAAAGTCTGGAGAGTGCTCCCCAGTGCTCGCCAGGGTTTTGGCTCTGTCTCTCCAACGCATGTCTGCGTCTTTCTTTCATGTCCAAGTGCGACAGGCATTTCCTCTGCCTGCTTTGCTGCCTGTCCCTGCTTTGACTCCTCTCCGAGTTGCCTTTTGGAGCAATGCTGCTGACAGTATCAGTAAAAAGGTGACATCTGTGACCCATCCTGGAGATGCAGAGTGGTGTACTATTTACTACTACAGGTTCATATGACCTAATTGTAACTGTCCTGATTAATGAGAAATTATGTCAGGCCAATCAGTGACAAAAGAGACACCAAAAGTCCTCAGACAATGCAGCCCCAAATATAAATGAGCTCACCCCTTTTATCTGTCTACAAAGTGCTTTTGAGCTCGTTGTCCTCTCTCCTTTGTGCTTATACTGTCCGAGGTCCTGCCTTCCCTCCCACCCTCATCTGCTCAGTTTTTGCTGATGACCACAACTAGAGAAATCTATCCACTGCTTCTAAGAAGGTAATAAGTTCAGTAGCATGTGAGAAGGATGTGTAAATTCCTAAAGAAATGCCAGCTCCTGTTCCTTTCCCTCAGCAGGTCTCTCCCATATCTGAAAAGTGTTTTTTTCACATAAGATGTTCCAAGCCTGGACACACACAGCGTCCAGAGCAGGGTATGGCTTGCCTAGGACAAGTCTCCATATAGCTGGATGTTCTCTCTCATGTGTGGCTCCTGTACCTCTTCCCCAAGGAAGAACCCATCAGGTTGATTCTTGCACTACTTGGGATTCTTCTAAAGGAACGGCTTGAGCCACTTCTCTTTGATGGATTGAAGAGATAAGAGACATATGAAAGGAGAGACACAGTTTTGATGAGATCTTTCCTTTCCCCTGAACATTCTCCTTACCTGCCACACACATGCAGTGGGAAGGTTTTATCTGAAGCATAAATCTGAGCTGGTCCCTCGAAGAAAACATCAAACTTTTGCAACACTGGAACAAAAACCTCAGAGTTACTCCATCAAGGGCAAAAGACTACCAGGACACAGGATCACAAAAGAGAAGAATGTATTCCGGTAAGGCTGGAGTCCCATGAAGGAACATGTTAACAAGGGAAAAGCAAGCATTAATTAAAAGCAGAGTAACCAAAGAAAGAATACCCCTTTTTTCCACCCAACAGTCTTGCAGAGGTCTGTAGCGTATTCTCACTCTGTGACAGCCTAGTTGTTAGCAAATACCTTCTCCAGGAATCTCCATCACAATCTCCCTTGTACTGATTTCTGATCTTTCCCGTTCTATACTCCCTATATTCATGTTCAGCCCTAGCTCTCAGGCAGTTTACAGTGTTCTGTTTTACATTGTTATACAGACAGGCAAGCAACAAACAAGCAACTACTTTCATCCCTTTCTTCATTCTCCTTACCACGTTCCTCCACCTTAAAGATACTGGACTGGGCTGAACTGGACTTAGAGGACTGAGCACTGATGGTGTAAGTCCCCAGGGAGAGTTCACCAGCCAACTGGAAAGAGAGATCTGCAATGCCCTGTTTTGGTCTCACATCCAGCCACTGGCCAACGCGGTTTTGGTTCGGGTCCTGCCATGCAAGGGAAGGAAAGAAGAGGCAGTGATTAGCAATACCTGCTATTCTCTGCTCAGAGCCCACTGGATTCAAAGGCATTTCAGAGATTTCAGAGGCTTTCACAGGCTCCTGCTGGCTTTAGCTCAGATGGTGATGTTGGAGCACAGAGGTGAACCCAACCCACCCAGGTTTCCTCTACTCTGTACTGCCATGGAAAAAGAAGGCATGAAAGGTCCTGACATTTAGACTCTCCAGTCTCACATAAAGATGAACTGAAGTACCTTTCCTCATAACACCTGAGGAGTCTGGAACACCCACCTGGATTTCCACCATGGAGTACTGCAAAGCAAACAGACAGCAGTGTCAAAAACTGGCATGACATAGTAACCTGCATATAAACGTATCTTACCAGCCCAGCCCCTGTACTGTGGCAAATATTATGATACAAGAAGCTGAACCTGCTGAAACCAGGACAATTGCTTTGAATAGCAAGCAAAATGAGTAACACAAAAATCTGTGCTATCCTTTAAATTTGCTTTTTGATACCTGAATTTTTAAGGTTGAAGATTTTCTACAGGGATACTCTACAACCCTGAAAGCTAGAATTTGCTATAATAAAAAGGAGAAAATTACAAAGTCTCACAAATACCCTCATCCCAAGTTCACAGATATTAAATGACATCAGTTTTGTAACATATATTCCAATAATTATCAAAACTGCATCACCTATAGGAAGAATATTCCCCACATCTTCCTTTAAAATTCCTGGCATAGGAGGTAAGGTTTGGAGATATGAATTAATGCTGACTGCAGCTGACAGTAACAGGGAGGGACAAGGGAGGACATTTTCCAGCCCTTGCAGGTCCATTAATTCTCTGTTTGTTCTTAAGTCCCTGCATCTATCAGCCACAAGGCAGTAGTGGTGAAGAACACCTAATTTGGGAGCACAAAGCACAGGGAGGCAAAAGCTGGGCTTGGGAGAGTAAGCAGTCTGTAAACATGTAATTGAGGCGTAATTCACATTATTCATCATCCTAAGCTTTCATACAAGTTATCATGGGCAGTTCTGTTTTCACTGAAATAAAAGGAAAGTGCAGGCTAACATGCTGTGAACAGCACCCATATTAACTTCAACTTGTCTAATTTAAAAATTAATTATTGTAGCTTTAATGCTCCAGTGCATTCAAGCCTTCTAATAGCTTTGGCTAAATATGACCTCTTTTGAATTTTCATCAGAGCATAATTAATAGTTATAATGTTAATTTGCTTATACTCACACATAGACATTGAGCATTTACAGTCAAATATATATATGAACCATTTGTAGGCATGCAAGAAAATGTATTGTTTATACTCTATTACCTAATTAACATAAGATATATGCTATCCCTTTTGGGATAAGAAAAGTGTTTGGTCCTAGGACCTCACCAATAGCCCAAAAAAGAGGAAATTAAGTCAGCAATAAAGAAACCAGAAGGATCTCTCACTTCATTTCAGTCTAGAAGGATTTGATCCAACTCCCCTAATGCGTCCCCTTCAGTGTTTAATTATCATGGCATGAATTCCTGTTGGCTTTCCTTAAATTGCTTGAGGACAGGAGTGTGAAATAGCTATAGCTGCTGGCTGCAGATATAATTGCTTACTGGAGAACGGCACTAGCCTTGCAGTTTCCTGGCTACCACATATGCAAGTCTCTGGCAACTTCTCACTCCCTTGACATGGGGACAAGGAGCTGCTGCCAGCCCCAAGACAGTGTAATTTGGTTATACTGTTTTCTCTCTTTTTTTTTTTTTTTTTTTATGATCACTTCTTCTGTTTTCTTCCCCATATCAATTAATTTTCCTTAAAATTCTCCTGCCACCCTTAGGTGCCACACACTCCACAGGTCACTGAGCCTTCCAGAGCCACGGGAGGGGATCTTTGAGTCTGGCGAGGTCTGCACACAACTTTGTCTGATAATTATGCCCACGGCCAGCAACCTGCAGATTGGTCCCCAGCAGTCCTGACTGCTTTTTTGGCAGGGGCAGGTGCACTCAGCTAACTCAGCTAGCTGGGAATGCTGGCACACTCCCCAAACACCATCCAACCCTCCCACCAGCCAGCAGACATCCTGTGAGAGCAACAGCAGAGCCTTCAGCCAACAGGAACTGTTATTCCAATTTGGTTTACTCAAAGGTTGGCATTGGTGCTGGGTGCTGGGACTGTCCCAGCCTCCCTGGAATGGGGCTGGTAGAGGAAGCAGAACTGTCTGGAGCCTAGAGACTTCCTTGCTTCCACTTAGGTGGGCTTTACCTTGCTGTTAAAAGGAACAAAATCTTCAGTCAGTGTCACGATCCTGAATTTCACTGGAGGGAAAAAGATGAAGAGAACATTATAGACAGAGTGTATTTGGGAATGGACTTGCCCCGCACTTGTCTCACCCTGGAATCACAGCTCCCCACTCAGCCCTACAGGCAGCCCCACACCTACCCTGCTCAGCCCTACTCACCTCTGCTTCCCCCAAACATACAGCTGCCTCACAATTTAGGGGTTTTCCCATAGGCTACGTCCAGAGTTACCCTTCCATTTCTTTGTCTGCAGTGTAGGCAGACCAGTGCTACCTGGCCCTGGCTGAGAAGACCATGTTCAGGTCTGCTCCCTCTTCCAAGCCAGCTCTGCTCCTAAGGCATGTGAGACCTCCCCTCCCAGTCCCCTCCTGCTGCTAAAACATGGATCATGGGTACAGCGCTACAGAGGGCAGCACTCCCCCTCTGTCCCCATGGAGGCCACATAGCACAAACCACTCAGCACACCACCCACAGGAAATTGGGAACAAAGTCTGGGCAGGTCAAGGCAGGGCCACTGTCAGGATGCTCCATGCGTTGCTCACCTGTCTGTCCTGGATTATAGACGGGTTTATCTGTCTGGATGAAGGTGCCGGTCCCAGCCCTGCGGATCAGGACCTTTTTCTCTTCATTTGCACTGAAGTAGTGGCCATTGGAGATGTGCAGGTGGACAGTGGCCACCTCCTGGCTGCCTGCAGGTCGGGGCACCTAGGACACAAAAGAGGAGAGTCACTAGGTTAACAGGCATCAGAGCAGTGCTCTTCTCCTCACTTCAGCTGCATTGCAATGCCAGCCCCTTTGCCATCTTACACTGGAGCACAGGTATCCCCTCAGTGGCTGAAGGCTGTGTCTGTGGAAGCACAGGGAACAAGGCTTAGCAGTTGGGACAGATATTGGACAAGAGAAAAAGGGAGTCTGTTCTGACACAGACACTGTATTTACTCCTTCATGGGGCCACTGTTAGGGACTGCATGTAGCAAGATGGAGAAGACTGAACTCAAGGGAAGAAAAGGTCTGTGGTGATGAGAAATCTGTTTCCTAGAATGTGTGAGTCAGAGAGAGTCATTCATCAGTGCAAACCAAGAAAATAAGGATCGTGAATTTGGTAAATGAGGAAGATTTGTGCTGAGCATATGAGCACACTCTCCCATGTCTTGCCTTATCCTCCACCACATTTTCAAGCCCTTAAAGAAAAGCTTGGAGGGAAGCAGACATGATGGGAATTTGTCTGGGATGAGAAATCTGACTTTCTGCATCACAGATTCACAAACAACATACTGTGACAGTGCATCCTCCTCAGAGGAGAGAATGGGCTGCACAACTGCCATTTGGGTGCTTCTAAGGTATCCATCCTCCTCAGACCTTTAGTGCCTGGCCAGGCAGCCTTCCCTCAGCATGCCTTCAGGATATCCCACAGGAAGAGTACCATGCAGACAGACAAAGACAAGGAGCAAAGACATAAGTCTGCCACTAACCACTCCTCCTGATTTTGCATTCACTCCTTTCCATGCCCTCTCATCTTCTGTCTTCCTCATTCTCTATTTCTTTGGTGAGAGGCATCATGAGCCAAATGAACATGCTGGGGGCTGCCAACTGGAGGTCCCTGCCAGGAATGATCCTCACCTGAAATCTGGTGCACTCGAAGATCCAGTTGTTCCGGACGACTTTGCGGTAGAGGCTGAGGTTGCCAGATGACTGCACAAGAGTTAAGGCCACACGAACAGGCTTTTCAAGCCCACGGAGGTCCAAGCACGCCCTCTGGGATGAGGGGTAGGGCAGTGCAGCTGGAATGATGATCAAGTACCTCCTGCAGTGGGGAAACGACATCATCACGTCCTGGGAGCCATCTCAGGATCTCATCTCTTGGCACTAAAACGCTGCTCTGAGGAAACAGGAGAGTTCACCACCTCTCTGGGGGCAGGAGGTGCTGCTTTGCTGGAGTGGCTGGGACAGATTACCAGAGTGTGAACCTTGCACAGGGGTGATGGAAGGTATACAGCTCATTTCAGATAAATACAAGAGGAGTGCTTTCAGATGACAGAACAGAATTCATCCTGCTTGCTTTGACACTGCTTCTCAACCACCTTGACAGCAGATTGATTCCTGCGTAACCATCCCCAGTCCTGCAGTCCTTTTCATTTGCCCTTCATTTTATCCTACCCCTTTTCCTTCATCCTGCCTCAGACTGCAGTCCCTCATTCTTCTTGTTCCCACTGCCAGCCCTCAGGTACTTCTTGTACTGCAGTGATATCCATGAGAGAGGTTCCCACCTGAGGAGGGCCTTGTGTCCATAACAAGGCTCTGCATACCACCCCATGTCTAGCCCTTCCAGGAGGTTACTCACAGGGTCCCACACTCTCTCCCTGCTATCTTGGTCCCTCCCTCAGCATCACAACTATCGATCACTAGGTTTTTAAGTGGCACTTACGGTTGTGCCACTATGCCCAGGGTGTAGAGCAGGCAGCTCAGGAGGAAGGGAGTCCACATTTTCATGGGAGGACCCCAGAGGGGTGGATTCCTCTGGAGGGCTGGTCAGGAAAATAGGTAGAATTCTGCTTCTCTCCTTCTCCAGGCCACCTGCGGTTGTTGTCGTTTGTCCTGGGAAGCAAACAAGAAGCCCTAGAGTTTCTTTCCTTCCATGTCATTCCTGTATTTATAGTGCTACAGGCACAGGGTTGTACCATTCACGATGTTCCCCAACCAATCCAAGTCCTTTTGGACTCCAGCCTCACTGCTCTCCTACTCCCCTGGGGATGGACCAGCATCATTCAGACAAATTTGCCTTTCATTTTGATAAGCAGCAGCCTGTTTCCTGTTCACTGCCTCTGCTCCCTGTGCCAGTTACAGCCCAAGTCCCATTGTTTTCTCTGCAGGTGGATTGTCCCATGACCCCTTGGCATGTGCACTCAGCTGGAGCTCACTGTGAACTCTTGTGGTCATATTGTCCCCAGGCTTTCTGAGCCTGTAGCACCTGAGGCAGGTCCCAGCCCTGAACTGGAGACCAGGCTTTGTGCAAAATCGGTGTATATGCATAGTTCTCTGCTCCTTCACAGAGGGCTATCTTATCCAGGAGGAAAGCAGAGCTGGAGTCCTCACCTTATCTCTGCCCTACATGTATTTCTGTTTGAAGAGAAAATTGATCAGCTCTGGTTCACCCCACAGTTGTATCACAGTGCTCTGTGCTCCAGGCCCAGCTTGCACATGCACTCACCAGTGGCAATGAGGGCTGAACATTGGTCAGACAGGTCAAAAGCTGCATGGCTAAAGTCCTGCAGGGTCTTCTCTAGCTACCAAAAGGCCATGGCTCTAGCCCTAGGTTCTGGGAACACATGCTATCTAGTTTGGGACCTTCTTTCCACATGTTAATTTTATACATGTTAGTCCACTGATAATACTGAACTTTTCCCTGAGTATGAAAAGGAAATCTGGTTCTTGAAACTACTTACTCTCTAAATAAGGAAGTTCTTCTATTTTAGTATCAAGGTCACTTCATATGAAATTGTACCACAGACTTATTTTTCAGTATCAAATGGAGGTCTTAAACCTATAGAGCCTAGCAATATTTTCCTTTGTGTTAGGACAGACTGACACATAACAAACTAGGCTTTGGGGTTTCCTTTTACCCACTCACACACACACATAGTGGGCAGACACAAGTCCTTCTCTCCTTCCCCCTCCCTGGGCTTTGTTCAGCTCAGAGCTGCTGGTGCCAGCAGTTGAGAAAAATGCATAAATGCACCTGGATAAACAAGCAAACAGGAAATGGAGCAAGAATGTGAATCATTCTCTGACAACAAGCTGCCCTTCCTTTCTTTCCGTGGGTCTCAAAAAGCACAGGCAGTGCCTGTTGAACAATTCCAGCTGACATTTGTTTGTTCACAGTAGATCCGCAGCAGTTCCAGGGGACGGCCAGATCCCTCATAACAGCACAGGGGCTTACAATGGCAAAGGTATTGAGAGTCCTGGCTCCTACTGGCTCCAGCAGCTGTTTTGTGAGAGCAGACACATAAACACCTCTGAAGTTCTGGACTTAGCACTGATTGGAAAGTTACATCCTGAGCACTCAATCCAGTCTAATTCCCAGGCAATGAAACAGAATTAAATAGATGTTGGAGCAACAAATACAAAATCGCAGACTTGGTGTTTGTGATTCATCTGACCTGGTCCCATCCCCATCTCCCATTACCAGCATGGCCAGCTCCTGGTGGCCAGGAGGCACTGGGGAAGGAAGCACCTCTTAGCAAGGCTCTGCACCCCCTAGGACTCATGACAGAGCACACAGCACCTGGCTGCAGTCTTGTGCTAAGGTCCTTCCCAGCCCACAGACCCATTCATCACCTGGCCGAGACAGGCAAGAGGCACAGCAGTGGTGGATTTGTGTCCCTGGAGGCCAGCAGTCCTCAGTGCTCAAGCACTGAGCTGATCACAAGCTAGATGGAAGGATACACATCACCAAGCTCCAGGCTGAATCACCACAACCCCTTGACCACAACTCCTTGATTTCTGAAGGATAAAAAATGACTGTGATGCTTCATATCTGCAGCTCTAAGCAGAGAAGGGGAAGTTTAGGCCAGAGAGAAATCAATGTGTTTTGTACAAAAGTGTTTTTTTCCCCATCTTTACATTTTTTTTGGAAGACAGTCACCACCTGCCAAATACTCTCTAGTAGCCAGACATCACAGTTTAAATCTCAGAAAGAACATTTTGAAGGACACAGAAAAGATATTAAGAAAGTGAACATAGAAATTACAGTGGATATTGAGTCAAAAATGACACTGTGTAATTTTTACACAGACTGTGTGTACACATATGCATAGGAGTAGTGGGGGTTTGTGTGAGAACTCCTTCTGCAATAATGTGTTCATGCATAAGCTACCCCTCATAGCTTCAGTAAGGGGTAGGTTGGATTCCTGTGTGTGTATAACCACCACAGCAGTAGTTTTCCCAATAAACCTCTGTTCTGGGGGCTTTTATCAGACCTGTGCTTTGCTAAGCTCTGCAAAACTGATTGTAAGAACATGGTGGCAGTGGCAGTGGTAAGTGCAGTCCCTCCCTCTCTGCAAGACTCCAAGCTCAAGCCAATGGTGCTCTCTAAGGACCAGTACCAGGTGCAGGACTGACCACCTCCAGTTCTGCTTTCTGACATCAGCAGCGAAAGACATCGCCAGGGGTAAAGGCAAGGGAGAGAGAAGACATTAGCAAAGAAACCTGAAATATTTGTAAAGTGTCTTTAAAAAGTTGCAAAGAAAGTAGTAAAAATCCTGTTCTGCAGAGTTGGGATCTGCATTGCTCATGGACTGCTGAGGAAATTGAAAAAAAGAGAGGAAAAAGCACCTGTTTAAACAAAAGTGCAAGAGGAGAAAGTGACACCTGCAATATCAGCACAGCCACTTCTGGCACCACAAAAGGAATTGCTACCATCTACCTGCTGTGTTCATTCTGGCCCTGTTAAACTGCACATGAAGCACAGAGCAGGCTGTCAGCGCCTGCCTTGCTGGCAGATCTCCTCAATGTGTTTGCTCCTAACCAAAAGAACTTGCAATGCTTCTGTGTCTGCCTCACAGACAGGACTTGCTGAGTCTTCAAGGGTGACTCTGGAACTTCGTAGTTGAAATTAAAACACACTTTCCAAATCCCTCCCTTTAAATCACCACAAATCCCAGCCTTGCTGAAGGGTATGGAGAGCTCTAGGCAAATCCTGACCCTCAACCCTCACCTTTCTTCCAGACCTTCCCCATACTGGTGGCTACACAAGGCTGCTGGAGGAGAATCTAGGAAGATATGAACACCAGTGATAAGGTTCAGACACAGAGGTTGCTTCTACTCACTCCTGCCAGGTAAGCTCTGTCACAGAGTCCAAACACACACCACAGTACCCAGATTTGTGATTGTATTTTATTTTCATTCTTTTTACAAGCAAGAAAATCCCTGGATTAAAACAGTCAGAATTAATGAGGCACCCCAAAGCATTCACCAGGTAATGGCTGTCAGGATGAGTAACACAGGTTGGGCTGGAGTTAGTTCTGAAATCCAACCTGAGATGTGTCCCAGCCCAATATACCAAGCACCGAGATGTGACTTTCCAGGTGACATGTCTCATGGTACCAGAAGGAATAATGCAGCAGCCCCTCTGTCCTAGGACACCTTGCACTAGTGGGATCCCCGTGAGCTGAAGCAGCGGACAGTAAGGAGGCAGCCCAAGTCCCTGGAGAAATGAGAGCAGAAGAGAGAGTAACCCAGACAGCAAATAATACAACCCAAATTATTAACTTGGGATGCTAACACCTAGGGAGCACAGGCTCTCACAAAGGACTCTAATGGAAAGGGTTCCTCTGGTTTGATCTAGTATCCTTGTTTAACCTCAGCCCCTCCCCAGAAAGAGAAACTCTCCATACCCAAACACACTAAGCTGAAACTGGTACCAAGAGTTCTGCTTATGGAGTTTCAGATACAGTCCTAGATGGAGGGAACATGCTGAATCAGAGACACACAGGGCTCCGGTGGGACAGAGAGAGGTGGCTGGGGTGCAGAGGAAACACCACAAGGCTGCTAGGTCTGTACAGGGTGCTGAAGAAGGGACTTGCACCTACCTCAGATGCAGATTACATTATAGTCAGCCAGGGCCTGCTCCTCTGCAACAGAACAGGGGAGATCTAAGTTATCCTTGCACAGAGCCAAGTGCAAACACCTAGGCAGCCCTGGCACCCCATGGCTCCACACTGACCTGGGCGGTAGTAGTCATAGACCCTGACATGGCCTGGCTTCAGGTTAGTCACCTCAATCTCCTGCTCCAGATGCAGGACATATGTGTCAGAGATATGGCTCAGCTGGGGAAGAAAAGCAAGGGACAGTTCACTTATGAGCTGTTCTTTTTATTCCTCACCTGGATTTGAACTACTAACTGACAATAACAACTCTGTAGAGTAAAAGGCTGGACTTTAGGATGAATCTTGAGTATACTGGTCTGCTAGCCCCAGTGCTGGATTCTCCCAACAATTCCAGCAGTGCCCTCCACTCCTGCAGCTTCTCTAGCAGCGCACACATTACCTTGTCCAAATAGATGGCAACACCTCCTTGGGTTTTCTCAGTTCTTCTCACAGAGTGCCAGTGGTGCAGCTAGGATGGAGAGCAGAGGAAGCAATTTAGTTTTGTCTTTTGAAAGACAAGTGTGAGACATCCCAGCAGGGTTTATCTAAGTTTGAGTGGGCAGATTCTCATTCACTCACTTCCAAATTTATTTTGGACTCCTATCCCTTCAGGCTGATCTCCCTGCAGGGCCATTCAGCTCCTGCAAACCCTAAGGACAGGAACCTAGGCTACTTAGCTGTCAGGGATATGCTGAGCAGATTGGGCCAGAAGCATCACCATCCCAAGACTCATAGAAAGAACCATCAGTATGTGTGCAACTTTGCTGTGGGGCAGAGGGGAAAGGATGGTGAGATTGCTCAAGGGAGAGACAGGCAACACCTTCCTATGCAACCTTCCCCTCTCCTTGAGCATGGATGGTCCCAATGACACCACACCACCATCCTGATTCCATGCTTCTTACAGACATCCCAAACTCCGGAGCCAAGGCAAATCCAGTCAGTAGGGACACCTCCAAAATCACCATGTTGGATGTGGATTTCTTCCCATTGTACCTGGGGGAGAAGATTAAAAAGAGAGTCTTTCCCAGCTTCCCCTTCCTTCTACCATCACACCGTGTGTGCAGTGCCCTAAGTCAGGCAGCCCAGCCAGGACTTGGGGCCAAGGAAGCCACTGCTCCCCCTCACAGGGGTCAGAGGATGGCTGCACTGCTCTGAGTATCCCCAGTCTGAGGTGACTATTGCACTACTCTCTCCAGCAAGAACCAAGGCCCCAGCCATGCCCAGCTTTCCTTCCCAAGTGGGACAATCTCTTTAGAGTCACCTGACATTGACATGGAGAGTAACAGAACGTGCATTGTCCTCCGTGCAATTGACTGGCTCAGTTTTCACTTGCAAAGCAAAGGATGTTGAGTCTTGTGGGGAGGGTGTGTTGTACCTCAGCACCATCTGCAGGGAGAGACAAAAAGACAGGCTAAGACGTATATCTTACGTGGATACATGGATAATTAGTTCAGTATCATCTATTGCACCCTTTTTTCCCACTGGCTACTCTAATCCTCAAGGTTGGACCCCAGATAGTGAGTGGATAAATCATATGCAGTAAGCACACTCATCCCAGAACCCAAAATAAAGGTCACTCAGATTGGAAACCTTCCGTGGGTTCCTTCTCAGACTTTTAATTGAGACTGTGCAAGACAGGCACACAGCAGTGGGACCACTATTCAACATTTTAACCCTCTTGAAAGCCATGGAAGAGTCAATGTCCTCATATTTGGACAGGTTGTGTCTCTGTTTCTCCAGCACGCACTGGCAACAGGCTGGGATTACAGCACAGTTAATGTACATTTCCTTCCACAGAGGAGCAACAGAGAGTTTTGGTTTAGACAAGTTGATGAGAGGAGGGTGGTCTCAGTGGGGTCTCTGGGAACCTACCCGAGTAAAGACACAACAGCTGCCATGGGCCTGCACCAAGAAGTTTCCCGGGACCTCTGTCAGTGCTGCCTCTTGCACCAGCAGCCGGTTCTGGTAGGAGACTTGGAACTTCTGCCCAAAGCCTCCATGGGACCTCACCCTCACTTCAGCAGCCCCCTGTGTGCTGTACGTCAGCGCTGCGTACTTAGCCAAGGCCTGCAAGGCCACTATTGTGTCCTAGAAAGGAAAAAACAGTTACATTTGCAGCTCTGAGATCTAAAATCACTTGAAATCAGTATCCTGAGGACCTCCATACACAAGGGCTCCTCTCCTCAAAGCAGATGCACTTGCATATATTGTGTGCATATTTTGTAGAAGTTCTTTCTCAAGAGAAGTTCCCTTTCCCTGGTCATGAGTTACCTGTGTTGAGGCAAAGCCTCCATAAGCATTTTGCTGCCTGGTAAGCCAGGCCACGATGCCAGAGGCTGTGGTGAGGTCAGACTCTGTGACATTTGGCTTGGAAAGCAGGGCCAGGAGGATATAGGCAGTCAGCTCCACATCCACAGAAACTGGCTGTGACCAAGGGCTGGTGCTGGTTCTGGGCTTGGATGAGGTCTGACTCCAGTGGATTTGCCCATCTGGGAAAGGAAGGTATTAGAGGGAATCTTGAGGAATGTCAGGAAAGAAATACTGTGGCCTAACCTCCTAGACACAGTGGCTTATGTCTGCAAAGACCATTGGGTAAATACCTTTTGGTTGGGTCATCACATCACTGAGTCAACTGAAAACCTACGTGTTTTGCAGTACCCAGCACTCCATATTCTACACCAAGGTGACGTACAAAAACTGATATGCCCATAATCTGCATATGCATTACCTCCCAGATGTCCAAATTCTCCATTGTCCTGTTTGCCACATTCATGAACTACCTGATACTAGCTGGCTACCCACTGGCCAGTGCCAAGGGTCTGGGACTAACAAGACACAGGGTCGCTCGCTTTCCTCTCTGGCACTTTGCAGTCCTGCACAAGAAAGCCCACTTTTCTCAAACCCAAACCATCACTTCAGGTATGAGAAAAGGACAAGAGATTTGAAGGAAATCAGCACCCACACCACAGTGTTGTCAGCACACGCCTTAAGTTCATACACTGGATGTCTAAAAATTCTCTTTGGTGAAGGACCTAGAGGGTAAGGCTGAGGTCCTCCCAGGCTGCACGTAAGGGCTCAGAAAGGTCACCTGTCCCTTCTGTGATGTTCACCTGGCACTGAGGCACCCATACCTGCTCTGATGGCCTTTTGGTCAAGCACGTCAAGGAGCTCTTGGGTGCGCTGAGAGTCCTTAGCCAGGGCGAAGGTGTAGGCCAGCAGGGCCTGGGTGTAAGTGCTGGCCGCTCTGGGGAGGGCAGAAGCGATGCAGCCCAGGGCCCTGCGCACCACTGGGCTCTGCAGGAGAGAGTTACACGGTGCTGGTCACAGACAAAGCCCTGTGAGGCAGGCAGACACTACGACACAAACAGGAGGATGCACTGGCATATTCCATGCATTCACTCAGGTGACTCTGTGCTCAAGCCTGCACTCTCTGTATCAGTGCAGCACCAGCAGCAGTGTCTCCAGCCCTTGGAGCAAGGTGCTTGACAGACCTCCCCCCCCGAGCTGGTTTTGGAGTTCAGCAGTGCTCTCTCAGTGAAATGAACACCCTTGCTGCTGGAATAACACCACCACATCTCACTTTGCAAGCCCAAGCACAAGAAAAGCAAAACCTCACAACTGAAAATGCTTGCACACAGCTTGCTAAGAAACATGACTGTGTTTAATTCACTTTCACAGTGAATAATTGTCCTTACGGTGAACAAAAAGTGACCTGAAGGACATCTGTTACTAGAAAGAGGGTTGATTGCCATGTCTGCCTTTTTTTTCCTAAGCCCATTGCTTTTAGTTCCACTGGAAACATGGCTTTTTCAGTGACTTTTCTGATTTTCAGAGAACTTCACTTCTCAAAGTCTACAGCACTCACATTTCTCCATACAGTTAATTACGTTTTTATACTTGCTAGAACCACAGTCTAGTAGCTAGCTACAATCTTTAACACTTTTAAGAGTTCCCTCTTATTACTTGGGTGTGCAGTTCCAATTGCCCTGCAGCACTCCTTTCCCAGGCTTCTGCTTTTTTTGTGAAGCTAAAACATATGAGGGGTTGGTTACATTATGTCTATTTACTTGACTGTGGGAGCAGCTCTACCTACCTCTCCTCCCCAGCAACTCACCATTACCTCTCAGCTGTGTAAGACCAGCAAGGGGATGGGAGGTGGGGGGAACAGGTCTGAGCAGCTAAATCCTGGGAAATGGGCAGAGTATCTACCCATGAAGTCCAATGGCCCCCAGTAGTTTAACCTCACCTTCTCCCTGCCAGCGATGTCCCCCTCAAGGGAGAGCTGAGGCTATTTCCTGAGAAGTCATAAGATCTTCCTCACCCACTCTATTACGTTGCCCACCCATCCCTCCAAGGTGCTCTGTTTCCTGCCCCAGTGATACCACTAAGTTCTTCAGGATTCAACTCTTATGGCAAAAGCATGGCAAAGAACCCCAGAATTTACCTCTGGTGTTGCTCCTGCCTCCAAGTATGCAGCAGTGATATAGGCAGCCAAGGAGACTTCCCCATCTACACCTCCCTACAAAAAAGCGTAGACATCCAAAAAGTTGGTAAAGTCAATAGGCAAAGACTAAAGCTTTCCAGAAGAGGTCTCACCTATCCCTGGCTTGCTCCCTCACAAGAAAGCAGAACAACACAGGGAAGTGATCTTAAACAATTACCGGTACGCTTGGCAAGAACAGCTTTGTGTTGTCCTTCAAGGTGCTCTGTCTCCTACCTTCATGAATGCGTGGAAAAGTTGGCCCACATTTTTGAAGCAACCATTGGGAAGCTGGTGGAATTCCAGCCAGGTGAGAGCAGCTTGGATAATACGGTTGTCCAGGTAGATGTATGGCTTGGCTTGGACAAAGCATTTAACCACAAATGCAGTCAGCCTGATTGGGCAGAACAGAAAAAAAAGGCATGAAAGAGGGAAGAGAAAATCAGAAAGAGATGGAGTGCGTGAAAGAGCAGAAGAATGGGTGGAAAAAAAAAATCTAAGTAGAAGTTGAGGAAAAAGGAAAAAAAACTCGTGAGTTTGAAATGGGTGGGTTTCTCTTTACCTATTGTGCTATTTCTAATTTGCTTGTCGAAGGTCAATTCATCCCAAGGACAGTTGCCTACCCCTGGAGTGCCCTAGCTTCTAGAGCACTTTGGGTCCAATAGAACAGCAAGGATTTAATGCTGGAAGCAGAAAGCTGCCCACCTCTTGTCTATCAGAGAGCAGGTAGATGGCAGGGAGAGAGCCCAGGGCTTACCAAGTATTTCCATAGTCATCCTTGATACCAAATTCACTGTAGGAGCCATCAGGGTGCTGATACTGCAGCTGTATCTGGTACCCTGGGACGGAGGATAGGACATGAGTGCTTAGAACAGTATTTGCAATGAAATCACAGGGAAGGGAATGGGGTGGTTGAGTGCTCCAGGTGAAGGGGAGTAGGCACCTGGGACTACTGGACAGAGGGGAAGGCAGAGGAGCAAGGTGGGTCTGTTGCACTCACCATTGCGCAGGAATCCTGTTGCCCTCTCCTTGATCTCAGGGCTCAGCTGCCTCGTCTTCTCCAGGTACTGCAGCACATAGACAATGGGGGCAAACAGCACCATGTTCTGCTCCCCACAGCCATGGGGCATCTGCACCAGGTGGTCCAGGTTCTGCAGGGCTGTCCCCATGAGGTCACCTGAGACAAAACATAAGCACCCTGACCACCTCCTGGACAGTAGGCTTCGGGATTCACCTCCTCCTACCCGTGACCTGTTCCCAGCATTGCACCAAGCAAGATAGCCCCCAGGACAGCAGTGTGGGGGCACCTCTGTCCAACCAGCTTATCAGTCCCACTGTGCCCTTCATATGAAATGTACACACTCCCATCGTGGGAGGAGAACCTCATTAACAGAACACTCCATTCCCCTGTTGAGTGTTTTAGGTTGTCAGTAATAAGGAAGTGCAGCCACCCACATGGGAAGAACAAGGCAGTGGAACCTTGGAAACCTCAGAAGGGAGGTGTGTGGGACTTTGGGTTCGGGCTTTCTTATGGCTAAACATAGGGATGTGGGATTTTCAGGGGTACCATCATAGCTTAATTCCTTACCGGTGACCGAGACAGTGGCTCTGACTGAACCCTCAATCACATTCACAGGCAACATCAAGGACACAGACTCCTGCACTGGATTCTCTGACACCAGTCAGGTAAGGTGTGGGGAGGACAAAAAGAAAAATATTCTGATGAAAACAGCCTTCAAAATCCCCAGAAACTGTTCAAGGCAGTTCTGTGCTAACTTCCCATTTTCCTGATACAGAGGCTGTAAATCACCTCAAAATCCCTGTCCCATTCCACCCTCAACTTTCTCCATCCACCTCATCATGACTGTCCTGCCCTAACAGCTCTCTTTAAAAAGAGGTTGAGAAGATTTTCTCCTGGAAACCCTCAGTGGTCAAAGCCACCTGTTTTTCTCTAAAGAAGTTACTCCATCTCATTTTAGATTTTGGTTGCAAGCTTGTCTTCTTAATGCAACTTGTGCTCTCAAAATCAGCTGATAAACCATAAAATACACCATAAAATTTAAGACAGAAACAGCAATCCTAAGCCATGTCCTCCAGCCTCACCATGTTCAGTAGTGTGGTTTTATTTCCACAGGTGAAAAAGGCCTCAGGCTGTCACATAAGTGCCAGGGATGTTGATGGTAAAACACCAGACCTCCCCACCTTTGCCTAGGGAAAAGCTCTAGCTGGCACCACAATTAAAGCATGCTTCCGTAGCTTCTTCATGTGGACAGAGAAAATATTTCAACAAGTGGAAACACCCAGAAGGTGGTTAGGCAGGAAGAGGGGGATGAAGGGGATGAAAGAGGAAAACAATCTATCTACCTTTTTCAGGACACAGGATGGAGCTGTGAGCCTTTTCTACCAACACTCCCTCTGGCTGTTGGAGCACATAAAAGAAACATTTTAATGAGGACACAGGAGAAAAAAAGGGATTACAAGTGGATTAGAAGTAGATACGTTCAGAATCCTGGTTCAGAGTGGACTGTCAGTGGACAGTCATATCATCATTATCACACAGAAATGCAAACTAATGTCATTCATTTTCACTTCAGATCAGAAAACAGCATGCATTTTCAGAATATCCTAACTTCTGAATGTCTGTGAAAATGGTGCTGTAAGACTCAGCAGAGAACTCAGGAAGCAAGGACATAAAAAAGTGTTTCAAGTTTTCCATGGTGTGAAATGGAGGACACTCCTCTACCTCCTACATCTGTCAGCCCTCACGGTCAGGCCCAGCTGAGGCCCTGAGATGATAATTACACATTTTGAATAGCAAGTGGTAACTCCCAAAATTTACATGTAAAAAAATGTGGGAATTGCACAAAGCCACCTTTAAGGTTTAGGGAACAGAACAGCTTGACTGACCCGGACTTGAATGAGTTTGATGATTGTGTCTTTCTGTCCTTGTTTTGGGACAAACGGTATCTCTTCACCACAGAGCTCTTTAGTGGCCACAGCCTCTGTGTTGAGGGTGATGTTCATGACCCCTGAAAATAACAGACATTTAGGTGCATAAAACATCTTCTAAGGAAGCACTTCCCATTAATACAATAGACATCACCTCTTGACAACAAAAAATTTGTTCAGAGCCCTATATGGTTCTGTACCTCCTAGCACAGACTTGTGAATAATCATGACAGTAGGATGAGTGCAAACAAGTACTCTCTGGGTAACAGAGCAAACAGTTCCTCACTTTATGTCCGGTCTTACAAAACATCCCCACCTTAGTCCCATTCCTCCCCATTTCCACCACCCCACCTCCCTGTGCTTCTCACCCAGTTGCTCAGCTGTGACACTCCACTGAAAGGTCTTGGTTTCCCCGGCACACAGGCAGATGCTGTAGACACAGCCTTTGCACGGCTTCAGCTGGAACTGTGCAAACTCCTCCAGGCTCACTTGGATCTGAAGGGGCAGCAGGGATGGCAGGTGGCAATAAATAAACATCAACAACACAAAAAGGAAACTTACAGAAGGTGGAAGGAGGGGCATAGCCTAAGAGGAATACAGAAATTGTTTGAGCAGGCAGGGATCAGGTTAGGGAAGCTATGGAGACCAGCTGAGAGACTTTGGGTTGTTCAGCCTGAAGAACAGAAAGCCCTGGGGATACCTGAGAGCTTCTTCTAGTACCTAAAGGGGCTAAAAGGGAGCTGGAGAGAGACTATTGACAAGGGCATAGGGCAAGAGGTAATGGCTTTAAACTGAAAGAGGGCAGGGTTAGACTAGATGTTAGACATTATTTACTGTGAGAGGGTGGTGAGACCCTGGAGAAGGTTTCCCAGAGAAGCTGTGAATGTCCCATCCCTGGAAGTGTTAAAGGCCAGGTTAGATGGGGCTTGGAACAACCTGGTCTAGTGGAAGGGTCCCAGCCCATGGCAGGGGATTTGGAACTGGATAATCTTTAAGGTCTCTTCCCCTATGATTCTATTATCACAGGCCACAGGTTTCATCCATGTCCCGCTTTTCTTGCAGAGGCTGTCAGGGCTCACCTACCTTCATGCATTGCTGCAGGTTGTTGAAGACTGTGGCCTTCAAATTGAAGGTCTCACCCTGGACCACAGAAGATGGCAGGGGGAGCTCCACATGAAAGGGCTTGAAAACAAGCAGACTGGAGGCTGGAGCAAATCCAAAGCCATTATGTCCTGTGCAGAACATTCCTGCTTTCCATTTTGTGATGGTGTCAGGCACAGTGACAGTGACACTCTTGTTCCCACTGGGACTGAGGAGAAGTAGACAGCAACAGAAGCATTTAGCTGAATGATGCCATACGCCACACCAGGTGACCTGGTTTGTGCCCCTCTCTCCAGAGCAACCCATCCCCTAACCTCAGCCTAACCCTTGCTGTACTTGCAGTCCTTTAGGGTTACAATTAAGTCCTTGTAGAACTGGGGACCCCTGCCTCACGTGCTTATATCAACAGAACACTTGGTTACGTGGCTGCAAGATGCCATCAACCACACTCAGACAGCACTTGCCCTTTGCACATCTAAAAAATGGCTTACAGATGTCAGTTTTATTCTTCTTAGCCTAGAGATGGAGAACCAGAAATCAGAAGAGCAACAGGATCAGCATCAGTAGAGCTTAGCAGAAAAAGCTGATCCAGCCATTCACTGTCCTGTGAGATACTGACAGCTTAAAGCCCAACATGAAGGCAGGGCTGAAACTTGTCCTGTGCCCACATCACAACTTTTAAGAGGAGCAGACTGTCCTGTGACCACCACCACAGCAGACATAAGAGCAGCCTTGGCTAAAGCTACTGATATTATTTGGCTCCAGTAATTGGAGTCAAAACATTCACTTTTGCCGTGCACATACAGGAAGGCAACACATGCCACACAGAAACCCTTTGGTGGCTCAGATCAGGTTGGTGAACAAATCACATAGGAGATATCTGCTGCTAAGGCTAAAGAGGCGGATGTATCTGTGGAGAGTGGAGGTGGGAGAGAGCAGATGTGGGAGCATCTGGCCTGAGCATTTCAGTCTTCAGACAGCAGACAAGAAAATCTTGAAGTCTCAGATGAAAAATCTCCAAAAGCTCCCTTGGTAGACCCTGCGTACACACTGAGCCTTTCCCAGAGGACACAATTCCCAGTCCTGTGAATGACTTCTATGGACATCAGCTTCCCCTGCACACCAGAATACATCTGTGAGCACGTTTTGGGAAATGCCAGCCCTCAGGGCCAACACAAGCAGAACGTAGGCAGTAAACCAAGCTGTTTCGCTGCACCTCACCCACTTTTCTATCTTCCCATGCCAGCCACCTCCCTTGATGGACAGCCACTCTGTATGATTATCTAATAGAGGAAAATGCATTTAATGCAGACATCAGCTCCAATAAGGAACAAACTGACAGATATGAGCTCCACGGCATATGTCCTTAAGTATCTTGCACAGTTGCCTATGATCTAAACTCAGTGCATCTGCTGCCACTCCCAGCCACACTAAATGACCCAGTCTAAACGCCCACTGCTCAGTTTACTCACCCCACAGAATATAAATCCCATAGCCAGGTTTGGGCAAAATGCTTGTGTACTTTCTCTTCAGCTGAAGAAAAAGGTGGAAACATGGAGGGCTGATAGGTTGATGTCAGATGCTCTGTTGGAAATAACAAAGACCTAGTCACCATGGGGTCCTCAGGTCATGGTTAAGAGCAGAGGAGCCTCAATGCAGCTCAGGCTGCAGCAAATCCAGTCAGCTCTTGGGAAGCATGGCAGCAGAACAGAAGGTGCAGTCCCAAATTTTAAAATCTCTTGCCTCATTTCAAATGACAGAGGTGCTTTGGGCTTTACTTGCATGTGGAGGCACCACAGGACAGGCAACCATTCCTTGACCTCAGAGATCACAGAGTTCCCTCACCTCTGGAATCCAGACAGCCCACTAACAGCCCTCTCATTATCACAACAGGTTTACAGGCAGGGAACTCTTTTTCTCCTCTGTTTGTAGTTACAGCAAGTATTGCCTCTTGCCTCAAACCCAGGACTGCTTTCAGATAAAAGACTAAGCATCCCATGTAAAAAGAAACAGTTGGTAAATGCTTACTGATGTATGCTTTATGGGGCTGGGCAAATATCAACATGGGCCTGGAAATAAACGTTCCTGTTCCCCGCAGCATAGTAGTCAATGGAGTGGTTGGACACACTCTGGGTTTCTTGATATTGGTGTTGGACATAATTTTCAATCCCATTTCCTGCAGGAAAAAATTTAATCACCAGATGTTTTTCCCCTCCTCTCTGTCCTCTACCCATGTGCCTTCTTGTCTTCTCATGCAGTGGGGACTTGGCTGTCCTCTGGTTTGGTGAACTATTCTATTGCTTCATTTTGAGAGGGAATAATGCTTATCCTCAGCAACGGGCAAATAATGACTTCTAAGTTAATTCATCTGGCCTGAATCAGCCAAATTTATTCATTTTCAAACACATGATCATTTGGGTACTATGCCTTCTCAGCCTGCAGAGTGCAATTGCTCATGCTATGAAGATTAAACAAATTATGTGAAATCCAATTAAAGTAATGAATAATGCTTGGCATCCTGAGTCACACAACCCAAGTGTGGTAACAACACAACAATTTTTCCTTAGGCAACCTTTCAAGTCACTTATTCAAATAACAAGTGAGTTACAAGGGCCTGAATTGCACCTGTTCCCTGTCCTGTCTGTATTGGCATCCCTGTGGTATTGGGTCAAGTCAGGGGGCACACTTCCTTCAGTTCATGAATTATCTCAACCCACCAAATCAACTATTTTTACCCTGAATGCTGTAAACACATCAGGCTCATCAGAATTTGGGAATCCACATGAATGATCATCTTCAGACACTTGGTGAGGATACCTGGAGTTGTAAGCAGATGAGAACAACCCATAGATCTGAGAAAGCAAGGAAAAGCAAAAAAAAAAAAAATCAGTGCAGATTAAACTGACATTCCCTTCCTCTCACACATTCAAGGTCTCTTTGAATTGCTTCTGGCTACTGTGCATGAACTCCTGCCAGAAAGCCCAGGCTCACTGCCACTCTTCCTGGGCTCTCCTCTGACAGAGCCAGCAGAGCCCACTGGACTGTAAACAAGACAGAGCAGAAGCTGTTTTACCACTGAGTGATGCTCAACGTCTTCCTTAATCCCTAATCCCTACCAATCCACACTTGGAGCGCTGTTGATCCCTCTGGACCATGCTTTGAGTTCCCTGGAGAGAAGCTCTGCACAGATGCAATGGCCTCCCTCCCACCTGATGCCAGTACAATGGGAGGGAAGAAGTCAGGGCAGGCTCACTCACCGAGTGGCTGCTCAGTTCTTTTCCTGGCTTCATCCAAAAGGCACTTGGATCCACAGCCCAGACAGCACACGTGGAGCCAGGAGCTGCCTGCAGGCGGAGGCCAACCTGTGATCCAGGCAGAGTCTCCAGTGTTGAGAAGCCCAGCTCCACCTGGATGGGAAGAATGCAGGCAGTGCCTGAGTGACATTCCTGATGGTGGCCACCCTACCACTTCCCAAGCAGGGAAGGGACCTACACGAAGAGAGTTTCCAAGGTTCTGCCTTGGACAGAATCCCAGGGAACCTCCCAAGGATCCCCAGAAGGTATTTCAAAAACATCGCATTGAGGTTTTAACTGGGAAGATGGCAGAGTGGGAACCATCAGTGTGCACATGGACACATTCCTGTGTCAGATCAGTGGTCTCTTCTTTACCCAGCAAACCAGCCAGCCATGGTCACACACCTCACACAGATGTCTTATGGAGCCCCAGATCAAAAATAAGCCTAGTCCTTATCTCCAGGTTCTTTGTGGGGTTGGTCTCAGTTTCCTGAAGTTCCTCCTATTCTTGCTTGAATCTAACTGTCTATGGCAGACAAAAAGCTGTGGAGCTGTGGAGTGGGGGTAGTGCCTTCTCAGAAGTCCATCTTCAGAGTGCAAGACACAGCCAAGAAAGCAGATTGCTATGGATATCACAATACCCACAAGCACTCAGCCCTTTCTGGATGGCCAGTAAAATCCACTTCTTCCATTGTCCACTTTCAGATGTTATCCCAACACCATGCACTAATAATTCCAAGTGCTGCAGCAGCAGAGCAGCCTTGAGCTCTCCAGGGAATCACACTAATGACCTGTTCTGGGCTGGGTTGTCTATGATCCTACTGGGCTGCCTATGGAGCTAGACAGCAATTCTCTGCCTTTGCCAAATATTGCAGCAGCCTCCACAGTGCTGAGCACGCCCTTGCTCCAAACATCACAGCACAGCTCACCATTCACAAACTGCAGTTCCTGTGACAGTATTGCACACAGTGTCAGCCACAAACAGCCACACAGTCTCTCCTTTCACTGCAGCAGACGCGTCCATGCTCACAAATTTAGTCATAGCTTCAGACTCAAACCCTACCTTGTTTCTGAAACACGTGGAGACACTGAAGATGGCAGAATCGGCAATGATTTTTCCATTAGGGAAGATAACATAAACGACAAGTCTTGGAGCTGGGGCATAAGTCAAGCTGAAGGTAAGAGGGATGGAGAAAAAACCTTCCAGCACTAGATGGAGAAGAGAGGGAATAAGAGGAAGTAGATTTGGTAGTGAAAATAGAGTCTGATCAGCTTTTGCCATTCTGCATGTGGCAGTTTAAATCCTTTCCTCCTTTACTCAAGTCTTTCAGGACCAAAGAGATTTTTGGAGGCTACCAAAACAATCAGCACGTCTCTGGATCTGGTAGTCCAGACCAGCAAAAGACTTTTCCTGGTTCTGTTCATTGCCTGGAGGACATGAAACTGTACTTTGAAGTTCAAGCTTGGTTGCACCAAGACTGAGAGTGTCAGATATATTTCAAAGCCTCCTATCACCCAGTATCTCCCATCCCATCACCAACTCAGAGGTGACTTTTGTCCCAAAGCACCTATAATTCAGGTATTAAAAAACAAGATCTGGAGAAACAGGCAAAAGTGGGTCAACAGCCATAAAAATTATAAGCTGTGGCATCCTAACTACTCAAATTATTTGTAGACACAGTTGCTATGGAGAGTAAAGCTATAGCTTCATGCTGCTTGCAGGAGCAGAAGTAAAAGGAGACTGAAAAAAAAGACAGCAGAGGATGAGCCTATGGGCTGGGAAATGCTGAGTATTCTTCTCTTGGTACGAAGCAGGAGGACAAAGGAAATAGGAAAACTGGAAAGGCACAGTGCTCTGATGCAACACAGACACAGGAAGTCACCTCTACATTGCAAAGAGGATTATACCACAAGAGTGGATGCCGCAGACCACTGAGTGCTTGCTAGACATGAAACTGGGGAGTGCACTTACTTCTTGGCAGCCCAACCCAAACAGTCTTCTGACCTGCATGGACTATCCCTCTTTTCCCTGTGACCTAGGCAACAATACAGAAAGGGACACAGCCTTTGAGATCACTATGAAGATCAAAGTAACCCTGAAATGGGAGATTAAATGAGGCTGGGAAGGAGGGAACGGGGAGGGGATATTATGTTTCTTTGCTCTCAGCTAGTAAGGAGAGCTCAGAGGATGAGGAGATGTGGGGGAGAACAGGTAAGGCCAATACCTGCTCTGCACCTGTGCAGAACCTAAAAGAAAGGTTCTGCCTTCCTTGCTATTACTGCAGTCCCAGAATCAAAACCAGGATCCAGCCCCATGATGACTGGATGAACTACCTGTCCTGGCCTGAGCCAAGCCTATCAAATATCAGCTTGAACTGTTAAGAGATGCTGATCTTGTGCCTTCAGCTGTCACCCAGTAATGCTTCCCCAGAAACTCACAAAGTAGGAGAAAATGACACGCTTGGGCCCATGTTCCAGGTCTTCCTCATGAATTCTGAAGTCCACCTGGACAGACTGCTTTTCACCACAGGGTATTGTTTCCGGCACACGGACAATAGAAAGAAAACTCCTGCTGGTGCTGTAGAACGGACGTACGAAATAAGAGGCTCGCTGGTAACTCAAATCAGCTGTCCCAGGCTCTCTGTCCAAATCTTGATGCAGGACACTTGCCTGGTGAGACAAAAACCAAACCAGTTAATTTCTCTATTTAAGCAATTCAGTTGCAAATTACTGATCTGAGCAACGCCAAAGCACAGGTCTCTGCATGGAGAGCTCGTGAGGAAAGAAACTGAGACCAGGAGAATAAGCTCTCAAAGAGGGCCCAGATCCAGAGCATGCTGAGGTTTGAGTTACTGTCCTTCAGGAAGGAACAGGGAAGGTATGTGGAGCAGTAAATAGCTCTGACATGCGCACGTATCCCTGCCACAAGACACACCCTTCCTCACTTACCTCCAGGGAGGCCAAGGTGCCGTTCCAAGCAGTCGTGTCCAGGCTAAATGAAATGGTCCCAGATTCCCCAGTGATGTACTTCTCCTTAAATTGCTGCTCACCACAGTTTACTACAAGGAGGACTTCTTTGTCCTTCAGTGCCTTGCCTTGGTAGTTGATGACTTTAATCTGAGAACATCATGGGCAGCAAGAGAAGTACAGAAAAGTCTAATCAGCAGACAGAATCTTCAACTTCCCCAAGTCAGGAGCAGCATTTTCAAAGACAGCAAGATCACTCTTTCAGTCACTAGTAAGATTATCAACACTGCTACTGCTCATGTCATATTATCACTTGCACTACCATGTTCATTCGCAGAATCACAGAATGACAAAATCACAGAATGGGTAAGGTTGAAAGGCAGTGGGTCATCTAGTCCAACCTCAAATACTCTCCACTCCTTCAGAGCAGAAGGCTTCCTGGCTGCTGAAATTCCAGTGTTTGCATCCCACATATTGATGCCCATAGCTGCTGCTATTCATGGCTTATTTGGCAAAAGGCAGTCTTGGGTGTTATTCCCACACTTGACAATTCAAGAGTTTTGTCTCTGGGAGTCACTCGTGTCCTCCCATGCCCCTGGCTGAAGGTGAGGTCAGAAAAGACAGCAGGTAACCGTAGCTGCAAAAGCATTGCTCACACTCTCCCCTTCAAAGGACTGAAACTGGGAATTACCTTTCCCCTGTACATCTGTCCACTGTGGTAGTAAGAATTCACATCATCAAACAAGGCCATTCCACCAATCCTGGAGATGAGTAATTTGTGGGAAGCATTGACCTGTATCTCTGAATAAAAGCAACAAGAAAAACATGAGAGAGGGAGCAAGAAAGCCAAGCACCCCTCAGCAATTTCCTTGCAGAATGACCAACTGGTAATACTGATGGACATGTTCAGCTACACACACATTTCATATCACAGTGGTGATCTGCCCAAGACCCTGGGTATCAGGTCTTCCTCCCACTTAACTTCTAGCCTTTAGAGAGCTTCACCACCTGAGACCACAGGCACACAGCGTAAGTGTGTCATGCTCTCAGGAACTGCTGGCTCTGTCTGTGAGTTAGATAGCAGGCCCCAATGGGCTCAGAAAGCTCAGATCCCTTGCTAGTCTGAAAGTCTCCAGTGCATTTGGTAAAATTAGGACATGCCTCTTCCCAGCCAGAAATTCCAGAGTTACCTGTGGCATCCTCCACCAGTGAGGCCTCTGCAACTACGTTGTCCTGGTAGTACCGAAAGTCTCGGCTGAAGGAGGACAGACTCACATTTGTGAAGAAGCAACCAGCCTCATCTGTCTGAAAGTACAGAGAAAGGAAACAGGGTCTGAGCGAGGCACGTGGGTTAGAAGTCATGGGAGTGGTGCAGGAACAGCAGCAAAACCCCTGCTGTCAGGGACCTTGCCACTTGGCATCGCAGCCCAGGATGTGGAGCAGGTGCATTATGAGGCCCAGTCACAACCATCGGGCACAGCTGCTGAGAGCCAACGCCAGTAGCAGAGCCAAACAGCCAAAACAATGGGGTAACATTGCTACTACTTCAGCTAAAGCACCCAGCAGCCTTGCCCTACCCTCAGGCTGAGCACAAATGTCTCTGAATGCAGCTCAGCTCTTCCTAAGCATCTCACCTTATTGCTAAATTTGAGACAGAGATCAGGTTTGGAAGCACTGGGCAGGAACGGGGCTATCTTCTGACAAAGGCTCACATGAACTGTCCCCTGGACACTTTTCCCACGGGCGTATCTGTTTGGGGAAGCAGGGAACGGAAGAGACAGTCATACACAGTGAGAGAACACATGGCTTGCTTTGCATAGCCCCAGAGATGACTTACTCCTGATGGATATTACTGGATATTCACAGTATAGCACAAGACTGGCAACTGCAGTGATGGGAGATCAAGGGCTCTGTGATATAATTAGCACGAAACTAATCTATTTCGGGAAAGCAGAATGTTGTAGCTGCTGACTGCACTATGCATCACCATGACTTGCAATGACCCCAGGATGTGCTGGAGGCATTCATCAACTTACAAGCAGAAACACATGAAACACATGATTAAGAAAGTGCCTTTCATTAAGAAAGCACCTTTACATGGGGCTAACCCCGGCACTGTCCTCGGACTGTACCTGGGACAATTCCTTTTTGCCTCTCTCTACTTTCCACTTGGGCATAATCTTGAAAAGCTTCCCTTCATTTCCCAAGAGTTTCTTCTGGAGGGAGATGAACACCAATATCTGCCACGTTCTGTCCCACAAATGGCTGCTTGTCAAAGGGTAGGTTGTTCCCCCAGGTTTTGTGTGTAGAGATTTGTGGACTGTTTACAGAAAATGGGCATTGGAGTATCAGAATTATAGCTATAGGAATGTTTTGTGTTGTGTCAGGGTGCAAACAGTTGCCATGGAAGATTCTGGCCTCCTGTAACTGAAGTGTAGTAAATTTGCCCTGAACTCCTCAGTGTTGCCCAGCCATCCCATGCTCATCAGGCCAGAAATTAACACAGGGCCATCCCTCCAGTCAGAATCATCACCTGCCACATATCCGAAGTGGGAAGGTTGCATCTAGTGCATAAATCTGATTTGGTGCCTCAAAGGTCACTTCAAATTTTGGCAGCACTGGAAGGAAAAAAACAGAGAACTGTAGGAAACACAGGCCAGGGACAGTCTTCACAGAGAATTAAGATGAAAACACACTACGGTGTGTAGAGACAGGAAATGGAGAAGCAAGGTAGTTAAAAGGGGAAAGGGAAGATTTCCCTTGTGTCTTTGACAGATTTGTGGGTAGGTCCTGGATGATTTGCTCCTTTCCAAACTGAAACCAAACATGGCCATGTCCCTGCACTTCTGACAGCTACTTGCATTTAGAGAAGACTGGCCTCCCAACACAGATGATTAGGGGATGAAAGTGAAGTGAGATGGCACTGGACTTCGTACTTTCATGAAAAACCCATCCTAAATTCTCTTGCTTTGTCTGTCTTTGAGATCTGCAGGAATCAGTTGTGTCAAAAGTCTGGGGCCATGCACAACATTCCTTCCACACATAAGCCAAGGTCCCAAAGTGGTCTCCTCTCCTGAGTCTCAGCTCAGACTCTTCTATGACAGACGCTACTACCTTTCCCATTTGCTTCTAGGAGGGTTATCAAGGAATAAACACCCCGCTCCCAGGAGCAGGAGTGCAAGGTTCTCTCTGCAGTGCAGGCAAAGCCCCCACATGCACGTACCATGCTCCTTAACAGAGAAGCTTCCATAGGCCCTCGCGCTGGTTACGTTGATGACATACGTTCCCAGCAGGGGCTCGTCACTCAGCTGGAAAGACAGATCTGCAATGCCATCTCGAGGGACCACATTCTGCCACTGCTCTATCTGGTTGTTCTTAGGGTCCTGCACCCACAAGAAAAAGAGAAACAGTTGTTCCAGCATCTCACTGATCCCGTAGAAATCAAGCCTCAGGATTTCAGTGCCATAGCCTACCAGGTTCTAATAGCTAAGGAGTGAGGTTTGGTATAGACTCATCAGGAAATTTTGAAGACACAATAATGCTTAGGTTCTGCTCCCAGCCCCTGAGTCTCCTTCTACAGTTATTTAAAATCTGATCTTATGGGAAGACTTTCACAGTTCTAAGTTTCTGTCATAAACATCTAAGTTATCTGTCTATATTCCTGCAAGTCTAGAACTGTCTTTCTATTGAAGTTACTGGGAGCATAACCTCAATAAGTGCATAAAAAGAAGCTGGGAAAAGTATGTTAGTTTAATAATCTAACATCTAACAACAACAACAACAAAAAAAAAAGGTCTACCATTCCACTCATAGGTCTGTAAAATCTACCAGAAAATTAATATAAACAGCACAGTGAAATGACTGCAATCACCATTACTCTAACGTGAAATTTCAGCATCACTTACCTGGAGAAACAGGGAAATCTAGGGAGGGAAAAAGGCAAAAACATTAGAAGAGAGAAACACATGCCAGCATCACACACAGGGTACGTCAGACGCAGAGCCCTCTCTGAAGGATGTGCAAGTGGTGATTTGGAAATTTAGAACACTGACAGTACAAAGTACAACAAATGCCACCGAAAAGGAGAAAAAACAGGTAGGTTCATTACAGTAAGGTCTGAAGAAAGGGAAAGGAAAAATCAATCTGGAGGTCACACAGCATTTGCTAATGACTTCCTGGCAGAAAAACTCAGGACAAGTCACTACCCAAACAGACCTAGCTCTGGTTCAGCTGCAGTCTTAAAGGGGTTACAGAGGTATAGGATCATATAGTTTGGAAAGAACCTCTGCAGGTCATCTAGTTCAACATTGTGCTGAAATGTCTTCTTAAGCAGATTGCTCACAGCCTTTTCTAGCTGGGTTCTGAACATCCCCAGTGATGAAAATGCCTTCTCTGGACACATTTCCATATCATTGCAATGAAAAAGTCCTAATGTCTAGACAGCATTTCCCACATTCCAACTTGTAGGGGCCAGATTAAGAGCACCCTTCCCCACAACAAGGAAATCCTGATTTACAAGCTATTCACTCCCCCCATGACACCATCACATCAGGAATCACTATGTCCCATACTTGCAGCTGCAAGATGAGCAAGAGACATGCACACCTCTGTCATCTTCCTGAGTTACCAGCTTTTACTGGAATTACTGTTCTCCTCTGCACAATCATAAAGCCTGGTCCAGGGATGAATGTGGAGAATTTGGAGCTTCAGCAGATGAGCAGGGTAGAAAGGAGGTAGGACCCACACATGGTACAAGGCAGCCTCTCCCACAGCCCCCAGGACTGGCTTACCGAATCGTTGAGTGCAAGGAATTCCTCATCCAGAGTCACAATGCGAAATTTCACTGAAGGAAAGGAAATCAGGGAATATATTTACCAAATCCCAGTTTTTCCTCGCAGACCCCTTCTCCATCTGCTTCCCCAACTCCTGTCTCCATCCTAGACACATTTGTGGTAATATCTGACACTAGCTTTCCCACATGTAAGATACCATGGATGTGGTTATCATTGCCTACTGCTTCCTGCAACTTCACAGTCATCACAAGCCAGACATTACAACCACTGAAAACACCACTCAACAAGAGACATTGTCCCAAAGCCTCTGCTACAGCTGTTCATGCATTTCAGAGAATCACAGTCTTTCCATATGGTGCAACCAGCAGAAAGCCTGGGATCCACAGCTGCTCCCATTTGCATCTCACCTGTCTGCCCTGGTTGATAGATGGGCTTGTCTGTTTGGATGATGGTGCCACTCCTGGCCTTGCAGATCAGGACCTTTTTCTGCTCCTCAATATTGATCCCATCTCCTGTGATGGTGAGTTTGACAGTGGCAACCTCTTCTGTGCCATCAGCTGGAGGGGCAACCTGTACAGACAGAGAGAAGAGAGCACACAGGCCAGGTAATCTTTTGAGAGTAAAATGGAACAACTAATCTGTTCCCTTCAGCTATCTCAGGATGTTCCCAACAGTCCCTGGATCTAGATCATGTCCAGATCTTACACATCCAGCCCTGCATGACAGCAGGAGGCCCTGCATGTCATGGAATCTGTCCTTTTTCCCACTGGTGACAAGCAGGTGCCTGACACTTCTGAGTCTCCAGACTTGCTCAGGAAGATAGGCAGATGACAGAAAGGTGGGAGACAGTAGCAGAGAATCAAAAGAAAGAGACTGAGCAGTAGCACAGTCTCAAATACTATACTTTCAGAACTACCCAGCACTTACAAGCAAGAAATCCAAAGTAGAAAACACAACCAGAGGGTCTTCCTGACTGTATACCAAAGACCCCAGAAGCCTCAGCACAGAATATACAGTATAATAGAAGGGATACTGCTTAGACATGTCTGCCTTACCCTAGATCTTTGCTTAGTCCTCACCAACAACAAATAATCTCTAAGTTGCTGTTTAAAAACAATAAGTACATCTATTTCCATTCAACTAGTCTTCAGCAGCTCCCAAGAGCTGAGTCGCTGCCTCACTTGAGGTACTACAGAAACTGAAAAAAGTATGTCCTGCAAACCACCATTTCCCCAAGCTTTAGCTGTGAACCTGCACAAGTGCCTCAGAAAGAGCTAAAGCTTCTTCATCTGGTCTGTAAGGGAAGAGCTGAACAGAGGTGGCATCTAGAATTCTGGCAGATTTTAACAAACATAAATTCCGTTTAAAAATTAGATTCAGAAAGGAAATTCAGTGCTAACCAACAGATACTATGTTGGGCTATGCATCCCTAGGCACCACCATTCCCCTTCCCAACAGGCTTACACCAAGACAAAGTAGACCCTATCCATGTCAGCCCTGGTTAGGGAGTAACACAAGTGATTTCCTGAAGGGAAAATCAGTGCTGGCTTTGGCCTAAGGTGGCTCACCCAGAACTTGGTGCACAGGAAAGTCTTCTTCTTCTGGATGGTTTCTTGCATTAAGAGCTCCCGTCCTACAGAGCGCTCCAAGGCCAGATTCACTTGAATCTTTGCTTCATGACAGGTGATATGGAGACAGGCAACCTGGGTGGACGGGTACCGGACAGCTGCAGGGATCACCACCAGGTAATGTCTGGGGCAGGGGAAGACATCAGAGGTGGCATCAGTTTGAGGTCTCAAGACATGCAAGAAAGCTTCCCCGCTGTGGCCCACTACTACAGAATTCCTCAGCAGTGTTCCATGGCTGCAGTCAATATTCAAAACCAACAATTAGCCCAGAAAAGTGGTTGCTACACTGAAACTTGAGAAACAGTTTATGCTTGATTAGCTGAAGTATAGCCCTATAATTTTTCAAACCCCTTACCCTAGTGATCTCCTGAACTCCACAGGAACACCCCATGCAGTCTTCAGAATAAATGGTTTCATAACCTTGCAGCCTGGACACCAGTGATTTGATCTGGCATAGCAACTGCAGAGAAAACATCTCTGGGCCTAAGGTCTGACCTGGAAGTCCCCCAAAAATCTAGCTTGTATTGACCTGCAGGAGTCAAACCAAGGCACAGGAGGCAAAGTATATGACTTAGCTACTCCTTGGCATGATCTGATAGAGCAGGAAGCATGAGAGCTGACGGCATGGGATGTGGTCCAACTAGCTAGATTGATGCCTTAATGAAAGAGACTAAAACAGGAGTTCAGCATCACTCACAGTTGGTGAAAAGCAGCTGCAGCGTGGAACAGAAGGCTCAGGAGGACGGCTATCCTCATCCTGGGGACTCTTGCTGCCCAATCTCAAATGGTTCTCTTCCTCTGAAATCTCTGAGGCTGCTTTTAGGGGGGTAATTTTTTTCTAGCACAGCCTAATGAAGAGGTGGGATGTGGGGAGGAGCCACCCTCTCCCCACCTCTTCTTCTCTCCTGAGATTCCTCACAAGCAGCAGTAAGGATAAGTGTACTGTGCCAAGTGCCCCTTAGCCAATAGCAGCCCCTTTGGCTGACATCCACCAGTTCAGAACATCCCCTCCTGCAAGGCTGCCATGGAGACACCTGACCAAATGGACTTCTCATGGCAAAAAAACAGCGAGAACTTTGCTGATCAGTGACCCAGGCCAGGTCCTGATCACTTGTCACTTGCATCCCTTTGTTTCAGCTGGAGATGGATGGCTGCTCTGCAGCCTGCAGCGAGAGCTGCCCCCTGCACACAGCAGTGTTGTCATTTGGGACAGGGCTCAGTAGCTCTGGATCAGATTATGAGGATGTGGATCTCCTTAGGCTGTTTGGCTTGAGAGTGGGAGGCAATCCTTGCATGAGAGTAAGGAAGCACTGTAGCAACACTACCACCAGCCAGCAACCACTGAACTGCTAATGATTTTCCCTCTTCCTTCCCTGCATACAATGAAGAAATCAGAAATAAATACAGGCCCACAGAGGTCTTCACCAGTGCTCTGCAGCACCCATTAGTCGTGGCACCATCCACAAGAAGGGGGCCTCAGGAAATGGTTCCAGTTCTTCATTGTTCATGTCTCGGTCTGAAAGGTCTGGCATACAGGGATACAGCCTTTTGGTTCTGCTTTTGAACATGAGGGTCGGGTTAAAACTCAGAAATTAAATATGTGGGACATTTTCTCGCACTGATGGCAACTGGTAGAGCTGGTAGACAATTGTCCTGTTTAACCAGTTTGGCCTCAAGAAGAGCACAGTCACCATGTAAACTGCCTGCTGTGAGCAGTCCACAAAGTGCATCTTGCGTGACACAGTGTTAGCCCAGGCTGTAATGTAGCAGGGACTGTCCTAATAATACAGACAGCCACAGTTCCGTGCCTGGAAATATTTCCCAGCACTGTTTAACAGCTGCTAATGCAGCCTAAGCTTTCTGGATCTGGGTCCCAACTTGGTGTTACTCAAGCAGGCACTTAGGAGCTCTTCATCTGGCAAAACCAGCTAGCAGGATGCACAGGAATTTTCACTCACTTGGGATCCCTGTTCCCAAGGCTCCCTATGCTCTTTTTTCCAGATGGGGTTGGGCTGCATTGTGGGGACTTTGCATTATGCACAGGAGCTGTCAGTGGTAGCTAATATTGCCTGTGTCTCAAGTGAATATTTCACTGCTCAACTCATTGAGACAACTGGCCAGAGGCTGATAGAAATCATCTCTGAGTTGGTCTAAATCACTGTTTGGCTTCTAGGCAAGGAAGACTAGATATTTTTTATTTTGATGAACACATTCTCCCCATTCTTGTCTCTTTGTGTCCTTCACAAAGAAAGAGGTCACATTACTGAGTCACAGAATCAGAATCACAGAATCCATAAGGCTGCAAGGGACCACAGTGGGTCATCTCGTCAACCTCCCTGCTCAAGCTGATTCCTCCCAGAGTACATGGCACAAGATTTCATCCAGTCAGTTCTCAAGTATCTCCAGTGAGGGAGACTCCACAGCCTCTTTGGGAAACCTGTTCCTGTGCGCAGTCACCCAAACAGTAAAGTTCTTTCCTCATGTTTAAGTGGAATTTCCCATGCATCAGTTTCTATCTGTTGCCCCTTGTCCTGTTGTTTGGCACCACTGAAAAGAGTCTGCTAGGCGACCTTACAAATTTTTTGTCTAAAACCAGATTTTCCTAGAGAAAGCATGAGCCAGATGTATCAGAAATCCCAGCCAGACAGGTCCAGATGCTGGCAGATTTCTGACAGGAGCTGCACACACTGGAGCCAGCACTGGGGAGATCTCTCTGACCCTGTCCCACCATGCCCTCCTACCGTGTTTGCCCAGGTGTGCTCTCTATTCCTTGTTTAGCTTTGGCAAACCTGGCTTTTGGTCACATGAACATACATTTGAAGAATCTGCATCGAAGGCAGTGACTGACAGCTGCACAGGTGTCACACACCCAGACAAAGTCTCTGCAACAGAGAAAGCAAAGCAAGGCTGTGCAGAGTTTCTAGTTCTTTGGTATATTTTTCTAAATGGACTCCAAAAAGGCCTTTGTGATAGAAGTGTTGAGCCAAGAGGGAGTAAGGGATCTACCCCTCCTGAAAACATTCTTCAGCTGGAGCAAAGGACATCGTGCATACTGGCAATGCAAAACCATATAGATACCTCTTCTCCACAGATCAAACCTGAATCAAAACTTGAAAAGGAAGAAGAGAAGACTTAGTAAAGGTCACACCTATGATCAACGGATAACATTGTCCATGGTTCAGAATGAGGACAAGGACCTTGGAAACCACTCCTGTATTATCTTTGAAGAAAATGAAAAGGCAGTAGTCTCAATGAACTGCATGAGAAGAGTACTGGAGAAGTACTGATGACTGCAGAGTACTGATGACTTTGATAGGAGACTGTGCAGAGAGGAGGAAGTCCTCACTTTCTTTGAAGAATCACATCTATTAGAGAGCCTGGAGTGCAGAGTAATTCATCAAAGTAACCGAATCGCTCTTCTTTCTCCTCTAGACACAACTTCATACAGGTCTCAGGCCCCCTCTGTGGTTGCCTTCTCTCCTTTCCAGTCACAAACATCATGCTCCTAATCACTGATGTTTCGAAGTCGCCCCTTAGACACATACACACACTCTGTAACTGCTCTGCAGCGTTTTCAAAGACAATGAGATTTGTTATCTTTGTGTCCTAATAGTGAAGTAAACCTTTGCATTAAGGATATTTCATAGTCCACGCAAGGTTCATAAAAATCTGCAAGGCCATAGTGTTTCCACAACCTGACTAGCATCCATAACATAATGGAATCCCTTGAAAGAACCTCTCCACAATGGCAAAGTAGATTGCTGCACCCTCTTTCTGCGTCCTTGACAGCAGATTTGTCCTCTGCACCAAAACCAAGCAAGGAATTGAGAGCACACCTGGACAAACACAGCAGAAGGAGCAGGAACTGACTGGGTCAGAAAGCTTGAATGCAACATAGTGTAAACTGTTCTATGCCTGTCTCAATGCTTGGCTCCTGCACCAAGATCACTCAAAGAGCTGCAAATCTTACTAATTTTTTTCCCCTGGATTCTAGTGCAAGCTTTTAGATCGCAGGCTTTAATTTCTTTAGTTGGAATTTAGTTTGGGCTAATTTCTAAATGATGCCCAAGGCAGTTTTGAAACTGTCATTAGAAGGTGCTCAAACCATGGGCAAGCCATGGATCTCTCTTCAAAGTGCAGGTGTGAACCCTGAGACATGCAATTTTGTGTACTTTTGACAAAAACTAGTGCACTAGCTAACACTAAGAAAATCCACACAAGCCATTGAAAGAGTTAATTATCTTTTGAACCTTCTTGGCCCAACCCCAAACCCCTGGTTCTGGCCTCACCCCTCTTCCTCACCCCACTGAACTGAGAAAGTCTCACCAGCATTCCAGGCATAGTGACTTCTCTTAACCATGACACCCTGACTTGTAAACTCAGATCTAGTTATCAAGTAGATAAGCACTCAGAGAAGCTGAAATCTGTTTACAAGTTGGTAAACTGGCTTAATCAAAACGACAAAGACTTCCAGATCTGAACACAGTGGCTTAGGAACCATCTCCAGTGTTAAAAAAGAATCAAAACCCAAATCAGAACCTAGTGGTAAAGTTTGGAGTCCTAGAAAAAGCAAGTTCCACCATGAATAACAATAATTGTGGTGAAGTTTTAACTACATGTAATGTGTTTGTGGGCACATTTGTCAGATCTTTGGGTAGATTCTCAATTTTGACAAAGCCACTTACTTTCTCAATTTAGTGGCAACTTTGATTACAACCAAGGAACTCCTTCTTGGTGGAGAACCAAACAAAACTCATTTTCTATGGGAATAGTTCTAGCAACCTGACCTGAGACATTGCAGAGAAGAAATCAGATCCTGAGATAAAGGTCTGCAGGACTAAAAAAAAAAAAGCATCCAATTTTACAGGCTCAAATTCAGACCTTAGGAGCAGTTTGCTATGTTCACTTGCATTATTCTCCATCCTGCTCTAGCGACACCCCACCTGGAGTGCTGTGTCCAGTTCTGAGGCCACTGGTCCAAGAATGGCATTCACCTGTTGGTGCAAGTCCAGAGGAGGTCACCAAGCTGATTCAAGGGCTGGAGCTCCTCTCCTGTGGAGACAGGCTGAGAGAGTGGGGGTTGCCCGGCCTGAAGAAGAGAAGGCTCCAGAGAGACCTTAGAGCACATTCCAGTACCTCAATGGAGCTTATAACAAAGACAGAGACTTTTTAGCAGGGCTTGGAGTGACATGACAAGAAGCAAAGCTTTAAACTGAAAAAGGGTATATTTAGGTATAAGGAATAAATTCTTTATGATGAAGGTGGTGAGATGGTGTTCCCTTTTAGAATACAGTCAAGTAATTACAGTAAAAAAGTTAATAAAGCTCTACGTGTTTACTACAATGTCTTAAGACTATTGAGCAAGTATAAGTCAGTGGTGAATGTCCAGGAAAGACTTTACAAAGGTGTTCAGCCAGTTTTTAACAAGAGAAGTCTGTTCATGCCTCCACAGAATATTTCCTTTTTTTTTTTCCTGTTTATTCACCTGGTTCAAAGTACTGACTAGCTTATTCAAACTGAGAAAGTCTTTGGGGACTGCAAAAGCATGGAAATTGCTTTTGCCCTCCCTATCTGCAACTAGGAACTAGTTGTGAGCAGTTAAGCTCTATAATTTCTGAAACACTGTGGAACACATTGACCAGAAAAAGAAAAAAAATCAATCAGTTAATTATTTTTTGAGAGATAAATCTTGCCTTGTTTAAATTGAATCCATGTAAATGTCAAATATGTTTAGACAAGCTGACTTTCAGTGAATCCAAAACATCTAAGGTAGCTTTACTTAATGACAAATTTTAGGTGCTGAGGGATTTGTGCAGTAATTGAAGTCTAGATTCCATTAAGCTATACAGGAATTGTGGAATGAAAAAAATGATATTTATCTCATTATATTCTTGTCATGAAAAACTATGAAAAGTGAATACTCTAAAACATTAACCTAGCAGGGTTGATAAAACATGCACAGCCATAGCACACACTTCTGGATAGCAAAATTAGGTTTAAAAGGCAACGTTCACAATATTTGCCCAGTGTATGCTGGTTACCAGCTCAAAAGAAGATGAAATTGATTAAATAAAGGCTTCTTATTTGCTCATTGAAAGGTATTTAAGCAAATAGTTTATAGCACTTCAATTGGCACCAGGTAACCCCAGAAACACTGCAGTTGTGACTGCAGCTCTTTTCCCAGCACTGAGACCTGCCGTCCATCGGTGACAGGCTGGGAACAGAGTAAGTACTTACACGGCAGAAAAAAAACTCCTGAATCTTACCATGTAGGTGTTCACAGCAGACCAAGCTGACTAAAACTCACCAGCACGAACTCAGAAACTCAGCTTCTGTGCTGCGGCTGCTATTCCCAGTGAGCCTGAAGTAGCAGAAAATCACAGGTAGGGGTTTGGTTGCTCCTTTATGAGACATTTAACAGACAGCTCAGAGGTACTGATTGCCTCACCTAGGACACTTGGCTACACGACACACACAGCACGATGCCTGGGATCTCTCCCAGATACCTTGATTTGAAGGAAATCAGATTGTCACCAGGAATCGATTCGATCTGACCTGACAGCTCCAACTTTTCAGGCACATCAGTTTGATCCTGGCGAAGCCAGGGCAGTTTCATTTTTGTCTTAGTTAGACACCGAATGAGGCAGGCGAGACAGATGGAAACCTTTTCAGATGCTAATCGCAAGATAACAGGGGGAGAAAAGGGCAAACAGTGTGTAGTTCAGCAGCTGGATGAACAGCTCTTTTAGCCAGAGGAAAGCACTTAGTGGAATGAGGCTGTTCAAAGGCGAGGTTTCAAAAAGTTGAGAGAACAACGGAAACAATTCTCCGCTGCTCAGAGTGAGCTTGTCTTCCTGAAGATTATCTACAGGTTTAAATTTTTAAGGGTCTACTGGTTGCTGAGATTCAGGTAGTAAAATTCTGTTTTATTGATGCATACAGATTACTTTCTATTCATCTGCAGGATGGTAGGCGTTACAGTAGCCTGGAAGCTCCAGGATTCCAATAAAGGTTATTTGCATCCCTCATTTTGCATGCTGAATGTATTCTTATGGATAGACCTATGATTTCCTTTGTGAGTTTTTTTTTTTTTTAAGTCTTCTTGAATATTTGAACAGCACAATAACCTTAAACTGCCACTTCTGCAATTTTGCAGTCACAAATGTTTGGAAATGGAGATGCTGTTGGAGTTAATAACAGGAAAACTTCTCTTTCAACACACTTTACTCACAGCTAATGAATAAAGGAACAAAAGTTTCAGAAATAATCTCTATTTCTATGTATTCATAAGTCCATACCAACAGGTTCCAGTTTTTTCTGCCCTTGCATATAGACAGGGTGATTTCTGGGAAATATCCCAAGCACCATGGAAAGAGTTCAAGAAAGCTCTTAGCCCCACTTCAAGGCTGACAGACACAGTCCCCACCAGCTGTTGGACTGATTTTTTTTTTTTAAGCCTGCAGATGAGTCTTCCTTTTCCCCCTTTAACTACTCCTACCTGATTCTCCCAGCCAAACAAAATGGTTGTAGTCCCTCTTCACTGGCACCCCAATTTCATACTGTGTCCCCAGTGTGTCTCCAGGCATCTTGTAAAATACCAAGAATGTCTGCCCAGCCTGAATGAGCACTTTTGATTCAACTTTTGTACGTGGACATAGCATTCAGACTCTCAGGACATTAGAGTTGACATGAAGCCACATTCCACAATACAATTTATTCTAACGTGCAACCAGCTGTGGCAGAGCTGCTAGAGGATGTCCCGTTTAAAGTGAGGCAGGACAGTGAGGTACACAGATAAAAGTCAGAAAAGCCAGAGAGGTGAAGATAAATATCATACCTATTTACAATATATTTGTCTTTTGTTTGCCTTAACGTGATTTTACCTTCATAAAAAGAGAATGAATTTCAAGAAAGGGAAGCAGAATCACAACCTAGAAACTACATGAAAGTTGCTAAGATCAAGACAGCAGAATAATGTTTAGTGTAAAGCTGAACAGGCAAAGTAGGTAAATTAGAAGGATGATGGCAAATTCAGGCTGAATATCAAGATATCCTGTTTAACAATAGGACTTCTTAGCAATACTGATAAGGGCAATAAAAGACATTAAGAAACTGCCACTTCATTGTTTGAGAAGTAGGCCTTATCCTGAAGTTTTTAAAAAACATTTCAGTCAAAGTGTGTTTCACTCAAAGAAATGTGTGTGTTTCATGACAGAGGTCTCCAAGCCACATACCAGGAGAAATTCAATGGGGTGTTTTGCTTACAAGTGTAATCTATACACACTGCTCTTTTGCTTATCTTTTTTCCTGATCTGTATCTTCTCATTCTCTAATGTTTTACCCAAAGCCTTCTGTCTATTTCCTACCTTCTCTGCCTCCACTTCACAGATCCTTAGGAGACAACTCTGGCAGGCAAAAGGTGAAATAAAGTTTCTGACAAACTGGGATTCCAAGAACCTCCACCAAGGACTTAACCTAATTTTTTAAAGCAAGAGTCCCAGAATGACTGCAAATAAACTCTGGGAACTTGCTATTAATTTCCATGGGCTTTTCCAGCATCTGTGACCCAGTGACAAACATTTTGTCTTACAGGTTCAGTCCCCAGCATCTCCAGGTGGTCTTTGCTCTGAAATGCTGCTCACACCCACTGAAATGGTCATAGGAGAGAGTGGAAAATGTTTTAACTAGTGGTTATTTGTGTTCAACACTTTGTTGCCAAAAAGCAAGACACACAAAAAGGGGAGGAAAAATGGACACCCAGATCCTTCTAAGTGTGCATTCATATACACTTATCTGCCATCAGTTATAGGTAAAAGACATAAAGATTCATTATTGTCATGGTATTTGTAACTGGCATCACTCTTTTCCCTTGTGATGTCTAAAAACTGAATATTCCTAAGGACATGTAATTTCTTCCATGGTTTTCCTTAACCCAGGGAATATTAGTTCATTGCTTTTCATTCAAGACTTTGCCTGGAACTATTGATAATTTTACATTTTAATTTTAGTTGATCTCAGTAACTACAAAGGCGTTCTCAGAAATTGCAGACAACAGACTTGTAAGACACATAGTTCTGAAGGCAAAGCACTTCTCTGCCTCAAAACGAGATCAGCTGCAGACAAATAATGAGATGTTGAATCAATTAACAAGCACAAAAGATGTTTTTGAAGTTAGGGAACAATGCCAGATAATAAAAAGCAAGGGAGCATTGTACTATAGCAGTCTTTACTGGGCTTTTAGAATCCTCTTTCTCCTTGGCTATGGCCCAAGCAAAATACCTGGCACTTGAGGCTTCTGCCCAGAGCTGGCTCCACTTAAATTCTCAAATGTGGATAACCAGGAACTGCTGTGCAGTTTGCTCCCTAAGAAACATCTGCTTTCTGGAGTAAAGGAATGCGACTCATATAGTTGTGCCTTACAGGCAAACTTGCCCTCTTTACACAAGGGCTGAGCAGTTACAGTCTCAGAAGGGATCACCTAAGCAGATCTCATAATTGTGGCTGCAGCTTTTGCTTCTGGGCAAACCTGGGGTTCCTTCCACATGTGCAACAACCATAGGGTGTGTTTGCACACATGCAGACCATGCAAAACTTGTTTCTTACACAGGATAATGCAGGCCAGAACTGACTTGTGAATCCAGGTTAACTCTTAGCAAAACTGTAGCACATCATTAGGGCTCCTTCACTGTAACAAGCTGTTTTCAGCTGCAGTTACTGGTCCTGGGTGACATTCTCCAGGGCTGCATTTTCCTTGCACCAAACCCTTTAAAAGCTTCTGCCACAAAGTGCACACTGTCACAAGTATGAAGATAGGGAACTGCAGTGTTCAATTTTAACATCAAAATTTTCTGGTGATCCCTCCTTGTACCTGGCACACCTTGGAACTGCAGCTTGGAAACAAGCACAGGATCACTCAGAATGTGCTGGATTTTATGAGCCAAAGCCCCTCTGCATCATAAAAGCCTGGCATCTTTTTTTTTTTTTTGATAAATGTGGGATTATTTTCATGGCTCTGAATTGAATACTTTGACTGGAAACTTTGATTTTGACATATAGTTTGTCTTTGCAAGCTGAAATAACAGCCACTAAAAAGTTGTCTTCATTAATAAATAATAGACTGAAGAAGGAAAGAGCAGTTCAAACAATGGTTTTGTGAAGGGTTGAAAGACCTGAAATCCTGCAGGTATGAAATCTTCCTGGCTTGGTCTGAAACACTGGATTCATATTGCACTGGTAAGTGGCAGGCAGATTTTGCTGTCAAATGCACCTCTCTCCTACTGTAAAATAGGTTCTAACAACAGCAAACACTCAGGGGCAACTGAAAGTGAGGATTGTCTAAGACACTTTCAGCTTTGAAAAATATTTCCATTTAACGGTTCTGGCACAGAGCAGCATTCTCTAGGTATCTGTAAAACAATCTTGTTTCCATAGATGTCAGACAGAAATGCTGCATACTATGAGCTGAGGAATACCAGCCTTGATGGAACAGTAATTCTAAATCCTGCAACACACTATCATATGGAGTAGCAGTAATGACTTCAGGTGATTGTGCGGACAGAGAACATTAAACCCAGAGCTCTCAGGATTAAACTGAAATTGATACCACTGAGCACGGTCTTTTCTACTCTTTCCTTGAACTCCACTCATACTGAGAGATGATAGCTGTGAATCAGCTAAGGAAACCTCTGAGTATTTGCTACTGATACTGAGATGTTCTGTTACAGAGAACAACAGACAGACAATCTGCACTGTCTTTGGTAACAAGGAGGCCCATCCTGGAGGAGATAAGTATCTATGGAATACTTGGTGTACTATAGGTAGCTTTAGGATCCACATTGTAAAACCATCTCAAATTAATCTCAGGCTGTACTATTGCTACATTTGTAGAAACAAATAGTCTTAGACAACCTAAAGCTGATGATCAAAATATACCTGCAGAGATCATTTGTGGAAAACACAGACTGTCTTGCTTAGATGGTCTGCCAATAGCTTGCTCTCCCTGCAGATATGCATAGCCAGTGAATTTACTGGATCTGTGATGTTCAGATTTCAAGACACATTAGCTTCCTAACTTAAATAGCTTCATTCCTTTTGTTTGCTTAATGCTGTTAGATAGTCCAGGCTCTTAGACAAAATGCTTTTTTTTTTCAGAAAGCCAACTGTATTCTGGGCTGCATCCAAAGCAGTGTGGGCAGCACATCAATGGAGTAGATTCTCCCCCTCTACTCAAATCTTGTGAAACCCCAGCTGGAGTGTCGCATTCAGCTCTGGTACCCCCAGGACAAGAAGGACATGGACCTGTTGAAGAGAGTCCAGAGAAGGCCATGAAGCTGATCAGGGGGCTTGAAAGCCTCAGCTATGAAGACAGGCCCAAGAGGTTTCGATTGTTCAGCCTGGAGAAGAGGAAGCTCCAGGGAGGCCTTAGAGCCCCTTCCAGTACCTAAAGGTGATACAAGAGAGCTGGAGAGGGACGTTTTAAAAGTGATAGCATGCAGTGATAGCACAAGGGGGAATATTTTTAAACCAAAAGAGATCAGGTTTAGATTAGATATTAGGAAGAAATTACGTACTGTGAGGGTGGTGAGACACTGGAACAGGACAAGGGTCAAAGTTTTAAACTGAAAGAAGGTAGATTTAGATTGGATGTAAGGATTAAATTCTTTTGAGGGGCAGGTTTAAATGTTTCCCGAAATTACAAGGAAGTAGTAGCTTTGGAAGCTTGGTTTTGAGTAAAAAAAAAAATCAGCAGTATTAACTCCACGCCAGCAGAGGGAAACACAACCTCAAGCAAACTAACTCACCCTCTTGGGAAATGTTTTTCACCCATCACATCCACTGAAGTGGACTGACTTTAGGGATAAATTAGACCCTTTGTGATGTGGTAGGATGTGTCATCTTGGTTCCTGTATTTACTATGTACACTGACAGACATAAGTAAAAGTGATCTCTGCTTTGAGATGTATCTGTTAATACATGATTTGGACACCATGGGCTTGATTTTTTCCATGTTTCCAAGTGTTTCCTACTCTCCATTAAGTTAATGGGTCCAAAGAGCACTTGACAAAATAAGATCCAAGTCCAGCCCAGGCAGAAGTGACTTACAGATGTTGGAATTCACATCTTTCACCTGGAAGATGTCATTCAAACACAAGTCACTGCTAGGTGCCTGTGACAAAACCATGTCTGGGAACAGACGTGACTGGCAGCTCTTCTCACACGCTGGTGAGAAGAACAAACACGAGAGGCCCGCAGCCTTTCTGTGCAAAAGACAAGTGCAGGCTTAGACCAGGTTTTATCAGAAGTTCAGTGACAGGGAGAGCATTGCTGCGCTGAGGAGGCGTATCCAAAACACTGGGAGGGCTTCCAAAACTAATGGGGAAGATAGGAATTGTATAAAAAGCCTCCAAGAGTGGGATTGCAAATGAGCATGAATTTCACCTCTCTGAAAGTGCTTCATCAGTCTGGGCTCACAACATCTGCTTCCAAATCCCTCCAAACCAGCTTGCTTCTCATACTCACTGTTCCAGCTCCTAAGGGTTACATCTGTTATAGGACACTTCCAAAAACATGTAATTAAAAGATGCTGAACTCCTCCAGGCAACCAAAGCAACACATTATGGCTTGCTTGCCAACTCTGTGCAAACAAACAATGCACCACAGTGTGTTCTGCTCCAAGGGACACTCAATGCAGTGACATTAAACAGCAATCATTTGGGCTAAGGGAAAGAGAAGGAAATTTAATTAAAAGCTGATGGCTATGACTAGTAATTTTGCAAGATTCAGGTGCCTTAAGAACAAGTTCCAAAGTGGGTCTGCACAGTGTCCTCAATGCTAAATTCCTGTGGCTGCATCCTTGCTTCTGCTGCATCTTCAGCCGCACGTGGCTCTCTTGGAGCTCCTTATGTGACAAAGAAACTGTGCATCTGAGCCTGGGTGGGTGGGTGGGTCACTGCTGCCCTTCCTGCCAGTGCGCAGGCTGACATCAGCTGTTCAGTAACACACATCCTCAATTTCTACACATGTGGTGTGCCTCTGGCAGTGATTCCACAGATGAGGGTGAAAAGCAGGGCACATGCAAAGAACAGTGGCCAGCCAACAGACAGAACCTTGGTAGTTTTCCATCCCTTCCCATCCAATGGACACTACAGTATAAGGGACAGCTATCATTGCATCACAGGTGAGTTACAATTAGTAATTACTGACATGCTCTTTTCCTGTGTCCTGTCGCTTTGTCATCTGCCTTGGCTATAGGCCTTCCAGAGCAGGCTCATCAGTAATAACATGTTTAATGCCACCTTCATCTCAATGAATAACTAAACTTCCGAGGAAACACAGCTAACTCAGATGGTGTAAAAACCAGTGATGCAAAACCGCCTTGCACAAAGGGACATTAACCACAGCCTGTGAAACTGAGCAGAAAAATATAATTTTGTGCCCCATTCCCACCCTTTCAGGCAAGGTAACAGACACAGATATATTAAAAACAATGGCCAGTCTCAACACCTTAATACAGTTGCAGGAAAGAACGTTGCAGGAAAATTGTTGACCTTGGAAATTAAAGCAAAAAAGCCACATACCAAACCACAAAATGGTATCTCAGTAGAGGAATGGGAGGAACAGAGTTTACAGAGGAAAGCATCATCAGGAACCCCTCTGACCCTTTTGCTAATACAGTGAAGTCACCTGCATCTAGCCAAGGCTGTACTGCTTTAACATCTCCCATCCAGAGTGACTGTGACAGCTGATGAAATCAGAACCCCTGGTGTTGTAACAGAAAGTTAAACACACACCCCTAACTAAACCTGGAAATCTGGATACTGAAAACATTGTCTTTCCCTCCCTCTACTGGGCCTCCTCTCCTGTTTCAGGGGTTGCTTGTTCCAGAGTGAAGTCTCATAACTGGGCTGCAATTCTTCATTTCCATTCACTGCTCACAAATTCAGCTGTTTTCAAAATACATGAGCTGTTACTAAGACTGGGCTAAGACGAGAGATTACCAATCCAAGCCACAAAACTATTCAGGCTGCAGAAAACACTTGGAATGATTTTGAGAGTACTTCTTCCCTCAGTCTTACCTTGCAAATAGGACTGCAGAAAGCCATGCACTCGGATGTTAGGGGGAAGATTAAGCAGAATATTCTTCCCTATAACACAGCACTGCCCACAAGGCTGGAAAGAAGGGACCAGAAAACTGTGGAAGTTATTTATTTCTCCAAAAGCCCAAGTTCCCCACCCTGCCTCATCCCCACAGAGATGTGGCCTCTGGTCCATTAGTGATATCACAGCTGTAAGGGATACTGTCCCTTCCCTGCTTCCTCCTGTTTCATACTATGAGACAAGTGCTGTTACTGCCAAGCTGCTGAACATGAATGGCTATGAGGGATGCTAGAGAGCAGCATCCCAATCTTTTCTCTCATCACTATACCCCTTTCTATCTTTTTCTCTTGAATTTTGGGGGCTGTAGGGAAGAAGCAGCAGGTATACTACAGACAGCTCTGGCAGCAACAAAGATGGCAGAACTAGGAGGAGTTTTCCTTTCACTAGAGATCTTGAGAAGCATTGTCACAAAAAATACCTATTTTTTTTTAATTAAAATAGTGAAGAAAAATAGAGGTGTACTCCATCTCTGACAGAAACTCTTCCTAATGTGTTTAACATGGTTTTGGAGCCCAGTACTACTTACTCAATCTTCTTCCATAAACTGGGATAGCAGATCCAAAGCAGATGAGGGCAAACATTCAGGACACCAAGGAGCTTGCCTGAATCTCAGTATCAGGCATTTGCAAAGCACTGAAGAGCACAGCAGTACACTGTGATTGCTGCTCTCCCCCTAGGAGAGCAGGATGATGTGCACAAGCCAGTACTCAGTGTAGAGTTCAGTTTATTAGCCTGTGCTCTGCTGACTGGCCTGTCCCCCAGCTAAATTAAGAGGGTCAGTGCAGGGGAAAGACACACAGCAGCAGCCTCTCTGCCAAGGATTCCACCCTTGAGGCTTTTGAGGTGACCTGGTCATTGCACTGCCCCCTCTCCCTTCTCAACCTCACCATCATAGCAAGGGAAGCCTCCAAAGCGCCACGTCTGGAAAAACACTGACACGATGACAACATGGGATGAGAGTCACAGAGAAGATGATGCTATGTCTGGTTCCAAACATAGGTTTTGCAGACCACCTAAAAGTAAATGCATAGTGATAAACCAAATTGTCTGGACAGGGAAAGAGTGGATTGGAGAAGCAACCAAGGTGCTAAGGCAAAATATAAGGAAAATTACCCAGAAAAATAAAAAAAAGACAGTGGTCAAAACATAGCTGTCTGTTTACGTCATGCACAACTGGGAATGCAGGCCAGAGAAGTTACAGAGGTTTTCCAGATCTAATGCTAAACAAAATTACAACCTCTCAGATTGGCCTCAATGCAAATAGACTCCACCCCAAGATCTCATCATACTAAGCAAAGCAGAGTACTCCATTTCTGTAGCTGGCACAACAGCACAATTCCAATTAATAAGAAACGTAGAAGTGCAAAAGGAACTGTTTACACCCTAACCATCACAGCACAAGTCAGTATTATGACTACAGAACTATTCTTACTCTGTTTTCACTGTATTGTACAAGTAATATCAAAATATTGTCTTATGAATATTCAATTACTATTTAATTGTTGATACCCAGTACTTAAAGGAATACAAGAAAGACAAAGGAAAACAAAACTTAACATGTCACTGATTCTTGACCACAGCTCTTGAATACAGGCTTTTAAGTGAGGTACATGAAGAAGAGGATTGCAGGAAAAATCCCTCTCAACAAAGATAGGTAACCGAGTGCAACAGCCAGGAACAGCCAGATCTTGTCAGTACTGCAATTTGCTAACTCTCACTCGCTGAGACATCACACAAAGATAAACTTATTTTAATTTCTATTTTACTTCTAACACATTTCAGGCTGTGAAATACCAAAAGGAAACACGTAGTAACAGAACGTTTCTCTCCCTGAAAAGAGGAAAACACACTTCTGGAGTAATTCAAAGAATGGTTACCTAAAATAAAGCCTGAGTAAGAAATATTAAAAAGGAAAAGAAAAAGACTATGAAGGCAGAATGAACAAACTTGAGGCAGCAGAACAGAGAACACTGCTGAACACCCACAAAGAAAATAAGAGAAGTGAAATACAGACAGGACCTGGAATCAGCTTAGCAAGATGGGATATATGAAACTGAAGGAATTTAGAAATCTCTTAGCTGTTCTACTTTTTACACATTAAATATTAAGGCAGAAAAGCACTTACAGAAGCATTAGCATCTGAATCAGCACAGGAACAGGCACTGAACCACAAGAGATTAAATGGTCACTGGTGTACAGAGGCAGCCATTCCACTGCCTACAGAGGTACCAGAGGCCAAGTGTGACACAGATTTTCAAAAAGACCAACCATAAACTGCAGCTATTGGAGCAAAGGCATAGCTACAGACACACTACCAGTCACATTCCTAGGTTACATTCACATGTAAATAACTAGAACATATAGAAAACAGGAATTAAAATTTACATGAAATGAATGTCCATGACATGAACAGGAAGAACGTCAAGGATGAGAGGTATTTACTGATAAGGTACCAAGTCAGTATCTTGCTTCCCTTTTTAGCTTCACTTTTGTAATACAAATTTCAAGTAGGCACATTATAGAAATACCACCAGTGTATGTCTAATTCTTTACAGTGTTTCACTAACAGCAAGCCAAGAGAGCCATGCACAAGATCTATAACCTGTGTTTTTAAAGATTAGATCTCTTCAGCAACAAGAGATTGAAGAACATACATGGCCATGTCTATAACAAGCCCTGCCACGGTGGCTTCAAAATCCAAAGGCACATCATCTCTGATAACTGAGTTGCAGCTCTCTTTTTCTCTGCCAGTCACCAAAGTGACTGTGCAGTATAGCACAATCAGTATGGTGTGATTTTACTTCTAAAACTCAGGAGACTGGTATTCTTAAGGACTTAGGTAAATTCCTAACACAACTGATAAAACCAAAAGGTCTGATTCTAAAGTTTTCAAGGCATTTGGGAAGATTATTTATGTCAATATAAAGCTTTTAGAACTCTCAACAGATTTCTGAAGTTAACCAGCACTCCAAGAAAGGGGAGATGGTGCAAAAATATACCAAAAAGAATCTCACACTCTCATGAATTACAATTGAATTCTTTTATTCAGTTCTCCATGTTACTAGGTCAGGGATCATGACTGATAATGCCATGTGTGGACATCACTCCATTCTGCAGCACTGCTGGTCCATCCTTTCTTCCCTTCTTTACGAAGGAGGCATTAGCAAAAGGCTAAGTGTCCCCATAAGAAGCTACTGTAGAAAAACCTAAAGAAATAAAAGCATTGAAGAAGTTAGACTTTACCCAAAATATGATATCAGAAATGCAAGCAGACATCATTAAAAAAGATGTTTGTATCCAGCACCTATCTGGCTTCCTTGATAAGCTCCATTACAGACACACCAAGGACTGAGCCACAGGTACCAAACTCCTCTTCTGACCTAGGAAAAGGCCTTTCCAGGTCAAGGAGTGAGATGTAGTGAAGGCTGTGTTCTAAAGGTAAAATCTTGTTCCTGTTACCTTTCCAGTGGGTAGAGTTCAATCTCTCCAAGTAGTGATCCAGCATCTTTCACACGCATTAGATTCCTGTGGAAATATTTCATGTGGAGGAAAAATTGTATAAAAGTTTAGCAAAGTCAAGACTCTTCCTGCCTAATTCTCCCACTGATAAAGCTTCAGTATTTGCCAACCAGTAAACAAACATTTCCATTTGGGCATGGACAAGCATTTCTACATCACATTACAACTGCACTACCCCTCCTATACAGTGTTGTAAAGATGGGTGGGGAAGAGTAACCATAACATTTGTGTTGTTCCTGTTGGCCTTGTGTTTGTTAGATGCCTGGGAAAATATACACACAAGCACACCAAGTTTCCTCCTGAAACTCACAAAATGCAAGTTGCAGGCTTAATACACAATACCATTGAACAGAAAGATTTCAGAGAATAAAGACTACTAGGCAGTGCTTTGCACGGTAGCAGCGAGGAGGTGAAACTGCACACACTCCCTTGGGCAAACCACACTTCTTGTAAATGAAATATTTACAGATATGAAATATATACAGTTGCACAAACAGTCAATGTGACATGCCCATTCCTCATCAAGGTATAAGCGAAACACTCCCCTGGATTCCTGGCCTCCCACTGCATTGATATGACAGAGCCAAAAGGATACCTGTGCATACAGCTACTGCTGAGTCTTCTCTCTCTGTTTCATAGCACTCTCCTGTGCAGTCCATGTAACACCATGGACAGTTTTCACCTCTCCAGTTCCTCTCTCCCCAGAAATGTAAGCATTTGACAACACGGATAAACTAAGCATCAAGGAAGCTCAGTATTATCACTGCTTCCAGGAAATCTGCATAGAAGAAATGCATGACTGGCCAAAGAGGTAGCAACAACTGTGTTACTGGCTTATGTAATAGGGATTTTTCCTCCCTAACAACAAATGATAATTTGTACAAGAGGGATTGTCCTAATAAATTCTGTACATTAGCACATATGCTTGAAAATTTACAAATGTGATGCATTGATTTTATTTATTATTTATTTATTACAACAATGGATGAGGTTCAGGTTAGACATTGGGAACAATTTCTTCACAGAAAGGTTGTCAAGCATTGGAACGGGCTGCCCAGGGAAGTGGTGGAGTCACCATCTCTGGAGATGTTCACGAAAAGACTGGATGTGCCATGGTCTACCTGACAAGAAGGTGCTCATTCAAAGGTTGGGACTCGATACCTCAGAGGCCTTTTCCAACCTAACTGGTTCTGTGATTCTGTGAAATTAGGGGTTTTTTTTCCAATTAGAATACTTTATTGAAAAAAATTCCAAGGACCTCTAGTAAAACTTTGTTTCTTTTTCATTCATTCCTGTATTAAAAGCCTCAATTATATTGCAATTTGTCTAATACAAAAATTCAGTCCTAATACAGAAAACTGTAGCTATGTCATATTACATTAAACATCAGATTAATAATATAGTACCTGTACTTGGGAAAATGAAACGCATGACATGATGAGGGAAATTTAAAAATTCATTATTGATCAAAAGCAACTTGCACTTTTCTAGTGACAACCAGAGAGGATACTACTGACAAAGACTTCTGCTACTACTGCGTGTACCACAATAAAACCACAGAGCTCAGCAAAATCTGTGTCAGACTTCAATTCTGTCCCCATGGGGACAAGGCCAAGATTAGCACAGCTGACTTTTCTTAGCATTCCACACCTAATTCCCCTGTTCAACCAACCTGCGGTGCAAGGGACCTCAGCCCTGTGCACCACAGACATTTCAGAAGCCAATACTTTTTTGGTAAGATATGTGTGAGAAGCACACCAAGGAGTTCTGAAAGCAAAAAGAAATGGCAACAAAATATGCAATTCAATGTATGCAACACTTCCCAAGTTCTTTCTCAGATCTTTCTTTGTCTCTTCTTACTAAAGGATAAACAAAAAAGCCTTCTCCCCAGCAACATCAATGACTACTCAACTGACACCGAACTGGGGATGTAACTAGTTGTGTAGTTCTTATGCATTTTAAATATTTTTTTCTTAACCATTCTGCTTCCTACAGAAATGGGTAACAGAATGATATATTTAACTGCCCAAACACACTTCCCTCCTTCCAAATAAACAAAAAGTATCTATTACCCTAAGACAGAATACCCTATGTAGCTGCATACAGCAACCTGCCTCCAAATAAAAACACACACACACAGAAATTCACATAAATCTTTTCTAAGTCCTTCCTGCACAGACTTGGCAGAGCTCAATACACTGACATATTACTATGCAGACTCTGTATATTATAGTAATACTTGTACTGTTTCCAAAGGGAACAAAGGAGGGATGCAGAAATACCTTGAAAATGCCTTGCATGGGTGCAATGTAAATGTTGTTTTTTTTTTTTATCAGCCTAATCCATCATCTACTTTTCACTCAGCATGAGGAACTTATCCATTCCCTCCTTTCACACACATATCACCCCTTGCCTGCCCATGGAAGTCTATAACAAGAATGGAAAATACTGTGTCTTCTTCAAATCTCTACCACATCAAAGTTGCAGAAAACAGGATGCTTTGGTATGTCACATCTAAAACAAAAAAGAAAAAACCACTAAAACCCTTTTGTATTCACAGCCACACGGAGAACTATGGAGGATCTGAGAGTATTCTAAATTCCTTCTTGTTTGTAACAACAACAAAAAAAATTAGTTCCTGACCAATTGACTCTGAGTCACCTTGAATGGTCCCCCTGCTCATTAAAAAAGCTCACATATATTTATATGCCTCTATCCCTTACTACGCTGAGAAGCAATAGGTTACGGGTGTATTGGGGCAAACAAGCCCACATTCTGGGCCAGACGACCACCCTTCTTCCCAAATATTACCGTCATCTAAACTCAGGGCAGTAGCACCTTTAATCCACCTGGCCATCCATTCAAGTAGGCAAGTGTTACAGTTAGTTTGTGTATCAACAGAACTTTCAGCTCTCCTCCCTGAGATCCAGTTCCCAAAAACTAGTACAGAAAGTCTGGTGAGATTCCTCCTTGCAACAGCAGCTGGGAAAGGCTCAAAATCAGAAAAAGCTCCTTTCCTGCCTCATCTCTATCTCTGATGACAGACTGACACAGGCTTCAGACTCCTTTGCCTCTGCTACCAGAAATTACTTTCTCTTCAAGACATCTCCAGCCTGACTGGATTTAAAACCCTTTCTCAATGAGCTCCTCTCATATTGTGACTTTGCTTACCATTTTATTTAACAAGACTCTAACCAATTCTCCATTCAAAATATTTTCCACTTTGCACATGCAATCTCCTTCCACTCTGCAGCAATTCAGTTCTGGATTTTTAGCCTGTGGTCCACATAGTACTTTCAAATGCTGTAAGGTAAGTGAGAAGCTAATGAGAAAAGCACACCAGTCGTCCATTGTCCTAAGTGGTACCTGATGTGCAACTAGAGACTATTTAGTTGCCAGCATATCAAAATTCAGATCCAGCTTAGTTCCCATATATAAATGTTGCTCCTGATTTTAGTGTGCCTACTCCAGGTAACAACAGGAAACAGAATTTGGAATGTATCAACTAATACTTAGCTGTAAGCGAACTAGAAACATATATGAAAGTACAAAAGCTACTGCTGTATTCTGCATAATGGTAGATATTTTGGACACCATTGTTCTTCCCAATCCACATGGACATGTCTCTCCACATCCTCAGCTGATCCCAATACAACCTTCTCCTATGCCAGACAGTTCATCAGTGCATCCATATCCTGCTGTTCTCTCCTCTTTTATTTTCTTTTCAGAAAGAGAAGTCATCCTACTAGAGGGTCAGCATTTTATTCTCTACTAGGAGATGGAGGCATTGTTAGGGTGGAACATACTGATGACACCCGCAACAAGTATTTTATGATGTCCAGATCAGTGATCTCCAAAGGAGAGTGTACATTCCCCAAGGAGGTATGCAAGACAATCCATAAGACTGCAGGGTGAAAATATCTTTTTCACTGTTCATAAATATGTTAAGTAAATGTTTTAAATAGTCTTAATTTCATCTTTCTCTCATCCTTTTTTAATGTCTTTTTATGCAAATTGTATAATGCATGTAGTAATACACGTATGTAACTTGTAAAAATATATGTTGGGGTGCATGCTCAAGATGTTTTTTCTGATAGGGATGTGCAATCCAAGAAGTTTTAGAGTCATTGCTCTAGAGAACTGGAGAGGTGGTTGGTACTACCAGCTGTTAACCACTAAGTCAGAAACATTACATATTTCGTATTTCCCACTTCCAAAAAGAATTTTAAGTATTGGTGATTCGAACCTTTTTCTTCCTACCTTCAGATATAGGAAATCTCCATAAATAACTGTTCCTTATTATCATGGCATTTCTAAGGCCATTATATATATATATATATATATATATATATACACAGATATAGAGATATATATATATCTCTCTGTTGCTCTCTAAGTAACAAGCAGTTGGGCGCTCAGCCTGAGGCTGATCACTGGCTGACAGTAAGAATGCTTTTTACCTTAATAAATAAAATTAAATAAAATTCCATAGGACTGCAGAATCTTCCTCATTTATTACTTCTTTTTTAAACTAGGTTACAATAAACATTTCACCAACGGCACAACTATGATCAATCTTCCTGTGGGGCAGAGAATGGACGGGCTAGATAAATTCCTTTCAGCCTTATTTTCCAGTACTCTAAATGTGTGTCAATTTTAGTGAAGTTTAATTTTTTAAAACATATACTGTGCCTTACAGATGCAGAGGGGAAAGTGGAATGTTGAATAAAGTATGAGAATTAGGACATCAGGTAACCAAAAATGAACTGCGATAGATCAATGTGCCTCTTGTATTACAGGCAGTCTTTCGATGGTCAGAATTCTGTAAATCAGACTCACCATTCAAAGGGACAGTTCAGGGACTCTGCCTCTCTTCTCCAGTCCCCTTACTCCAGTTAGTATTTTGCAATCCATTTCTCCCAGTTTACTGGAGGTTTCTCAGGTCACAGTCATGAGTTTCTTCTGTTGCTGCTGCTGCTGCTGCCACCTACCCGTTTTATTATTCTGTTGCAGCAGAAGGGCATATAGAAGAAGTTCTTGTTCAGCATGCACATAATCATCATCCTTCGTCTAAGATGTCATGGCCTATTCAAGTTCTACATTTCCCCATACACTAGACAAAGCACTGGGCACAACCAAGATCAATACAAGGCTTTGGAAGCCATTCTGTAGAGGAACGCATGATCTGTAAAACCACCTTTCAAGCAACATTAAATACTAAAACATTAACTTTTGCAGAATGCAGTAAATTTTTATCAACTCTCCCCACCAAAGATCAGTTGCAGACTCTGCAAAGAACTAGTACTGTATTTCTTTCAAGAAAATCTTCATCTAATATGTATCTAAAAGCAGCTTAGAGATGCAAAATTGTGATCCAACACGAATTAATAAAACTAAAAAAATTCTTATTTTTAGACAGTATTACAAACCCCAAAAAGACACCCAACCACATGCCTGAAAGTGTTACACCCGTGTCCTATAGCAGCTGATGCACAAAAATATACACAAATAAAGGAATAGGCCTGCCCAATGCTGAGACGCAAGAAGTGGGTGTGTCTGAAAGGAAAAAGCATTGGAAACATAAGTATAACAGCTTTGTAAAATTACCTCGCAAGTAAAGTTAAAGACACAAATTATACACTCAATTATACCAGTGAAATTGGGTATCACTCCACTGACTTTCCCAGAGTGATTCCAGGTTTATCTCAGTGTAATTGAGAGCAAAATTTGGCTCTAAAATTATTCATTCCCACCTTCATTTGAAGCTGCAATTTATGACATTGGTGGCAAATTTGTTATCTTTCAGGAAAATATAAATTGAGACTACGAAAAATGGACTATTTTATCATGGTATAGAGGAGTAATTGCTATACACAAAAATAATCTGAAACAAGTGCTAATTCTTTACAGATGTCATGGGAAATACAATACTGCATCAGGAAACTTGGAAGCCTGTTTGTAGGCTCACACTCTTCAATTTGGAATGGTATTCCAATTGTCTGATATTTTACCTCTGCGTAAAATAGAAAATTCTCCTCCTTAAATTAAGTATAAAATATTAAGTACCCAGTACTTTTACATCACTTGAGATTAAGGGAGAGAGTTACCAGGGAAAGATAAATTGTACAAGTGCTTTGATATAGCAGTAAGGGCAAGATAAAATGTGTCACCCCATCCTCCACAAAAAGAAATAATCAGCCCAACAAGTCTTTTTCTTCAGCACATGTATTCGTCCACCTGTCCTCTTTACAGGATCCTGCTCTATTAAATTTTAATAGATTTAACATTCTTAGTACTAGTTTTTCATACCTATCAACTACTAACTGATGCAGTTATTTTCTGTTCACTTGGCAAATAGAAAGCAACATATCTTTCAAAAATCTAAGCTAAAATAGTACACTTAAACTATCTTGACTTGATAGAAAGGAAGTGGAATTAATGTATTACAAAACTATCCCTCATACAGTTGCATGAAGGGACTCACTTTTGTCTCACCTGAGTAAAGCAAAGGACAATGACAGTTTTCTTAAAGGTCAACAAGTATAAGGAGGGGAAATAAGGAAGTAAAGCAGGATTTTCTCTAAATCCGGTTAAAGCAATCATTCAACAAGTATCACCAAAATGAACTGATGGGAAGAAAGGAAGGCAGACAAGTTAGCAAACTCATGAAGGTTAGAGTAAGAGCAGAAAAGTGTCAATTTACCTGACAACAGGTCGGTTTTGGATGTCACCAAACTGCTGCGTTTACCATTTTACCCGCTTGCATTACTGGGGGGAAAAGTTTAGGAAGGAACATTCTCAAGGATTTTTCATAAGTTCTCACTCTTGCCATCGGAAAGGGGAGAAGGGGTTTTCTCTGGATTGTTTGACTTTTTTGGTTCCTGAAAAGTTTTGCAAAGAACAGTAACAAAGTGTGAACTGTTAGAACACATTTCTGTAAAAAAAGGGAGAATAAGTCACCAAAAATAGCACAACAACAAATCCCACCCGAAATCCGCGCATCTAATTTGTGCCATTGGTTTAAACAAATAAACGAAACAAAAACTTCTCAACTCAAATTAGAAACATGAGAGGCTTGGAGACTTCCAACAGCAGGCCAAGATCCACCATCAGAATGCTCCAAAAGTCACCCTCAACAGGTTAAGTAAGATTTTAAAAAATAAAACAAAGAAAAAGGCAGCAAACACCTGGTTATAAATCCTGCAGTGTTCAGTTTAAAACAATTCCTAGAACAGTGAAAAAATCAAAAATTAAAAAAGACAGTAGCAACAGAAGTTACCTGTCCGAGCACCTACTATTCCATAGAGAGAACAGGAGTGGGTCGTGTGTCTCACACCAGCCATAAAGCCCATAAACCTTCTCAAAAAGAGTGAGCCATGAGAAAGATACTTTACATGCGATCTGTTTTTAAAGTCTCTCTAAGCCCTTACAGTCCCTTATGTATTTAACTGACAGATTTTTGCAATAAGGGAATTTAGCAAACATCACTGGTTTCATTTGTTGGATTTTGCAGTCCAGTAAAACATCTGAAGAAGTATCTCCTTTGAGTCTGACACAGACAGAAGTTCCAGAGGTTATTTCCTGAGTAAGTACCACATGGCAATGATAGCACACGAAGTGGGAGAAAATGCTCCGAGAGTGACCATCGGCTCAGAACAAAAAAATGTAACAGTCAATGTAAGTATCAAGCATTGACACTGTTTTACAGATGAGGTGTTGTAACATTACAAGAAAAGATTTTATAAAACACATTAAAGCATTAAATACAAGGCTTAAGATACAATCCATACATTGACACAGCAAGACATCAATTACAAACACAGTAAATTGAACAGAAGAAAACCTCCAGTGTTACAAAGAACAAAATTTCATGAGGTGTAGTTTAAGAAACTTATTCTTGCAAACGAGAGTTTCTAACTGGCTCTTTCAAAGATTAAAAGATACAAAAATAGTTGTACCACCATCAGCTGTATTGGCACTATTGTAATCCACCACTACGTTGACCATTGTTTCAGCACATGCTTCCAAACCCACACACGGAGGTAGTGTTAGTGCAACTGTATGGAAGTTTAGCATGTGACTTTCAGCACACAGTACTGAAGAAAATAAAGTGTATAAAGCTGACACCTGTGGAGTTCACCTTTAATGGGAAACACTGCCTGGTTACCATGGGCTAGCTTTGTTGGTGTTTTTTTCCTTTAAGTAAAACCAAGACACCCCCTTGCAGCCCCAGGCCACTCTATGCATTTCACTATTTCAGGAGCAATGGGTAAGCAGGGAGTAAATACATCAAACAAATGTGCCCATTTGTACAAATGAACCCTCAAGCAAGGTTTTCATGTAGCATCAATACCCAGTGTCCAAACGTGATGTTCCAAATCCTAGCTCCTTCTGTGACCATTATGCATAGACTTATCTCCAAACTAGCAATGGAAACACCAGCCAAAGGAGCAATTTATCAGAAGGGAGTCAAACTGCAAGTCTCTCAATCCACTGTTGGTCTTTCAAAAAATGTTGTGTTTACTTCACAAATTTTACAACTGTGAGGTATAACCTAGACATTCTGAATGGGTGCTAGAAATGTAAGGTTGCTGTGAGCTACAGGATACTATGGGGACTCAAAAGAACAATCCAGAATATTCAGTTACCAGCTCTTTCCTCTAAAAGATGTTTCCTGTGATAGAAATACAACGGCCCCGCAGTATACCAACTAGCACATGTTTACTCCCTGCTGTTAGTTAGTCCACATGTGCTCAATGTCTGTCACAGCTAGAAAGGGAAGGACTGATCCTATCAGCTCCTCAAAGAGTGCAGGCACCTACCAGTGAAAAGGAAGAGACCAAAAAAAAAAAAAA